>JANAVB010014797.1:28062409-28591745 GCA_029216955.1 Iris pallida | reverse complement strand
ATGTAGCCTTCATAAAATGAAGAACTGATAGTTGATGCAACCGAAACCCTAAAAAGGGTGGCGCAATATGAAATGAGTTTCAAGGGAGTCGAATCACCCTAAGAAGGGGTTTTCGATCGGTTCAACTACCTCTCAGAGCAGGGTGTGCGGATTCGTGTCGAGAAGCTCGCCGAGCAAACCCTGTCAGAAGACTCGGCCGGAGCTTTTCCCTTCCGGCGGCGGCAGCGCAGCATTTGATCGTCGTGGGGCCATGACAATCGTCGGAGGAGGAGAACACTGAAGGTTTTTCTTCCAAAAAGCTCGAAAGATTGCAAAGTAAAGAATTGAAAACGAAAAGAGGGGTATTTATAGTTTTTGAAATACGAAACGGATGCCTCGGATTGCGCCTAAACTTGTGGTCTATTCGCTTTGCGCAGACAGCTCATCATATTGCGCAAAATGATTCACATTCAAAAATTCAAAGTATTTCGAAATTTTGAATACAATCAACTTTCGAAAACTTTGAAGGGGTCTTGTAGGTCCTAAAAAATCAAGTTGCATCAATCAACAAAGTCAAAAATTCAAGATATTTATTATTTTGATGAATTGCGCAGACAACAGATTGCGCAGACATCACTTTGCGCAGGTTGGTTTGCGCATGTTCCCAACTGCGCAGGCTGACGTGGCAGAAGTCATCATTGACTGAATCAAATCAGATCTTCCTGACAGCTGATAATACGAATAACGAGGAGGCTGTTCGTTTTTGACGCTGCACAGTGCTCGAGGGCGGCTGACAGGTGGCAGCGCAATCCGTGGTTGCGCAAACCATTCATGCGCAATTCGTGGTTGCACAAACCATTCTCTGCGCAGTTTACTTTGCGCATTCTACCAATATAACTGACCAATTACATGTGGTATTCATGCCATCAATTGCTCATTACGTGGCAACTGTCTATGCACGATCATGCGCATTTCAATCAAATAATGCCATGTGTCTCAGATAGTTAGCCCACGATCCAATAACTGTCTACGCAATCCAGTGTTGCGCAAACCAGTTGTTGCGCAAATCAGCTTGTGCAGTCCAAAATAACTGAAAGTTAGTTATTTTCAGAACTTTATAAATAGAGTTTCAAGTCTTCATTTCAAGGGGATCAGGATCAGAGATCAGAAATCAGAGAGTTCAGAGTTCTTGCCAAAGTGCTGCTGCATTCTTCCGAGACTTTTGTCTTCAACTTCAAGGCTTTTGCCTTCAATTTCCAGAGTTGTTTTCAACTTCAAAGGCTTCGTCTTCAAAGTTCGTATCGTCCAAGGGATAAAGCAATCGTCATCAAGATTGGATTCCTATAGTTGTAATTTTCCCAGAATTCTTGTAATCTTTATTACAGTTTGTATCAATAAAGTTTTATACTTTTGTTTTTGCAAACAACTGCTAGGGAAGCGGCAAGGTCTGCTAAGGCATCGGCTTCGATATTTCGGAGTCTGGGAACGTGTTCGATGAAGAACCCTTCAAATGACGAGATGATATTGATCGCTATTTGGTGATAGGGGATCATGTCTTCATGGCGAACCTCGTATGAACCCCGGATCTGATTGACGATTAACTATAAATCGCCGTATGCTTCAAGATATTCTACCCCCAGTTCTCTTGCCAATTGGAGGCCAATGACCAGAGCGTTGTACTCGGCCACATTGTTAGAATAGGGTTCTGTGAGAGAGTAAGCGCGATTGATCACCAATCCGGAAGGAGAAACCAGCACCACCCCGACTCCGACAACGATGTTGCCCTTGGATCCAGTTCTCGAAGCACCGTCGAAGAACATTCGCCATATCATCGTGAGAGGTTGCATGCGAGTCGGCGACCTCATCTGGGATTTCTTCATATATTCTGGACGACTCCGAGCCCGGGTGGGCTGCCAAAAAGTCTGCCAGGGCTTGACCTTTGACAGCCTTTTGGGGGACGAAGATCATATGATAAGGGGACAGCAATATTGCCCATGTAGCGAGGCGAGAGCTGAGTGCCCCTGGCTTAGTCATGAGGACCCTGAGAGGGTTGATTTGAGATCACATGTATGGTTTTGTCCTGTGACGTAGTGTCGCATCTTTTGAATGGCGAACACCAGGGCGAGACATTCCTTTTCCACATCAGTGTATCGGTGCTCTGGCCCAATCATCATTCGACTGAGGTAATATATGGCCTGTTCATGGCATGCATCATTATTTTGTGCCAGCAGGGCCCCGAGGGAATGTTCCATTGCTCGTACGTAGAGCAGGAATGGTTTTCCAGCAACCGGAGCCACCAGGACTGGAAGATTTGACAAATACTTTGATGCTGTCGAAGGCCCCTGACATTCTTCGTCCCATACGAATGAGATACCTTTCTTCATGAGATGGGTGAATGGTCGACATCGCCCGGAGAGGTTAGAAATGAACCTCCTGTTGTAAGCTAACCTCCCATGAAGGCCTCTGAGTTAACGGAGATTTCTCGGGGAATCCATCTCCATAATTCCTTCGTCTTTTCGGGGTCTACATGAATACCCTGGGCGGTGATGATGAAACCCAAGAATTTTTTGCTGGATACGCCCAAGAAAGATTTCGTAGGGTTCATTTTTAAATTGTGCGCTAGCATCAGGTCGAATACTGTCCTCAGATCCTGCAGATGGTCTCCCTTACAGCGACTCTTGACGGCGATGTTATCAACGTAGCACTCCACCGTCTTGCGCAAGTGTTCTCTGAAGATGATACTCATGGCTCTTTGATATGTGGCACCGACATTCTTCAAACCAAAAGACATGACTGTGTAACAGTACATGCTAATCGGTGTTCGAAATGATGTATGCTTTTCGTCGTCAGGAGACATCTTGATTTGGTTGTACCCCGAGAAGCCATCCATGAATGACATACGTTCGAAGCCGCATGTGTTGTCGATCATGATGTCTGTGATAGGGAGGGGGAATTCATCTTTTGGACATGCCTCATTCAGATTGCGGAAGTCGATGCAGATTCGGATCTTCCCGTTCTTCTTGAGGACCGGAACTATGTTGGCGACCCAGTCAGGATGTTGCTCCTCACGAATGAAGCCGCTGGCTATTAGTGTGTTGACTTCGGCTTCGATCGCATCCATGATGCCTGGGCGAAAGCGTCGCTGTTGTTGCTTGACCGGCTTTGCATCTGGCCGAATGTTGAGTTTGTGGAGAGCAATATCGGGATCTAACCCCGACATGTCTTCATAGCTCCATACGAACACATCAATATATTCTTTGACAAGTTCCAGCAGCGATTCTCGCTCTTCGTCTGTTAGGCTTTTACTGATAAAGATTGGTTTTGGAGAAGATTTGCTACCGAGATCCACTTGTATAACCTCATCTTCAGTAGGGGGTTCTCTCAGTTCGAACCGCTTTTCCCATTGTGCATCTAACTGTTGGGCCAACGGCTCTAGCTCGAGGATTTCAGGAATGTCTTCATCTTCTTCATAAGCGTCGGCGAATGCCATGTTGACTGACAGGACTTGTCTGAATATGTCTCCGATGCTGGTATCCGAGTCAGAAGTTGGTGACCCGGTTGAATGTGACTGCCAGTCACATTCTTCATCTGAACTCTCAGGGGTCGTCGTGGGTGTTACATACCCTAATCCACATCGAGTTTTGCTATAGTAGTCCCGTGGTTTGCCAGCCGGGACCGGTGGCTTCAAAGGCAATCGTCGCCCGGAGCCGTAGTTCAAGCCTGGCGTAGTCTCCAGATCATATCCCTGTTTTTGCATGAGATATTTGGATTAGGGGCTATAGAGATACAGAGGCAGTCTCCCATCATCTGACCCAAGGTCGACTTCTTCTATGGTGAAGGGATACGGATCGTCCTTCCGGCCGAAGATGATTGGATGATCCCCTTCCTCGATTATGCGGTAAGTGTTTTCCACTGGAGTAAGCTGGATTGCGGTGTACACATTTGTCACCTGTGTGTGTAGGTGAGTGCCTATACCATGTTCCATAGCATACATTGTACACAGCTTATGGAGCTCGAGGTAGTTCAAAGATAGCCCTTTATTGATGAAGTAAGGTATCTTTTCTAGGGGGATTACATCATCTGCGGAGGGAGCATCAGTATAGCAGCCACATACTTGGCTAGCTCCGGTTCCTCTTCGGCTACCCCCTGTATAAACGAAGACTGATAGGACGACCTGGGCAGCTTGATCGTCAGA
This sequence comes from Iris pallida, assembly GCA_029216955.1. NCBI lineage: Eukaryota > Viridiplantae > Streptophyta > Magnoliopsida > Asparagales > Iridaceae > Iris > Iris pallida. The sequence continues at coordinate 28,587,571 of JANAVB010014797.1, read as the reverse complement.
GGTTCAGCTGGTGAAGCAAGCGTGGAGTTGTTGGCAGGCTAGCGATCCCTAGCTTGGTACCTGATGCTGGACGGGGAGTGGTTGGTTCGCTAGAAGTCCCAGACCCTGCATCGGGATGACGATTCTTCTTGGAAAGGTGTATCGTCATCGACTTGTCGGAGGGATTAAGCTTCTCCGTTTGCGGCTGGCCGACTCTTGGCAGCCTGATTGTCAGTGGCTCCGTTGTGGGTCTTGGCAGTTGGCCAGACCTTGGCAGCCGGATTATCATCTGCTCTTTTTGTGCCGAGAGGCTGATTGCATCCTTACGCAGAGTGGCTGTAAGGGGTGCGGACTTGCCAGGTTTGCGAGCTTGGAGGTGGATCGTCAGAGGTTCTTCTGATCCTGCGGCTGTCTCGGTACGAGCTTGCACCTCTCTTTCACCAAGGTATTTCTTTGACTTTTCGTACAGGCAGGAGTCTGAGTAGTAGGATTCGACCCCTTTAAAGGGATCGATATCAGCAAATTTTGTCCTCACGAAGTCGTGTTTGTCGACATATTTGAAGCACTGGTGTAGCGTGGAAGGCACGATCATGTAATCGTGTATCCAAGGGCGCCCCAAGAGGATGTTGTAAGAAGTGTCTGCATCTATGACGTAGCAGGTGACTTCTGATTGGAGATCGCCAATCTGACACTTCAGACGAATCTTCCCAATTGGGTAGCTCCTGCCCGAATTGAAACCGCTGAGGGCGGTGCTTGTAGGCGGCAGGCGATGCATCAGAATGCGAAGATGATGTAGCAGACCCTTCGGAATGATGCTTATGGAAGACCCAGGATCAATGTGCATCCGATCCACCTTTACGTCGCCGATGTATCCAGTGTAGTATAACGGGTGATCGTGCAAGTTGGTTTTGATGAACATGTCCTGCGGAGTGAAGACAATGTTGGGCATCGCTTCTGTGCAAACGCTGTCTTGGAGATCTGCAGGCGGGTTTTCTCCCGTGAGGTTGACCTGAGCCAGGTATGCGTCGGCATTTTGGAGTGCATCGCTCAAAGCCGCACGAACATCTTTTGAGAGTCTCAGAAGCTCGTATAATGACAACTTGGTAGGTGTGTTGGCCAATTGCACCAAGATGTCGAAGTTATAGGGCTTCTCCAGCCCCTGCGGTGCTTCTTTTCGGAGGGATTTGTCAAAGCGAGTCTCCTTCGGCCTAGGCTTGTCGGTCGTCAGAGGCTGAGCCGGTCCCGGACCATCAATTGTAGCGGGTTGATGATCTTCAGCCGAGTTAACAGCCACAGGTTGGGATTGTGCCCCAGACCGAGTGACGACGGCTGTAGCTTCTTCGATATCTGCCGAGATTGTGCGGCAGGACCTGACTTTTCCACTCTTTTTCTCGCGAACGGAAGATGGTGTGGGTTTAGTCACTTCTGATACCAAGTCTGGATGGACCCACATGACCTTCCTTCGTGATGTGGTGAGGGGCACTAGACCAGCAGCCTGATCTCGGGGAGGGAAGATTAGCAATCTCCATTATCGCCAGAAGGATGGGTACCACACCGTCTTGAGCTTCGGTTAGAGGAAAGCTGTCAAATTATACTGACACCATATTGGCTGCCACAGTTACCTCTTCGAAGTCGATGGCCAGAGCGTTCGAATCGATAAGATTTTGGATGTACCGTTTTAGTTGGTAGCAGTCGTGTGTGGCATGGTGGACGTAGCGGTGGTAATGGCAGTTCTTTGGGTTCTCCATGTCTGCCGGTCGAGATTTCCGTCTTGGTGGAGGAAGCTGAATTCTATCTTCTTGTATAAGCATGTCCAAGATGGGCTTGACGTGACCGTCTTCGAAGAAGTAAGTGATTTACGACCATTGTTTGTCTGTCGGCTTTGGCTCAGGTTTCTGTGCTGTATCGGCCACAATAGCCTGCTTACCCCTGCTGTCCCGATTGTTGGAGGGTCTACCCCCATTGTCGTTATTGGTGTTGGGATGCTTGCCCTTGTTCTCCCCGTCCGAGATGTGTAATCCCAATTGGCGAGCCTTCTTCAATCGTTCTTCGGCGCTTGTGGCACTGATGATAAATGTCTTCCAGTCCTTGAATTGACTTTCGCCTATCCAGAGGCTGATCGTTGGGAGCAATCTCTTTTGGCAAATTTTAATCAAGAAAGAGTCCGGATTTCCAGACGGCAGCTTCATTACGATTTGGCTAGACCGCTCAATATAATTCCTTGTCAGCTCTTTCTCCCCTTGGACGACGTCCATGAGGGTGGACATTGTGATGTCCTACCCTACTTCGTAGAATTTCTCTAAGAATATGCGCTTGAAGTCGGCGAAGGAGTGGATGCAGTTGTCTGGCAGGTTGCGATACCAGTCGAAGGCGACCCCTTCCAATGCCCCGATGAATAATCGTGTGAGAATGGCATCGTCATGGGGCAAATGGTCGATGGTGACCTCGAAGTAAGTGATGTACCGACTTGCTGAGGTCTTGCCATCATAAGGATTGATATTGAACGGCTTATATCTTGGTGGGAATGGAACATCCCTCCAGGCAGCAGGGTACAGTTGGCATATTCTGAGGTCTTGAGAGTTTTTTCGAGCATAAAACATGGCTCGGAGCTCCTGGACCTCTCTTCTCGCTTCGCGGGCCTCATCTACGGTGGTGGGGGCCATTATTTTAGGAGGATTGTTGCCCGGGTTCGGTGCCGCTGAATTCGAGTCCGCATTGACCGCAGGACCCGTGCTTGTTTGGCCAGGCATTCCTCCCTGCAGAGTTGGAAGAGCCACTTTGATCTCGTCTACAGACTTGACCAAGACAAGCAGTATGGCCTCCAGAGTGTCAATGCATTGGCGATCACTGGAACCACCTTGGTTACTGTCCGTCATGAATACCGTCCTTACGTGAGGAGAGATGGACGGAGCGGTGGAGGAAGCGCCCTCCAAATCATACCCCTGTAGTGAGAAGTCATCGTATATGTGAATGTTCTCCTCTGGTTCGGACTCGGAAGGAACAGTACCCCCAGTCTCCGAGTTCGTCTCGTCTTGGAAGTTGTGGATGTTGTCGGGGACGTCGAGGTTTGTTGCATCTGATGGGAGAGTTGTTTCCCCCGGCTCGTCTTCTTGGAACATCGGATTGTCGTGGAGGTTCGGAGGAGTGCTACCCCAGTTCCAGTAACCCCCAGTGTTTTGGACGACGAATCTTCCACTGTAGCAGATTTCGTCTTAGAACGGGTGCCTTGGAAAACTCCGGTGGTGGGCACCCGCTTAGATGACAGTCTTTTGGTCAAAGTGGTTGAAGTCTTCGGACTGGAAACATTTGTCTTCTTCCCTCTCCCATCGGCGGGGACTTTCTGAGCAGAGTTACAGGAGACGACGGGAAGTGCCTCGTCTTCTGAAGACGACTGTTGCAGTCTTTGAAAGACGGACTGGCGGTCTTTTCGTATCGTCGCGTTATTGCAGCAGCAGTTGACGATGACTTGGGTGCAGTGACATCCATGGAAGGACTCTTTGCACCCCGGTGCATCTTCTCTTTCCTTGCGTTTGTGGAGGATGGCCTGACGCAAGTCAGATGGGTCTGGATCGACCATGTTTGCTTCCTGGATTTTGGGAGACTTTTGCGAACTTCTCTGTCCATTTGCTACCGGGGCTGGACTCGAGTGGTTCTGTATAACTTCCCATCTGAGGCTTGCATAACAGTATGCGGTACGCTCTGATGGTCAGAGATCGGGTCAGCGGACCGAGCTTGCCAAGCTCGCGCTGTCCTAGACTTCTTCATTCTAGTACGTAAGGGCACATAGTAGGAAGAGTCTAGGTGATGCTGGAGAGAGTCAGACATATCTTCTTGGGAGCACAAGAGGTCAGGACCATAGGAGAGGCAGTCGAAGACAGAGCCACGTGGAGTAGGCGTCATGCAGCTGTCATCAATAACCTCCATGCGGCTGGTAGGCGTAGCCGCATAGATTTTCTTCATGCGGCTGGGAGCTTCGGCCGCATGAGTTTTCTACATGCGGCTGGATGATCTGGCCGCATAGACCTCCTTCATGCGGCTGGCAGACTCAACCGCATGAGCATCCTGCATGCTGTTGGCAGACTTGGCCGCATGAGCGTTCGGCTTCTTCTTGGGGCACGTAGAATCACTCTTTGTCCCTGTAAGTCCAGCATCGTAGTGCTTTCCTCTGCCGGACTTGGGGACAGCAGAGTTCTCTACGGCTCGAAGTAGAGCCGTATGAGAGTCGCCTTCGCCATCTTGGGTAGCCGAGAGTAACCCATCCAGAGCTTGTGGAGGAGCAAATGATTTTGGCCTCCACCCGCAGCGAGCTTTCTTTGTACGGGTTCGCTTCTGGACCGGGCCAGCGCTTCCTTCAGAGAGCATTTCTTCAAACGCCTGTTGGTCGAGCGGACGACCATCTTCTGTTGCGTAGAGCCAAGTTTGGCTGCATCCGATTGCGTCACCAACTCCTCAGCCGTAGAGAAGTTTGTCCCCAGCAGTGTCGCTATCGTGTTTGCCATAAAATATAAAAGAACAGAACAATTATCGGAGGACTGGACTTTTACTTCATAATACAAACTCGCTTGTACAAAAAAGCCTAGGGACGAAAACCTAGGTACAGCAATCTAAGTACAATTGTTTATTTTAAATTCTGGGGGATGACGGTAGAGGCTCGGGAAAGCTACAGCAGCTCTGCCTTACTCCTTGGACGATCGGGTGCAGCTTTGGCTCTGTAGAAAAACTGCTGGGCGTTGATGAAGAAATGCTCTCTCTTCAGGCTCTCTGGCTCTCTCTATATACTCTCTCTGTCTCTGTGTATGTCTCTATTTCTCTCTCCGTATATGTATGTCTGTATGTGTCTCATTTTGCAAGGGAATGGCACCCTGCTATTTATAAGAGTGGGGGGGGCCTCATTAGGGTTTACAATGATTGCCCATTCTTGTAAGTCGGCGGCTATTGATCATTGGATCTGGGCCGTTCATCGAGATTTGAGCAATAAATATGATTGCATCAAATCTTTTGTGGGTAATTAATGCTGATTGACATAAATCCTCCTGATTTGTCATGCCAACCCCGGATTCCTCGACACGTGTCTTTAATTGGCTTATTTGCAAATGATCTGATTTGATCCCAATATTTCATTAGGATTTGCTGAGAGATTTCGATCAATCTGATGCTACGTGCCCTGCTATCATGCCACGTGTCAAAACAGCATAAATCTGAGCCGCAGGAAAGTTGGGCCGCATAAGGCTGGCCACGTGTCAAGGCGGCTTGAGAGTGGCCTGCATAGTAATGATTTGAGCCGCATGAGTGTGGATGACCACATGAGTGAACCGCATGGAGATAGTCCTCGTGAGCCGCATGGGGCTGGTCTTCGTGAGCCGCATAGAGCTAATCTTCGTGAGCCGCATGGAGCTAGTCTTCGTGAGCCGCATGGAGATGGTCTTCGTGAACCGCATGGGGCTACTCTTCGTGAGTCGCATGGGCCTAATCTTTGTGAGCCGCATGGGGCTACTCTTCGTGAGCCGCATAGGGGAGTCTGCACTTGGGCCGCATACGACTGTCCATGTGTCAAAGCCGCATGATAGTTTCTGAGTCTCGGGGGATCGTGTCAGAGATTTTCTTCGCTTCCTAAGGAGTCCGTCATTATGAGAGAGTCATAATGATATCTTGGTGTCAGAACTGTCACCTTGTCAGAGCTGTCAGCCGTCAAGGCATTTAATACGGTAATGGACAAGGGAGGAAGAGCTGTTTTGCAGGCCACGTGGCTCCTCCTTGAACCGCATAGAGCTTGTTTGAGCCGCATAAACGCTCGAGCCGCATGAATACTTGAGCCGCATGAACTCTTTGAGCCGCATGGGGCTCTCTGGCCGCATGGATCTTTCTTTATTCTTTTCCATGCTTCTACAGGCATGTTGCAACAAAGATCAGAGAAGTTCAAGTGGATGGCGCTCAACAAGAAGACAAGTAGATATGGGAGGGGATGGTGACATGTGGGTTTGAACATCGCATGGTGTACAATATAGTCCGAGTACAACCCCCTAAAATCAACCGTTTCGTGTTCATATGGGTCAAGGAGGTTGCAAAGAAATTCCAGTTATGCATGTACAAGTTGATGATGCGAAGACTCCTCACATTAGACCGCCTAATACGATTTGGCATCTAAACAGGAGGACAGGGATGTGTGTTATGCAATTGGCATGAAGAGACAATGGGTCACTTATACTTCCAGTGCCCGTTCACTTGGGACTTATGGATTCATCATCTTCACAAGTTGAATATACGAGGAGGGGGTGGCAAAGATATTGATGAAATATTGGAAGATATTAGCAATTACAGACGGAAGGGATCGAGATGGTTTTCCGAAGCTCTAATTAGACTAGCAGCAGCGGTGTGGCATGTATGAAAAAAAAGAAATAATCGGATATTCGAGAGAGTGGCTACACCTAAGATCGGGGTCCTTCACAATGTAGAGTATGATGTACGGACTCTTGTAATGCGGCAAACATAAATTTTGTTCGCCAACCTTGTATTTTACTTTCACTTAATATCAATGGAATTACCTTTTCCATATATATATATATATATATATTATATATATATATATAAGATATATATATATATAGATATATATATATATATATAACATAACCAAAGCTTTATTGCCTGATACCAGAAAGGTTTTCAAAAGAGTACATGATAATCCAAGCCCAATAGCCAATCCCAAACCCAAAATCAGACTAACAACCAACCTACTATCTCCCAGTTAAGCGGTCTTTGGAAGAAGACCGGAGATTCATGCCTAGTTGAGTTGTCACTCTGTTTTTTTCCATATATTATATATAATATATATATATATATATATATATATATATATATATATATATATATATATATATATATATAATGGCTTCAGAGCGAATGAGCCCTCGGGCGATCCATGGGTGATCGCCCCCCCTGACCAGAGGTCTCCCGTCCGGCGTCCGGTGGCGCCCCCTGGCGCCATCAGCCCTCTCCTCGGTCTTCTCCTCCCCAGCCCCCATGGTTGACTCCCTTCTCGCTGATCACTCGCGGCCGACGGTGCTATCGTGCGGCCCAGACCCTTCCGTGGACCTCTCCCAGTTCTCTCCTCTCTCTCTCTGCTCCGGCTGCCTCCACCGCTTGCCTCTTCTCGGCGGCAGAGGAGGGCCCTCCCTCTAGCGGCGTGTAGCTCCCCTTCCCGAAAATTTTAAAATATTCTATTTTTTTTACTTATTTTAATTAAATGGTGATTTTTAGATTTTATGAATAATTAATTATTATAGCTAATTGTTATATATACCATTATTGGTTATTAAATTTTGTTATTATTATTATTTATATATTGGGATTTTTATTTAATAATATTTGTTTTTATTATTTTATTATAAATATACTATAATATATGTGTGTAATTGTATGTATATGTAAATGTATTAAATAAAGGTATACATGTGTATATTAGGATAATATACGGTGCATGTGAATAATATTATAGGTAAATTATGTGCATGTGTATATATATATTATATATATATAATATATATTTGTGTATAGATATATATGTATATGCGTATTTATATATATTATATCTATACGAATATGCGGGTATATGTATGTATACATATCATACGTAATTATGTGGATATATATATAAATATATATATGTATTAGTTAATGAAAAAGAAATAGAAATATAAAATAGTAATGAATTAGAAGCAGTAGCAACCATTCATTAATTTCCAAGGGCCACATGCTAAATTTTTCCCCACAGGCCGAACAATAGCCGACCTATGTGAGTCCAGACCGACCCCTCTAGGCTACAAAACCGAATACATTTGTATATAAGTAGAGAGAAATCGAAAGAAACTCCAACCCTAAACTCCCACCACAGGAGACTACGCCCCGCCTCCGCTGACATGCGCGCGCCCCAACCCCCGCTGTGCGCCATCGTCGGACGGCGACCGACGGCCGGCCGGCCAGGCACGGCTGACCCAACGCGAAAAAGCCACAGCCGCAGCAGTAGGTGCAGCAAATCGTCCAACTTCGTAGGTAAATTTCTTCCTCTGTAATTCGTCATTTTGAGATTCGTAAGGTGTTCCGGAGAGCCTATATAACCCTCTCGAGATCCCATCAAAGGGATTTGAGGATAGTGTCACAACCTACCCATGAATTCGACGCAAAGTCGAAGAAAAACTACGTGTAGACAGAACACAATTTCAGTCCAATCATCCACGTTCGGGGATCGATCCCGATCGATCCCGAAAGTATTATAAATTCTATTTAAACACAATTACAGACAACATGTAGGGCTCCACGACCCAATTCGCGGAAGTCGAATTCATCGACCACGCGCCGAGAAATCGAATCCCAGTGTTAGAGAAAAATCTGTTTTCAAAACTAGAAAATTGTTCCACGACATGCGTTCCGCCAAACCGGGCGACGTGGTCGCAAACCGAAGGCATCGAAAGCTGCGTAACGGCTTCGTGGTCGTGTGGGCTTTGACGGAATTCAAATTGGTCGCGTGTGCGCGACGAATTTGATGCGTATCCGTCAAAATTCACCGTATCGTACACTTTGCAAATTTCTCAATTACTTTGTGCACGCTCATCAGATTGAGATAAAACTTGCGCCAACAGGACCGTATCATTTTTCTGGTCCTGTACGCCAAGTTTGGTCCAATTCTGAGACAGTTGATAAAATCACCGTTTTGTGGGCCCCGCGGTTCCACTCAACGGGCGATTTGTGTACGGCCCGTCGGAATCCAACTCTGGACATACGGTTAGGTTCATATCGAAAAACCGGATCCGTAGACATATAGTTTGACGACTTTAGAGACCATTGACTCTGGCACGCTTTTCGGTGCAAAGCGGGTCCAACGGCGGACATCATTTTTCCCGAAATTATCGTTTTGCTCCTGTGTCTAGAATTGGACTTAAGGACAGGCAATCCTAGCTAATTTAACTATTTGAGAACGTTGGTACTATTTATTTCAGCATCTGGATACTTCTGCATGTGTTGACTGATTGTGGCTCGTTGAGTAGTATATTGTTATTGGTTTCTCCAGCTAAGGACCTCAGGCAAGTGCACTTTTTGATTGCTTTCCGATTCATAGTAGTCTTTTCATTTCATGTCTATACATATATCTTGCTGCTTATTGACACGCTCGTCACACGGAGTAGTCGGGAGGGGAAATATCTTAGTAAACATGTGAACTACCCAAAACTATCATGATGTCTATTCGTGAACAATAGCACCTGTACACGACACGTGCTGGTGCCAGATTTAACCCTAGTCGTTTGCATGTTGAAACAGATATTTCACACCTCCTAGATAGATGTCTTTTATTAGTTTTTCCTTGTTTACTTCTCTATCGTGCTATGTCATCAGTTATCTTCCAGTTTTTATCTCTTATATGTTATTTTCATGTCTTGTTAATTCTATTGTGTTTTCGCATTATCGTCGGTTTGTGTACTTGTTCCATTTCTGACTGGAAACCAACATTTTTCAGGTTTAGCCGCGATCACTCTTTGCATTGGAAAGGCTTGGGTATGTGGGGTCAACATAGAAATAGAAAACAGTTGTACCATTTTCATTTATTATGAAACCTTATATTTTCTTGAAATTTTAAATGATGTAATTGTTGTAATAAATTTAGAAATGTGAATAAGCAGCAATTGTTTTATTTTGAGCATCTATTTCTTACGGGCTTGACAGCGTTCTACCGCCGACTCTGCGGCGTAGGCTGGCCTGGACACGTCCCGTATCTGAAAAGCGGGTGCGGGTCGTGACAAGTTTTTGTGGTGGCCCATGCAGGTCAGTTTTCGCAAAATATTACGAACTCGTGATGGTACGTTAGTCGTACTATTACGAGCCTGCGACCAGAAAATGCTCATTCACAAACTAGGATTAAAAAGATTTAAGATGATGACTAGGACTAGGAGTCCCTTGTTCAAATTGACCGTTGGGTAGTTAAGGTTATAGATAGGCCATGCAATTTATATAGCTTGCTAGATCCCTATAGGTACACTATTACTTTTGATATGACAATGTGATCCAATGTGGATATGCTATCCGCTTGGTATGTTAGACTTGCCTAGAATTAAGGTTAATTTTGATAAACTGCTTAACTTTCTTTTGCTGTGTTAGATATAAATCTTATATCATAATTTAGAATTGTCTATTTTAAATTCTATTTTTGCTGTAAGGAACAGATTTAAATTTCTGATTTTGATATTCATATACGAACCTCGAGTTAGATTTGTTTCAAAGTCTTTCCTCAGCCATTTGAAATATATGAGATAAATGTTAGGATGTTCTTATTTTCCTTGTCGTCAGTTACTTCCCCGGTCAACCTTTTATTTTAAGGATTGGGACTTACAGACAGGTGTTTACGCTTTCTACCATAGTCAACTAAGTTGAATCCCTAGCACCTCTTTGACGTTCTTAGGAATATAGTTGGAGCATTTTACGACTGCGACGACTAGACAGCAGCGCACTGTCGATAATTACCTGAGAGCAGAGAGTGTGGGTTCACTGCAGCCAGCAGTGCACTGGCAAGGCACAACCCATAAAAAAAACCATTCCGAAGAATCATAGTCTATGGAACAATGCTAAAACTATGTTCTCGTTGACCTCTTTAGATCTTAGATACTCTTGTGTCAAATAAGGTAGAGTACCTGATAGCATATCGCCTCTGAATCACGGAACCAAGATTTGCCACAGCCAGATTATATGGGCGAGGCATAATTCTCGATAAAATGATTTTAGACGTGATCACAAGTTTATGATACTATAGAGAATAGAAAAATGCCCTGTGTGTACCGTAAGATCCAAAGCCAAAATAGTGAAAGTTCTGTAAGTTTGGTAGCCTGCCTCCCAACCTAGTATCTTGTGGCCCTTATGATCTATTAACAAGGAATTAACTGACACTAATAGGATTACTTAGAAAATAGAACTCAAAAGTCCATAACCCATTAGTCGACCAAGGCCTTAGAGATAGAAAGATTGTAGGATGACTGTATAGGCAAGAACACCAGGTAAGGCTTTGATTCTCTCAAAACTCGAACTAAATGTGCCTCCTTTCAAAAATCTCGCATATTTATATTTTGACTATATCGACCAATACTGCTAATACGGCCTAGTTTTTGCAAGCTTACTCTTTTATCGAGCTTGATTCGAGACATATGTTTATTGGGGACGCCCGCTAACATATTGTCAAATCATAATCATTGTATTATGGTCTGATCAACCATGATATATTTGGTTCGCTTTTCTTCTAATTACCCTACGTGGATTTAGATGTAGATGTCTCTGGTATCTCATTCACGACTGCTTTGATAATTCCTCTTGAATTGTACATTCGCCCTTGAATCATGTAATTGTGTTCAGTGATACCTCTCTTGAACACTTTATTGTTTTCGTCCTTCACTGATTGGAAAGACGAAAGCTCGTAATTGATAGATAGATACAGAGTATTCCCATGGCTATGATAGTTGTATATGCAAGTGTAGCTACCATCGGCCAGCCCTGTGACAGGAACCTTGCCACCATATCCTAGCCTCTAAGGTGGGTAGACTGTAAGCCTTCTAAAATCTTGAGATATACGAGGATTACCGATTGATTAGAATAATTTTCCACTAGGATGATAATCAGAGCCCCATGGACTCCCACTTTCCATTTAGATCATTTTGTGTCTCCGGCCGTGTCATTAATATTCGGAGCACGAGACCAGTATTACCTTCCGACAAATTTTATATGCAAGCTCTAGACGAGTCCACCTTCATCTAGGTATATCATGTCCCACTCAAACCCGTCCCCTTGTACTTTATTTTTATGGTACGACTTTCAGGACAAAAGGACTAGCTATAACCCTTAACATAGTACCGGTAAACTTCTCGACTATAAATTAGAGACTCAGTCTTGGCTCAACTCCTTCAACCCAATATATGGTTGTGATCTACTCGAAGCCCATTACGCACATGCCACTAGTGTGCCATCCAATTGAGGCCTCATGTGCTACTTAAATACAAAAGTCACTGAAGGCACATTTTGGGCTTGAGGGACCTAGCTAACCAACTGGACTGGCAACTAGCTCAACCCTTGGATAGGAACCTATTCTAGGTTACCCTAACCTAGTAGAAATAGTTTATCTTGGGATCTTGATCAGTCCATATAGATTGAGATCCAAGGTTCATCCAACCAATGAGTGATATCCAAAATAGGAAACCCATTAAGGCCCAGTAAAGCCCTCCAACAAACCCCATAGTTGGTCTATAAAATCGGACTATTTGAAATAGGTCCCATACCTATTATGTAGCCCCTACCTCTTAGACTATGAAGACGTAACCCTTACCTGGAAGTCGCAAGACGATCTTGTAGTGCACCTTTATCCCTTGCTCGTGTGTTTAAATAACCACGGAAAAGATCACAATCTTGATTTCCCTAATTCCGTTCTATTGTGGAACCTTGCTTAAAATTTTGGAAACGAAATTTCCGTATTGCATGGATTGTAAGACCCTCCAAGAAACGAGGAGTTCTTCAATTTAGCAAGTGATTGGACTAGAGTAACCCATCTAGTAAGTCAGTCAGTGGTTCATAAACTTTCTTTCTGTCTACATCATTGGATACCCTCTATCGCTTTGGGAACTTCATATCTGCTTTCGATTATTCTTCCTTACCTTCACGTCCTTCCTATTTCGGAGAGGGAATAGTCATGCTTATTAGAGTTTATCATTATTTTTAAGCTACTTGTGTAAATTTTGTTGCTAAATCTTGGGTTGCTGGATAGATAGGAGAGAATTCTATGCCAAATGCCTAGATACCTATTGGTAAAAAAATTTGCATGCAGCTGGATGATTATAAAGTTTTAAAGACAGGAGATTTGAGGGAGTAGCGTGACCGAAGGTGGGTAGAACTCCTCAAGGATTCGTAGTTACGAAATGGCTAGGAGGAGGATATAAATTATTTCGAGGAATTCAAATTTAAAGATATTAAGGTTACAATAGACTTCTTTTTTTAAAACAATTTTTTAGAATAGTTATGAATTAGAATTTTGAGGACAAAATTATTTTAAGGTGGGTAGATTTGTAGCTCCACTTCCTGAAAATTTTAAAATATTCTATTTTTTTACTTATTTTAATTAAATGGTGATTTTTAGATTTTATGAATAATTAATTATTATAGCTAATTGTTATATATATACAATTATTGGTTATTAAATTTCGTTATTATTATTATTGTTATATATTGGGATTTTTATTTAATAATATTTTTTTATATTATTTTATTAAATATATAATATATGTGTGTAATTGTATGTATATGTAAATGTATTAAATAAGGTATACATGTGTATATTAGGATATATACGGTGCATGTGAATAAATATATAGGTAAATTATGTGCATGTGTATATATATATTATATATATAAATATATATTTGTGTATAGATATATGTGTATATGCGTATTTATATATATTATATATATACGAATATGCGGGTATATATGTATGTATACATATACATACGTAATTGTGGATATATATAAATATATATATGTATTAGTTAATGAAAAAGAAATAGAAATATAAAATAGTAATGAATTAGAAGCAGTAGCAACCATTCATTAATTTCCAGGGGCCACATGCTAAATTTTTCCCCACAGGCTGAGCAATAGCCGACCTCTGTGAGTCCAGACCCTACCCCTCGTCTAGGCTACAAAACCGAATACATTTGTATATAAGTAGAGAGAAATCGAAAGAAACTCCAACCTAAACTCCCACCACAGGAGACTATGCCCCGCCTTCGCTGACATGCGCGCGCCCCAACCCCCGCTGTGCGCCACCGTCGGGCGGCGACGGCGCCGGCCGGCCAGGCACGGCTGATCCAGACGCAAAAAAGCCACAGCCGCAGCAGTAGGTGCAGCAAATCGTCCAACTTCGTAGGTAAATTTCTTCCTCTATAATTCGTCGTTTTGAGATTCGTAAGGTATTCCGGAGAGCCTATATAACCCTCTTGAGATCCCATCAAAGGGATTTGAGGATAGTGTCACAACCTACCCATGAATTCGACGCAAAGTCGAAGAAAAACTACGTGTAGACAGAACACAATTTCAGTCCAATCATCCACGTTCGGGGATCGATCGCGATCGATCCCGAACAGTATTAGAAATTCTATTTGAACACAATTATAGAAAATATGTAGGGCTCCACGACCCAATTCGTGGAAGTTGAATTCATCGACCACGCGCCGAGAAATTGAATCCCAAAGTTAGAGAAAAATCTGTTTTCAAAACTAGAAAATTGTTCCACACGACGTGCGTCCCGCCAAACCGGACGACGTGGTCGCGAACCGAAGGCATGGAAAGCTGCGTAACGACTTCTGGTCGTGTGGGCTTTGACGGAATTCAAATTGGTCGCATGTGCACGACGAATTTGATGCGTATCCGTCGAAATTCACCGTATCGTACACTTTGCAAATTTCTCAACTACTTTGTGCACGCTCGTCAGATCGAGACGAAACTTGCGCCAACAGGACCGTATCATTTTTTTGGTCCTGTACGCCAAGTTTGGTCCAATTCTGAGACAGCTGATAAAATCACCGTTTTGCGGGCCCGCGGTTCCACTCAATGGGCATTTTGTGCACGGCCCGCCGGAATCCAACTCTGGACATACGATTGGGTTCGTATCGAAAAAACGGATCCGTAGACATATAGTTTGACGACTTTAGAGACCATTGACTTGGCACGCTTTTCGGTGCAAAGCGGGTCCAACGGCGGACATCATTTTTGCCCAAAATTACTGTTTTACCCCTGTGTCCAGAATTGGACTTAAGGACAGGCAATCCTAGCTAATTGGACTATTCTGAGAATTGGTACTGTTTATTTCAGTATCTGGATACTTCTGCATGTGTTGACTGATTGTGGCTCGTTGAGTGGTATATTGTTATTGGTTTCTCCAGCTAAGGACCTCAGGCAAGTGCACTTTTTGATTGCTTTCCGATTCATAGTAGTCTTTTCATTTCATGTCTATATATATCTTGCTTCTTGACACGCTCGTCACACGGAGTAGTCGGAAGGAAAAATCTTAGTAAACATGTGAACTACCCAGAACTATCCCATGATGTCTATTCGTGAACAATAGCACCTGTACACGACACGTACAGGTGCCGAATTTACCCCTTAGCCGTTTATGTTGAAACAGATATTTCACACCACCTAGATAGATGTCTTTTATTAGTTTTTCCTTGTTTACTTCTCTATCGTGCTATGTCATCAGTTATCTTCCAGTTTTTATCTCTCATATGTTATTTTTATGTCTTGTTAATTCTATTGTGTTTTCGCATTGTCGTCGGTTTGTGTACTTGTTCCATTCCTGATTGGAAACCAATATTTTTCAGGTTTAGCCGCGATCACTCTTTGCATTGGGAAGGCTTGGGTATGCTGAGGTCAACCTAGAAATAGAAAGTTGTACCATTTTCATTAATTATAAAACCTTATATTTCCTTGAAATTTTAAATGATGTAATTGTTGTAATAAATTTAGAAATGTGAATGAGCAGCAATTTTTATTTTGAGCATCTATTTCTTACGGCTTGACAGCGTTCTACCACCGACTCTGCGGCGTAGGCTGCTTGGATACGTCCCGTATCTGAAAAGCGGGTGCGGGTCGTGACACGGCGGTTTCGGACCGCCCCTACTCAATGCAGCCATCGTCCCGTGACGAGCTCGGCAGCAACCGCCCTCCGGGTGAAGTTGGTCGGACGGATCGGCCGCCCCCCGACGTTCAGTCGCAGGCTCACTTTCCTAAGAGGCCGACCTGCTTCGGGGTTCGTGACTCCTTGGGAACTGCTGAGGCTGACCAGCCAGCCTGGCCCCACGTGGCTGCATGTCTTTTCCAGTCGGGAGCTGTTGACGGGTCCCACCCTCGAGTTGCTGACCAGCATTCCCATGCGCCTTGATACCAGCCCCACTTCCTGCTGCTTATGCGCCATCGGGCCAGTTCAGCAGGAGCATGGGTCATGCGCCCATGGCGGTTACTCCGAGGTGCATGCACCCGCAGTGGAGGTCTGCGCCGTACTGCCTCCTCCCAACCCCCTATGCGCCTACTGCGGCGATCATCCACCCTCGGCATAGGCCCCTGCAGGCGGCTCTGCCCCCGGATACCTACCCGCCCATCGGTCGGTGCCCTCTTCTCACCCTGTCGAGCCTTCCTCCGCGAACCCCAGCTCCGGGCGACTCGTCGGGCCACCCGACGTCCATGCCTATCCCCGATGGCCAGCCCCGTCATCGACCCGATCGCCGCCGGCTTTGGTACTCCCTATCCTCGTCGTCCACCCGTCACCCGTATCTCTCTCGTCCGATACAGCGGCGTCCTTGTCGGCCCACTCTGGCCTGTACTCGGGCGCAGTTGGCCCTCGTCGGCATCACCGCCCCCAGCATCGCTCAGAAACTTCGATGGAGCCCCGGAATGCCGTCAACTTATTAGCCGGCCCGGGTGTAGCCTCTCCCTGCGGTGGCCGCCGGTAGCTGGCACCGCCGACCCCATCACTTTTATTGATGCTCCGCCCATTCCCTCTAGAGCGGGGGTTGATACCCCCCACCTGCGGGCTCAGAGCAGCTTGGGCCATGCGCCCGCTTCCCTCAAGATGGGGTACACGCCCACGCTGGCTCCATAGGCCATGCGCCCAACACCTAGGGCCATGCACCCATCTCCACTCTTCCAAGTCAGATCCCCAAGCCTCCGGCCCATGCGCACGTCCCTTCGCCTGTTATGCATGCGCCAGCTCTTCTTCTAGGCCTGGCGCCACCACCCGGTTCACCGGGACTTGCGCCATGCACCTCCCCCTTAGCGATCCTTGGACCCCGGCCATTTGGCGGTGGATGTGGTCAGCCCGGCGCATGCTCACTCCCATCGGCCAGCTCTAGTACGTCGGGCCCTCCTGGCCCCGCCCCCCCCCAGTCTCGGGATGTATCCTCTTTTCCCGCATTAGTCGCTGGTGCTCGAACAACCCTACCCGTTGCTATAACGGCGGCCCCCCGGCTACTTCCTACATAGCGGCTCTTCGTCCTGATCACGGAAGACAGCTAGACCCCTCGGTACGGGAGATCGAACTCCTGGACGTAGAATTACAGACCCCCACCGATGGTCAAGATATCCATACCATTCTTCTCTGCCAAAATTTCCTCGCTCTCCTCCTCCTTTGCCAAAACTTTTGTGCTAAAATTCGCTGTTGGCTGCCCAAAAACCGCGGTCATCAAGGAAGCTATTGCCGGATGGGGTCTCTGTAGCCTACCGGGTCACCCCGCTATATCCCAAACACCTGTACCTCCACCTCTTCACCTCCTCTGACTTCTCCAAGGTTTGGGCCAAAGGCTCCACCAGAATTGTTGCCCAGAACGTTAAAATCGGCAAATGGTCACCGACTTTAGCACCAAAGTCGATTCCACGATCGTTGCGACATGGATTACCCTACCCAACCTCTCCCTTGTCTGCTTCGTGTCTGCTGCGCTGAAGTAACGCTAGCTCTTACGGGACGCTTGTGGCGATAGCTGAAGAAATAAAAAATCTCTCCAAAGATAACTACGAAGATCTATGTAGAACTTGACCTCGCATACGACCCCCCCCTCCCAGATTCAACTCGAGCTAGGGGACGGAGCACCATCAATCGCTCGTGTACGATAACAACATCTTATTTTACAAACATTGTCAAATGAGAGGGCACTCCTTTAAACACTGTTTCAGAGCTCATCCCGAGCTGAAGAAGACTGGAACCCGTGAACCCCAAAAGCAAGCGGCATCCACTGTTCCCACATCTCCGACACATCACCAACCCAATCTCCACCTCATCAACAACAACACCAGCATGCCCCCCTCTCCCAGCCCGACTCGGCCACCGTTAGCGCCATCATCCTTTACAAACCACCTCATATAACTCTCAACAACCCATTCAACATCCTCACCTCCTTACCATCAGAGAATAATTCGGAGTGCCCCTACCACCATGCTCAAGAGCAGATGAAGACCTAGTCCAGAAGGATAAGGCCATCTGGAAACAGAAGAGGAGGTTCCACCGGCTCTTATCATACCCGCAGAGCAACCTTCCTTAGACATTGACACAGACTACACTGACAACGCAAGCGAGTCCTTTAGACCGGGCTTTAATTTGCTGCAACGGTTCCACCAAGCGAGGGACGCTGGGTACCTAGACCCAAGCAACCCCCTGAGTACGCTGGCAGAAATAGAACTAGATGCCTCACATTTGCCGCTGCAGGCCTCTGACAGTCGTAGCCCAAGTTTGCCAGTCACGGAGGTAGAACCCCCAAAAACTAAACAGAGTGCTCCCAAAAACCACCACAAGAAGAAGAAAAATGGGACATAGAGCTGGCGTCGGCCATGACCACAAGGGCCACCGCTAAACTCACCAACCCCCCACCCCTCCTCCCTTCCAATGCTTAACATCCTCGTTTGGAACGTTCGGGGGCTGGCAAATATACCGATGCTGAATAGAATCATCAGCCTCAAGATGATTCATTAGATTGACATTCTTGTCATCATCGAACCAAAAATTCCTCAAAAAAGACTCAAAGCCACCAACTTTGTCTTAGATTTCAGGCCGCCGCCGGATGCAACGACATTTTGATCCTCTTCGCTGTCGATATCAGGAAGGTGCTCGAAGACAATACTCTCGACTCGATCGTGCCTTGACCAACAATTGGTGGAACGACATGGCCCTCTCCACTAAACTTTCCTACCTCAATACTACCGAATCAGATCATTCTCCCCTTCTGATTGAGCTCAACAGCAAATCTAACCGCATCAAAAAAGCCTTCCGGTTCTTGGATTTCTGGAGGCATCACCCGCAATTCAGAAACACCGTCACTTCCCGTGGTTGTCTAAGGACGGCCCGGACCCCCTCACTCGGTTGGCAGTTAGACTCAAAGCCACCAGGAAGGCCCTTACTACATGGAGTAAGTCTGCATTCGGTAACCTCTTCCAAGTGGTCAGAACGGCAGAGGATGACGTCAACCGTACCGAGATCCAGTTTGCCACGGACAGATCATCGTAGGCCCGGTCCGCACTCAACTTGGCCAGAGCTATCCTCAAGTCTCGTTTGAAATGGAGACGAATTCTGGAAGCAGAAGGCCAGATTAAAATAGGATTCCGAGGGACCATAACTCGAGCTTCTTTCACTCTTGTGTCAAGGGCCACCGTCATAACCTTCATATACAACAAATCTATGACAAGAACGGTAACCGGTTGGATGACCAGAACCACATACAAGAGGAGGCTGTCACCTTCTATTCTAATCTATTCTCCAAAGAAACCATTGTTAAGGATGATGAGTTCCTGACAAAGGTCCCCAATTTGATTTCTGAAGGGGATAACGAGCAGCTGCTCACTCCACCCTCCGCTGAGGAAGTCAAGGCCGCAGTTTGGGACCTAGATGAACTCAGCACCCCAGGGCCGGATGGGTTCGGGTGTTTCTTCAGATCTTACTGGGACCTGATTGCTGAAGACTTCATCGGGGCCACCGTCGCGTTCTTCTAAGGGGCCCACTACCCCAAATCCATTTTCTGTGCCAACCTAATCCTCATTCCCAAGAAAGATAACCCAGAGTCCTTCAAAGATTTTAGACCCATCAGCCTTTGTACTTTTACCAACAAAATTATATCGAAGATTATCAACAACCGCATGTCCGCTCTCCTACCTAAGATCATTTCCAAAGAACAAAGTGGTTTTGTCCCAGGCCGGATCATCATTGACAACATCCTCCTAGCCCAGGAAATGATCATATGCATGAAATTCCCATCTAGAGGGGGAAATACTGCCATTAAACTTGACATGGAGAAAGCATACGACCGGTTGGATTGGCAATTCATGATT
Source organism: Iris pallida (assembly GCA_029216955.1). Classification (NCBI taxonomy): domain Eukaryota; kingdom Viridiplantae; phylum Streptophyta; class Magnoliopsida; order Asparagales; family Iridaceae; genus Iris; species Iris pallida. The sequence continues at coordinate 28,567,708 of JANAVB010014797.1, read as the reverse complement.
TGGGTTTTCAGGACTTTCGGGTTCTCGAATCTTGGATCGACATCATATTTCGCTCGATCAGTAACTCATGGTTCTCCACCGTCATCAACGGTCACGGCAGGTTTCTTCACTGCCAGCCGCGGGGTTAGACAAGGTGACCCTCTCTCTCCTACTATCTTCATTATTACGACGGAAGCCCTCAGCAGAAACCTCAAAAAACATGGCCAATACCCCCAGTTTTTATCACTTCCATACTACCACTGGATGCCCTCTGATCACGCATCTTGCCTATACCGATGATATTCTTATTTTCTTTGCTGGAGATATCGGCTCTGTCGAGGTGGTTCACACTATGCTGGAAAAATACGCCAGATGTTTGGGCCAATGCATCAACAACAATAAAAGCATCATCTAAACCCACCACAAAGCAGACAGGATTCACTCAGCGACGCTATCCACCCTAACTTCCTTTTCTATTGCTTACCCCCAATCTCCTACTTGGGCTGTCCGCTGGTTTACGAAAAGTCTAATTCAGGCAGCTTTGCGAGCATGGTGAGCAAAATCAGATTCAAAATCGAGGGATGGCACAACGCAAACTTATCTCCGGGGGAAAGCTAATTCTGATCAAACATGTACTATCCTCCATCCCCATTTATACCCTTGCGTTTGCGCCCCTCCGAAAAAATACTACACTCACTCGAAGCCCTATTTGCCAACTTCTATTGGGGTCACTCCGACGGCAAGGATAAGCGCCACTGGGCCAGCTAGGATACCATGGCCAAACCCACCGAAGAGGGCGGCCTAGGATTCAGCAGACTCCCCCATATCGTCGATTTCTGCTCCATGAAGCTGTGGTAGAAGTTACGCTCAGATAATTCTCTCTGGAACAGGTTCATGAAGGCTAGATATTTCAGAACCTCTCACCCCATGCAGGTCGTCGCCAACAACATATCCTCTGCATCATGGCGGCGTATCCTGCATGGCCGACACCTCGTCGAACCTCTCATTCGCCTTAAGCTCGAGGACGGCCGCTCGTCGATGTTCCACGAACTTTGGCTTGGGGAGGAGGTTTTCCAACAGCCAACGACTCTCATTTCCCTCAGAGAAATCTGGAAGCTGTGGGACAGCGCCCATAGATGGAGATGGAAAAGTGTCAGAGCGCGGCTGGACGCGGAGGCGGTCACCAGCCTAGCTGTCGCGGACCTGCGGATCGTCGATTCCCCGGATACTTGGCGGTGGAAGCCCAACCTAGACGGGAAGTTCTCTTTAGCATCGGCAAGGATTGTGGCGAGGGGCATTGGTGTTCCGGCCCCTCATACTGTTCCTTTCTGGCAGGCATGCATCCCCATCAAATGGTCCATCTTGATTTGGAGAGCACATAGATAAAAACTCCCTACCGACGACATCATAACCTCCTTCGACTTCAGCATGGCTTCATGGTGCCACTGCTGCTCATCCCATCAAACTAAAACTGCAGAGCACATCCATCTCTCCGGCGACCTCGTAACAATGTTGTGGAAGAATCTATCGGCCAAATGCTGACATGATCATCATTCGGGTGCCTCAACGATCTCCTGGTCAACTGGAGCAGATCTTATGGGCATCAGATCGTTATGGCCGCTGGTATTTGGGTCCTGCGAAAAAATCGGAACAAATAGAGATATGAAGAATGCCAACATAACCCCGACCAACTGATCTGGGAGGCTATCAGACAGGTGTGTAAAGCTGCATGGCGATGCAATCATTCCCCGTCTAACTTTTGGAAGGCTCTGGCTTTCGGCGTCTAACCCTTCCGATGCTCGGATTAGGAGCCATTTTTAGGGCAACATTTTGTGTTAGATGTATTTTCTTTTTGGTCGCCTTTCGTGTGGCGCGTATACATGTATAGGCTTCGGCATTTTGCGCCTTATACATCAATAAAAGTCTCTTCCTAATATATATATATATATATATCTATATATATATATATATATATATATTATAAAATAGGAATATTATTGAATGAAAAGGCTCGCAAGGAGCAGAAACACGGCCTACAAGCTGGGCTGGCCCACAAGAGGCCAGGCCCGCATGGCCCAGACACACAGATTCAAAATTCAAAAACTAAAAACCAAAAAAAGAGGGAAAAGAAGCTGGTGCGTAGCCCGAGGGATGCTCGGGCCCCCCACTCGCGTGCCCCGAGGCGCCCAACGTGCGGCTCGGGAGGGGATTGCACAGACCCACGGGCGGGCGGCGCCCGAGGAGAGGCGCCTCAGGCCCCCCTCGGCGCGGCGAGAACCAGCGGGGGAGGCGGGAGGCCCGGGTGCTCCGACGGAGGCCACGCCCACGTGGCCCGATGCGTCCAACGTACTGCCGACCTGGCTCGAGAGGGGGCAACACAGGCGAGAACCGGCGGCGGCGGGGGATCGAACGAGGAGGCCAGGGGCACATGGCGGTCAGACGTGTGGCCCGAGGGGGCCCAATCCGAGCGCGGAAATCGAAGGGGACGCACAGTCCGAAGGGGCAGGGGCGGGGCCCGAGGAGACGGGCCCCGAGCTCAGGCCTGCGACGGGGAAAGGGGGCCTGGACACCGTGCTCGCGTCGATCGCCACGGCGGGGGCTTAGGAGGCGGAGCCAGGGGCTCCAGAGAGAGGCCAGGTGAGGAGGCTCGATCCGGGGGAGACTCGACCCGGAGAAGGATGCCCTGGGCGGCGACGGCAGCATCCGGCAAGAGGGGGTACTGACCGAGCGACACCGTCGAGGGCCCGTGTCCGGGCGGAGACGGGGACTAGCAATAGTGGTGCGACCCCCACTAGCCGGCTCCTCCATTAGAGTAAGGCCAGTGGGCCGCTGCCGGCTGGGCTGGGACTGATACCCAGTACCACCGCTGGGAGACAGGGTCTTGCCAATAGGCCCCTCCCGAGGGGCGCAGGGAAGTGGGTCTGGAGGTGGGGCGCGGTGTTAAGGTCGCCAGGAGGGGGAAGGTAGCCCACATCCGGAGCGAGGAGAAGCTCCGGAGGGGGTGCCACTGCCGGGATGGTAGGCTCCGAGAAGAGGCTCGCCGCCGGGGCAGGAGAATGCGATGAAGGAGGAGGCACGACGGGAGGCTCACAGACGAGTTGAGGAAGGCGGCCACCAGCGGGGGGCGCCTGGGTCGTTGGAGCGGGGTGGGGCGGATCAGGCAGACCTGAGCGGCTTTCGGACCCGCAGGAGCGCCGAGAGCTGGGGTGGAGGAGGGTCCGACTCGGGGGACTGCCACTGGGAGGAGGAGGCTGGGGGAGGGGCCACGACCGGAGTAGGAGGCGGACCGACAGCCGAGAAGGTAGCCAGGGGGGAGCCTGCACAGGCAGGCGCCGCAACGAGCAAGAGACGGCGGCTGGCGGGGGCCGAGGAGTGAAGGAGCCGAGGACGGACGGAGGCGCCGAGTTCGGTGGGGCCTACGTCGCCGCGGCGGTGGCTGCGCCGTGGAAGGGGGAGGGACGGGAGAGGCCACCGCACGTCGGGCAAAAAGGGAGGGTAGGCGCCCAGCAGGGGGAGCGGCCAGGGGAATCCCGGCCAACCGGGGGGACCGCGATGACCGGGGTGGGCTGGAGACGCTCGGCGAGGGGGGAGACGCCCAGGGGCGCCGGCCGATGGCCGTGGCCGAGGAGCGGAGAGCTCCATCCAGAGGGATCCAAGCCCAAACTCCTTCCATTATTATATATTAGATATATTATATATATATATATATATATATATATATATATTGGACATTAATATATATATATATATATATATATATAAATATTGGACATATATATATTAATATATATATATATATATATATATATATACTGTCTATTGAATCCATCCTAGCAGTGTGCTCCTCCCCCCATCAAAGTGCTCCTCTCTATTGAATCCATCCAATTTCTTCTGGGGTCATATCGAGGGAAAGAACAAGCATCACTGGGCCAGTTGGGCTACTATGGCCAAACCCACCGTTGAGAGGGTCTTGGGTTCTGTAGACTCGCCCTCATAGTAGACACCCTCTGCAAAATTGTGGTGGAAACTCCGCTCCGAAAACTCGATCTGGACCAGGTTCATGCGAGCGAGATACTCCAGATTATGTCACTTGACTGAGGCGTCTGCCAACAACAGATCCTCTGCGTCATGGTGGCGCATCATCCGCGGTCGTAGCCTGGCGGAACCGCTACTGCATTTGACATTGGGCAATGGCCGCTCACAGGCTTGCAAGGAACGATGGTTGGGGGATGACATCCTTAGGCCAAATGCTACTACTCCGCCGCTGTGCGAGATCCGAGATTTATGGGATGAAGAAGCGGCTGGGTGGAATTGGGACAGATGTTACGACCCGTTACCTAAATTGTTGGGCCGGGCCGAGCCATGTCCAGCCTACGCTTGTTAAAGCGTAGTAAGCTGTTCTAAGAATAGACAATAAAGGATCTAAGCTACTAACAGTTCTAAAATCACATTTAAATGTTCATCACAACACAGCATCTAAAAGCGAAGGTAAACAAACACAGATTTAATAATACATAACCAAAGTATCTAACTGGAGACAAAGTCCAGTATCCAAATATAAGTACAGACAAAGTCTAAGTCCCAAAACACATGAAAGATAACTAAGCAAGGTTCTCCGCTGGGGCCTCTTCTGGAGCTAAGGCCAGGTCCGTGGTAAGTAGGACAGGTGTCCACAGTATTATCATCTGTAATATTTTCAACAGGTCCAATCAGGACAGGAACGAGTACAACTCATCTAGAAAATCCAAGTAAATGACAAAGAACTATAAAGCAGTTATAGACAGTTTTATTGATGCATGGCAGTTTTATACAGGTAATGATGGCATAGGGAAACAGTAAGATACAAGAAAAGAAAGGTAACAAAACAAGAGAAGAATCATGGCAATGAAGACTGTAATAAAGCTAACTGAACTAGAATAATATACGAGTCCAGACAGTATGATATAAGTCTAATGTAATCCCAGTGAGTCCAGTCCATATAATCCGATACCAGATGATTTCCAGTACAAGACGAGTCCAACAGTGATCAATGAATCCAGGGTGAGTCCAACTATGATCTAACAGTGTGTTTTAAAATACCGAGGTCGACATGTAAACGGCTGTAGGTATCAGGCACATCTCTTACTGATCGGACAAGAGATGGCTATGCTTCCGGTAGATTCCAGTGGAAGATTTCGGATTTGGGGTATGTCTACATGTCTTACTCAATATTTCCCCGCCCAGCAAGTGAATCCAAAATCGACAAAAAGAATCGAGATGAGTCTGGCCAATACATAATGATTCCAGAAATGATTCCGGAATGATACCAATGACTCCAGTAATAGAGGCCAGCAAGTAAGGTATGTGTCGATACATGAATCCAGAAATATCCATACGTGTTTACAGAGAATCATATAGAACTAACTAGAACTGAAATACAGTAATTGACAAATAATGAGAGAACTATCAGAGAATGTACTCGTCTGATACTCTGAAAAGAGTAGTGTAATATCAGATGTCTGTACAGGGTCACAATGTCCTAAAGAGTAATACAGTTATGACATGTCTAATATGAAGGTAAATGTAAGATACAATGCAATCTACATGATTTCCAAGCCAATCTAGGTCAAAGTCAAACTAGGTCAACACTACAGTCAAACTAAGTCAAATCAAGTCATATTAGGTCACAAGAAGTTAAACTAAGTCATACAAGGTTAAACAATCTAATCTAGGTTAAAGTCAACTCTTGGTCAAACATTCTAGCCAAACTAGTCAAGTTATCTAGGGTTTAGTCAACAATAGTCAAAGTCAATTACTAGTCAATGTGGTCAACTAGGTCAAGTCTAGGTCAATCTTAGACTAACTAAGGTTTTGGTTAATCATATACTAGTCAACAAGGTAATTAGGTTAATCTTGACTAATGGTCAACATCCAGTCAAACCCTATAAGGCTAACTCAAAACCAACCATAGACTAACATGTCTTAGAATACCTAAGATACTATACTACATTTACCTATACAAAGTATATCACATGTAATACATATATATATAATACCAACCTTAATCCTATCAAGCAATCCTATATTCCAATCTCAAGTCATGACTCAACTCTAAGTATCTAACTTAACCCCATATATATCTTAATCTACATAGGTCTTTCCACAAAACCCAAGTCACAATAATACTCTATAGGTCAAACCTAAACCAACTAGTTAATAGCCTAGGGTTTACTCAATCTTAGTCAACTAGTCCCTTCTATACCCATCCAAGTCCATTCTAGGTCAAGGTTGACCTATAGTTGACTTTGGTCAACAATGGTCACAATGGTCAACTTGCTAGTTAAACTAGGTCTACTAAGCCTATTGGTCAATTCTAACTTGCTACTAACCATAGGCTAGTAATCCTAGGGCACTATGACATATATACATTACCTATATACATAGGCCATAGGCTAAGACATCAAGTCTATAACATATATGTTTACATATCTAATATATAACCAACTATATATATATATATACCAACCTTTCTTTTTCTCGACTCCCTATCCTCTTGCTTTTCCTCACTGGCGTTCACCGCCCCGTGGGCGACCTAACGGTCGCCTCACTTTGTTCTCCTTCTCACTGCGATATATCTCGCCTCACTTCGATTATTCAACTCACTTCGCTCGCCTACTTTTTTTTTAAGAGACGAAAGGAGCAGCCGAAAATGGCTGTCCCTATTGTTTGATTTTCTATGGAGTAATCGAATCTGACCACAGTCAGTGGTACCCACGTTCTTCCGTGTTCGTAGGTTGACTCCCCCATGGATCCCGACTAAGGTATCACAAACGTGCATTTTCCTTATGCATGCAGCCGCTTCACTAATTGAATAGGTTATACAAAGGGTGGGTTGGTTATATACTCTTATGCGCCTTCCTTCTTCGAACCTTTTGGTATGTATTGCCCCCTAACTATAGATCAGATCCACCGGACGAGAAACTCAATTCCGCACTGCATATATATATATATATATATATATATATATATATATATATATATATATATATATATATATATATATATATATATAGAGAGGTATTGTATATAGAGGGGCATATGTGGGTATCATGTAGGTTGGCTATATAGGGTTGTATATATATATATATATATATATATATATATATATCTATATATATATATATATATATATAGGGGCTATATGTTGCTGCCCACGCCGAAAAACCATCTGAGACAAGTTTCATATCTATTCCATGTCTGTGTGTTTTACTTTAATAATTAAATGTATGCATCAGTTGGTTTCATATAGTATAGTGACACTGATTCACCGTGGATCCCTCTCGGACTTCACATCGATTGACGGATTGCTGGATTGCTATATTGACTTATTGACTCATTGGCTCATTGACTCGGGGATTGCTTGGGGGAGTAGTGACCAAAGCCAAAATTTTTGCTTGTCTCTCTCGCTAACCTCTACCACACAGGGGGTTGAGCCGTACCGTATGCTATTCGTTTCGGCCGAAACGTTAGTATACATATTGCCTCTATCCCAGCCGGTCACAGGTCCTGTTATATACTCAAAACACTAGCATAGCATTGCATCATATTTGACATTGAGATCATATTGCTTGTTGTCTTTTACTATTATTTACAAAATATATAAAGTTTCTTAAACTGTCTCGTATTTTCATTTATTATTAATTTAGAAATGCTAGATGTGGAAGAAATGTTTCTTGTTCACTCCTGACTGGAGACCCAACATTTTTAGGTGATTGCGATGAGGAGGAGCTAGCTTACTGTTCTTTCTACGGGCCTGACTTGGGTCCCGCAGATTTGGTTGAACCAGAACCAGGAACCCCAGAACCATAGATGTTGGCATAGTTTCTTTTCCTTTATTTGTTTTCGAACAATTGTAATAAATGAATTGTGTTGTTGTCTTATTTCCATCTCAGACCAGTTTCAGTTTAAATAAAAATATTTTATTTTCGTTAGATATTTTGGCTATTGTGTTTCACTGCTTGATACAGCTTACTGCCGTGATCGTCTTACAACGGTGCAGGCTGAGCATGATCCGACTAGACCCATTATATTGGGATCGGATCGTGACACTGGTTCTTTAGGAAATTTTGTTTAAGGTGCTCCATTTGGAGGTACTCATAGTAGCACGCCGCATGGATATGCGATCTTACTTGGGACGTAAGAGTTGGACAAATGTGCCTACTTTTGCGAGTGAGAGTATGTTGGCCTTGGACCCGACTGGACTGGTCTGGTTCGATAATGACTCGGTTCGAGTACTAGGGGTTGACCTTGTGTGGGCCGGGTCCGATATAGGTTTTGCACCCATATATGGGTGCTCCTGTTAGGACTCCAATATTCTATGAATAATGCTCTTTATCCTCCAAAATGTTCCTACAAACAATCCCTCCTTATGTGGCAGCTGACGTGGCGGGTGATGGACAGTTGAGATGACAAATTTTAAAATTAAAATTAACATTAAAATTAATATTAACATATATTCATATTAATATTAATATTAACATTAGCATTAATATTAATATTAATATTAACATAAACATTAATATTAATATTAAAAATAGATAATTAATTTTTTGGATTAAAATTTGTCATATCAGCTGCCATGTTAGATGACATAAATGCTATTTAACATGTCATGTCAGCTGCCACATAAAAGAGATGATTTGGATGAACAATTTGAATATGAATAGCATTACGTACTCAAATTCTATATAAGAAGGGTATATTCTTAGTATTAGAACCCTAATACTTACCTCCAAAGCAAATTAATTGCCTCATTCCTACTCTTCTCCGTCTCACGTTCCGTTGCTGGGTGAACCTACAAGAGTCTGCTCTCATAGAATTCTTCAATGACAATGCCTTGACGATTGTAGGAGGAACCTAGTTGAATCGCACATAGAATGTATAATACTAAATGAGCTTTGCTATGCCTACAACCAAATTTTACAAACCCCTTACAACCGGACACGTGTCGGGCTTCGATTGGAGGAGGGAAAGAAATAGTGGGACCGGGTGGAGCCCATGTAGCAGGGGGTGAGAGTGGTGGTGGGATCCGGTGGGACCCATGTGTAAGGGTGGGAGAGAGTAGTTGTATGAAGATTGTAAGAATTTGGTAGTAAACTTAGCATTTTCCGCTTGTTAGATCGTTCTACAATTTACAGCTTCGAATTCCAGTCTAGGTTAAAACAATTATTTAAATGGGAGGGGGTCTTAGTGCAAGTAGGCCAAGATATCACGAAAATTTTAATTTGCAATTAGGTTTAGACCTCTCTTCGCTTGACTAATGAAGTGCTTGTAAGGAATCCAACTCAAGAAGATCGAGAAGGAAAATCTGATCGATGAAATTCATAGTATATTTAGTACTCACTCTTCATTCTTGACACCAGCCTTTGTATTTGTTGATGTGCTAACTTACAAATGTCCATGTGAGGAGTCTATGGAGGCCAACCAGGGCCAGCCTCATCTCAAACTCTAAGAACTCGATCACACAATGGTATACTAGCTTCTTGTGGTTCAATGACCCGAGCATCATGCATGCCCAACAAGGGTGCGTTTGATTGCAAGGTGGAAAATATGTGGCAAAGAAATTAATTTTATGGAATTATTTTCCTAGGAAAAAAATTTCATGGAATTATAAATTTTTTCCATGGAAAACTTAATTTGGGTGTTTGATTGCCATTATTTTCCACGGAAAATAGTTATTTTTCATGGAAAATAATATTTTTCTATGGGTTGGACAAGTTTCATTTTCCACCATTTTAGATGAAAATATGGAAAATGATCGTTTTTTGGAAAATAATTCCATGAAAATATAAGCTATCAAACACTACATTTGGTGGAAAATTTGTGATAGAAATATTTTCCATGAAAAAAAAAGCCCAATACACTACGGGTGTGTTTGATTGCAAGGTGGAAAAGATATGGAAAAGAAATTAATTTCACGGAATTATTTTCCTAGGAAAATTTTTTTATGGAATTTAAAGAAATTTCATGGAAAACTTAATTTGGGTATTTGATTGTCATTATTTTCCATGGTAAATAGTTATTTTCATGGAAAATAATATTTTCCTATGGGTTGGACAAGTTTCATTTTCCACCATTTTAGAAGAAAATATGGAAAATGATAGTTTTTTGGAAAATAATTTTATGGAAAATATAAGCTATCAAACACTACAATTGGCGGAAAATTTGTGATGGAAATATTTTCCATGGAAAAAAAGGCCAATCAAACACAGCCTACACTACCAAAATTAATCAAAATAGCAACTGACATAAGCAATGGAAGCTGAATTCGTCGCTGAATAGCGACAGATTAGTGACTTAGTTGCGGCAAAATTTGTATATATCATACCAGCACACATTTTCGTCGCTATTCCGTAGCTAATTAACCTTGTGATACCTTAACGACGGACAATATCCGTTGGTATGAAATGTAAAACTAGCAGACCGATACTTTTTTTTTTTCCTCATTTCGAGTGATAACAAATTTTCGTTTCCCCCTAAACTTCCCGACCACCTCCTCCTCTCCCATCAGATCCCCACTTTTCGACCCCCCCTCCCTGATCGATCCCCTCCCCCCCTCCCTGATCGATCCCCTCCTCTCTGCTGCATCCCAGGCGAAGAGCCCCCTTCCTGACCCTCTCCGCTGTCTCCTAGCCAGAGACCCCCTCCTCCACCCGACGACCCCGAGGCTCCCGACTCCGTCGTCGTCGACGCTCTACTAGGGAATGAATGAAGATTTTTAGTAATAGTGGTCTCTGGAAGAAAATTAGCGTTACGCATAATCGCCACGTCCAAGAGGAATTAATTACTATCAAAGAGTGTATTCAATACCTATGGAACTGAGTTAAATAGAAATATTTGAGTCTAATATTTATTATCTTGACATTTCAAATTTGACTTTGATTTCGAAAATAAAATTGATGTAAACTTTAGCAAAACTTTGCTTGGTACCAACATCTTGTAGACCTGTTCCTGAATATATGTTATTAGCACTGCAATGGTTCACACCATTTTTGGTGATTATCTTAGTTTTATCTAAATTTGATTTGCTCAACTAATTTACGCGAGTTTGGATGTGAAATATGGATGAACAATTTAGAAAATAATTGCAAGACCAAATTAGAAATAATCATAATATCATTGATACCAGGATGACCCCTTCCCAGAATACAACACAATAAAGAAAATGAAAGCAGCATAACAATCAAAGATGAGACACTTCCAAATCTCCCGCGACCATCAGTTTTGATTAGAAGACGGCGACAGCGACGGCGGCCATGACACCAGCGAAGGCGAGCCCGGCCCCGGTCCTCGCGGCTCCGGAATTGACATCGGCTTCGGGTCCGGGAGCAAACGCGACCCCGTCAGCGGAACGTGGGGAGCCGGCAGCATCGGGAGAGGCGGCGTCGGGGGAGTCCGCAGCGGGCTCCTCGGAGGGGGAGCCGGCGGAAGGTCCCGAAGCGGGGGCCTTGGCGCCGGAAGGTCCCGAAGCGGGGGACGAGGCGGGGCTCGAGGCCGGGGACTCTTCGACGGGGGACTCGGCCGCGGGGGCTTCCGCGGAGGGCGCGGGGGCCTCCTCGGGGGTGGATGCGGCAGCTTTAGGGGCCTTTGCGGTGGCGGCGGAGGGCGACGACGACTTGGGGGCAGCTGCTGGGGAGGAGGCTTCGGGAGCCTCGGCGGGGGACTGGGCCTGGGCCGCGACGGCGGCGAGGAGGAGGGCTGCGAGGAGGACCGCGCGATACATCTTCGGAGGATAGGATGGGTTGGGAGGAAGTGTTGAAAGTGTTTTGTTATTGAGGAGGAGGAGAGTGGGATTATTGGGGTTGGGGTGAGTTGAGAGAGGCGAGGGGGAGGAGTATTTGTAGGTACGGGAAGGAGGGACTTCGACCGTTGGGAGTTTTTTGTTGGCGCGGAAAACGCTGGATTAGTTGGGTTTGAATGATTCTTCCACCGCTTGTTATTTGTTTTAACCAACGTACTGTTTAGGGACTTGATTTTACATGGGATAACATACAAAATCTAAACCATAAATAGTTATACAAAAATGTTATCCGACTCCCAAAATATTTAAATAATGATAATGCTATTCTTTTTTTTGAGTAGTAACCTTGGACTCTTATTCAAATAATTGAAGAAATGTTAACAGAGAGGGCTTTATCCTCTTCGATAACTTGAGTAATACACTCAGGGACAAAATGAAAAGTAGAAGAGCAGGAGTTTCTAAGCGCATGTTGAGCCAGACAATGTGCCACCGAATTGCCTTCCCTCCTGACGAATTGGAGATCCAACGGGAGACTAGGATGTATAGACTCTGTAATGGACCGAATCCAATCTCTTAATTGCCATGGAGATAGATTCATCTCCCCTTGAAGATCCTTATAGCTGTAAACGAGTCACTTTCGATGATCACCCCTTGTTGACTAAACGAGTCTCTCAGCAACGAGCCCAAACGAATAGCCTGGATTTCTGCTTGTAGACTGGTGTGAGCCGATAATACCGCCTGGCCGTGCCAAGTCATGGCACCCGCGAAATTGCCATTGGAATTTCTGGCGACGGCTGCTGCAGCTATGGAGGATTGCGATGTAGCACCATCAATATTGATTTTAATGAGGTCCTCTGGTGGTGGACGCCATTTGCTGATAGAGAGATATTCATTACGGAGTCTGCAAATCTCCTCATATTTACCAGGATCATTGCAAGAGTATGCATGGAATAAGGACAGAGCTACATCAACAATACGACGAGGAATAGGCGTAACCTGTCTGAATAACACTCTCCCCTAGCTTTCCAAATAGCCCATACAACATATAGCTAAGCGGAAAGCCTCATGGACGTCGATGATTTACTCCATTCAGAAGCGAATTGATAGAATGAATTTCTGATACTCGGACCCAACGGAGATAGAAACCATACTTCACGAGCTATATGGCAATGAAGGAATAAGTGGTTGGCCTCCTCCTCGTGTAATAGACAGAATGGGCAGAGAGGATTAAAATGAGGAATGCGTTTCCTGATAGCAGCATTCAGTGCCAAGGCATTTTGCATAAGTCTCCATGTAAACATTTGCACCCTCGGTGAGATGTTATTAATTTTCCAAACCTGTTTGCCTGGGGAGGGATCCTCCGCAACCGCTGATGAGTTTGGGGCCTGTTTGCGTATAGTTTCATACAGGGACTTCGAGGAGAATATCCCATTGATGGCACCAGTCCAAATGAGTTCATCAGGACGGTCCACATCTCCGAGTTGAATGTATGTAATTGCTGTAACTTCGAGCGGGAGAATATAGAAGAGATGAGGGAAGATTCCAGTCCGTACCTTGATCATTCATCAGTTCACGAACAAGAGTTGGACCCGACGGGGTTTGGCGGTTATCTGCTGGTCGAAAACCATGAAGGTTTGGAATCCACGGATCGGAGTAGATGTTTAACCAACCTCTTCTAACTCTCCAACAAACATGATTCACCATGACTCCACGCATCTCAAGCATACTCGCCCATGTCGGTGACGCTCTTCGATTCTTTTTAGCAAGCCAAATCGAATTGTTTTGAAGATAGATACCTTTCAATAGTCTGACCCACATTTGTCTGGTCTCGAGAAATCTCCAGAGGTTTCCCCACAAGAGCATCGTTGACCCAACTAGGATTGCGAAATCCCAGCCCCCTTCTTGTTTCGGTTTAGCGATCTTGTTCCAAGCAAGGAAGTGAAGTTTCTTCTCTGCAACTTCATGACCCCACCAAAAAGCCCGATGCTGTTGTGCTAACTTATTAGTGATTGCTTGGGGGATTTTGTAGGCTGACATATGATATATCGGCATGGCCCCAAGTGTCGACTTGATGGTACAGCTTGCCCGCATGAGACAGAAGTTTTGTTTTCCAACCTGCTAGCCGATTATTACACTTGTCTACAAGAGTGTCATAGGTGGCTCGTCGACTTGTGTAGAAGGAGACTATGACCCAGGTATTTTGCCTTCGTAGACATGATATGGAGATGAAGGATGTCAGCCAAAGCTTTTTGCTCTTGCAATGAAACTTTACTACTAAAAGTAATGCTTGATTTTGCATAATTTATCAATTGACCCGACCATTTGGCAAACTTCTGGAGGATGGATTGTGCTGTATTAAGTGAAGAGGGAGTAGCCTGGCCAAATATAAGGAGTCATCAGCAAAAAGAAGGTGAGAAATAGAGGGACGTACCGGTTTATACGAATCCCATGGTATAAGTCATCTCGCTCAAAGCGCCGAAATAGTCTTGTGAGAACATCCGTGCACATGATAAAAATAAGGAGACAATGAACATCCTTGCCGAATCCCTCTAGTAGGTCTGAAGAAGCTCTCCGCCCTGCCATTGATAATAATAGAGAAAGATGCACTACTGATACACTTCATGATAAGTGATGTGGTATGTCTTTGGAATCCAAACCCCCGAAGCACATCACTGATGAACGTCCAATCCAAACGATCATATGCCTTCGCCATGTCTATGCTTAGCATGTAAGCATTTTTCTTTTCAGGAAATCTCTTCATAGCATGGACAATTTCCTGTGCAATGACAATATTATCTGTAATGTGCCTGTTTGGGACAAAAGCATTTTGATATGGAGCTATAAGTCTATCCATCATAGGACGAATCCGAGACATAAGGAGTTTCGAAATGATTTTGTACGAGACATTACATAAAGAGATAGGCCTGAAGTCGGAAGGGGTAGCAGGATGCGGGCATTTCGGAATAAGCACCAGGTTTGTATGATTTAAACCCTCGGGAGGTGACCCGAACGAAAGAATTTCTGAACCATATTAGTGGTGTCTTCACCCACCAATTGCCAATTCTTTTGAAAGAAAATCGCCGGTAGTCCGTCCGGTCCCGGAGCTTTGAGGGGACCCATACTTCTGACAATATGCTCCACTTCCTCAGGACTGGGAACAGCGCCAATGACTTCCTCCTCTTCAGCTGTGATTTGGTTAGACGAGTTGATGAAGGCCGTATCAATAGGTTCGGTGTCTGCGGCTCGGAATATATTACTGAAGTGATCAGTCAATATCGAAGCAATCATCTTGTGATCAGTCCTCCAAACGCCAACTGGATCTTGAAGAGCATGAATCGCATTCCGTCGTCTTCTATTGTTTGCCTTTGTGTGAAAATACTTGGTATTCTTGTCACCATCTTTAATCCATTTGCATTTAGCACGTTGATGCCAATACGCTTCTTCGATGGCCTGCAGTTCATTCAGCTCTTGCCCAATCGCAGCTTCTTCCTGGAGTCCATCGGTGGAAACACTACCAGCTTGGATCTTGAGGAGCCTTCCTTGGAGGAAAGCAATTCGGGACTTGATATTCCTGAACTTGTTCCTGCCCCATTGGCGGAGTCCCTCAAGAGTAAATCGAATTTTATGTATGAGGTCCGATCGCTCATTGGGGGAGTTTTTTCGACCAAAGGTCCTTCAGTGTCTCCGAGAATTCAGGATGAGTCATCCAACATGATTCGAACCGCAGGATGTTATTTTTTGTGTGCACTCTGTTGTTTGTATTGAGGATGATAGGAGAGTGATCGCTATTGTACCGAGGAGAACAGAGACAGTAGCAAATGGAAAAATACCACACCAATCGGCATCCGCGACAGCTCTATCCAGCCGTTCTCTAATGTGAAAATCTGGACTGCGGCCATTGGTCCAAGTGTACGCTGGACCAATACAACCCAAGTCCAATAGCCCACAGTGGTTTAGCATCTTAGTGAAAGGGTTCGCCGAGTTATTGCTAAAGCTTCTGCCCCCCGACTCTCCGATGGTTTAGCGATAGCATTGAAGTCACCAATACAACACCAAGGAACGGAGAATGATTCAGCCATGCGCTCCATCATGTTCCAAAGCTCCGGTCTGTCTTTCGATTTCGGGCACCCATAAACGCACATGAGATTCCATGCTGGCGCAGAGTGACTACCTTCAATGGCAAGGAGAATGAGGTTTTTGGAAGAGAATTTTATTGAAGCTGTGATCGAGTCTTCCCAGCCAATCCAGAGGCCACCTGCATGACCTGTAGGAGAGACCGAAAAGGTATTATTATAGCGAGGGATGGGAGTGTTTGGGCGGTGTGGGCTGGGGATGACATAGTTTCGGAGATGAAAATATGGCGGGGTGGGGTGGTGGAGAGGAATTGGCGGAGAGTCTGGACTGTCGAGGAATTCCTCACACCTCGACAGTTCCACGAGAAGATCAACATTTCCCCTGCGGCTGATCACGATCAGCCGCTTCAACATTTTCAGAGAGTGCTAACTTTGAACGAATTCCCATAACACGCGGCTGATCACGATCACGATGAGTAATGCTATTCGTACCTTCAAAATATCCCTCCAATACATTCCTTCTTATGTGGCAGCTGACGTGGCATGTTAAATAATATTATATGTCATCTGACATGACCGATGACATGGCAAATTTTAACCCAAAAAGTTAATTATCCAATTTTGTCGTATTAATTAATGTTAATATAATTAATGTTAATATTAATGCTAATTAAATGTTAATATTAATATTAATTAATGTTAATGTTAATATTAATATTAATTAATGTTAATGTTAATGTTAATGTTAATGTTAATATTAATATTATTGTTAATGTTAACGATAATATTATTATTAATGTTACTGTTAATGTTAATGTTAATGTTAACATTAATTTAATGTTAATTCTAATTTTAATTTTAATTTTAATTTTAAAATTTGCCACGTCAGCTGCCACATCAACATATCACGTCATCTGCCACGTAAGGAGGGACGATTTGGAGGTACAATTTGGAGGTACAAATAGCATTATTCTTAAATAATACCATCTCTCATTATTTAACATATGACATGGCTGATCACACGACAACTGACATGACAAAATTAAACATTAAAATTAATATTAATATCAAATTAACATTAATATTAAATTAATATTAACATTAATATTAACTTTAACATAAAAATTAAAATTAATGTCAAATTAAAATTAGAATTAATATTAATATTAATACTAATATTAATATTAACATTAATACTAACCTTAATATTAATTAATATTAACATTAATTTTAACATTAAAATTAATATTAACATTAAACTAATATTAGCATTAACATTAATAATAAAAATTTGGGTAATTAATTTTTTTTAAATATGACATGTCAGCTGCCATGTCAGTTGTCATATCAGATGCCACATAATGAAATATGTTATCATCCAAATTTTTTGGAAACCAAATAGCATAATGGATATTCGTCATATTCATGCAGAAAATCAAAACCATATGAGTACAACAAGACCATCACTGTATATTACTTCCCTATGTTCCCCACTCGTTAGCAAGTCTTGGCTACTTTAGGCAAGCAATTCTACCGGGCTTCCTGACATGGACTTACTTTATTGGATCCATCAACCCATAAGGCCCATTCACTTGTTATCTTCTTATGATTTTTACAAGCCCATAACCATGAAAAAAATAGTCCAAGCCTAGTAGACTGACATAATCGAGATAAGAACTGGATTAAAAAATTGACACCGATGTAGCACGGATATAATAAAACATGACAAACAAGCACGATAAATATTTTGATATGTCATAATATAATTAGGAGTGTATGAGGTGCGTCCGATATATTTTCTGTATGCATTAGAGGATACAACTTTTTTTTGGGTCTTTGCTTCCTATTTAATTATTTCTTATTACAAACTAATATTTAGTTAAATTAATAATTAAATATTATTACTAATTATTTAACTTGTTAGAAATTAGTACTTAATCATAACAAAATTTATTACCTTTAGTTTATATATATATATATATATATATATATATATATATATATATATATATATAGTTTAGTTGATATTGTATTTCTTTTCATGACATGATCATTGCATGATATGCTTCTTTCCATAGTTATCATATTGATTCATAGATTGTACTTTCGTCTATATTGTTGCTTGCATGTGTAGTTATCGTTATGTATTTTCGTTAGCTCTGGGTATTTATTCCAATCCTGACTAGATATGTTAACAATTTTAGATTTAGCTACCTTGCACACCAAATATGAGGATGTGACTACTTTTGGAGTCCTGTGATAGATCATGGATGGTTAGATAGTTTAGAAATTTTCATAGAAATTGAAATTAGTCTTAAACATATATCGGGTTTATTCCCGATTTTTGATGTATTAAGTGAATATTCTATTTATTCAAATGTATGTTCTTCTAAGTTGTTAGTTGTCTTGTGAATATGCAAAAGACAGTGTTTTGTGATCAAATGTTGAATATATGTGAGGGAGGTTGTTATTGAGGTATATACAGCATATTATCGTCAATGTTGAGACATAAGTTAGGCTTAGTCACGTACTCGTATCATGAAAAACAAGAGTGAGTCGTGACAATTGATGCTCCTGTTGCTGCATGCATGCCACAGTCTTCCGAGGACTTAATGATGATGCTTACTTTTCCGGCACAAGTGACGAGAAGTAACAATGTGGTGGTGGTCTGTTTAAGTGGAGGAGAGGGGAGAAGCTTGGGTAATGCAACAATTGTGAGGAGTAGTGCTGAGGAGATTTTATAGTTTATAGAGGGAGAGAGAGGTTGTTAAGTTGTAACTATTGGAGATTTTCAGCCGCTATTTTACTATTTTTTGTAGTGGCAGAGGAGAAGGAGAATGGAAAAGATGTATGGGAGGGATGAAGTGAAGGAGATGACAGGGGTCTCCTTTGTTCGTTGCTTGGGGGGGGGGGGGGGGGGGGGGGGGGATGTTTGTTTCAGGGTTCACGTGGAACAGTAGCAAATAGAGGGAAGGAAGAAGTTGAATAGTGGTTCATTGGTTTTAACCAAAGAGAGGAAGCTAACACTAACTAATGCTTTGAAAGAAAATATTAGCATTTAATTAGCTAGTAATTAGTAATAGTGATATGTAATCAACAAGTAATTAAGATAATAACATTAATAATAAAGATTTAAAAAAGATCTATTGGTTAGCGCAATAAATACTTAAATAAGAAATAACTAATAAAAAACTAGAGAAAAATCTAAAGATATTTGTTAAATCAATAGTTAATAAAAGTCTAATTTAGTTAGAAAAAATTATTGAATTAAAATAAATAAGAAAATTCTGAAAATAACAAAAATATAACTAATGATAAAATGGATTTTTTGGAAACTAGAAATTCAAGGGAAGGGGTTTATATATTTACTATTAATATAATTAGGGTAATTAATTAGTAAATAAAATATTTAATTAATATTTACAATAATTACTTGATTCATAGTTAATAATTAGTTAATAACATATTTTTAATATTAATTATTAGTCTTTAATAATTATATTATTTTGTTAATTAAATTAATTAATTAAAATTTACTGTTTTGGAAAACACTATCACATTCTACATTATTTTCCTCAAGAAACATGTTTTGAAATTTGATATACAAAGAAGTGTATGTACTTTTATTAAGTGGAAATCAAATATACTATAGAGAGCTTAATCAATCTAAAGCAAAGTATAAATCTTACAAGAATCTATAATGGACCGCACATCCACATCATCACCCCCTTTTGAAAAAGAATTCACTCCTTCCCCTAAAATTCTTTGTTTCCACAAATTAGGATAATTTATTAAGGCACTAGAAAATTTACATCTGCCTAATTTTTTTATTTACAAGTTTGTCACTCAAAAAAGTTGCTTAGGGTTGTCCAATAACTAGTATATAAGCCAATTTTTCTTTGTTTTTTTTTTTTCCTTTGTCTTCTTCTTCCCCTTTTCTCTCCCAAAATCACAAAATCCTAAACCATAAACCCAATATTCAATAGAAGTTAGAATGTTCTCAATCCGTATTCATGCCTAAATTTCATCTTATAGTAATTAAAATTTGAATAAGAATTCATTTTGGACAAATTTTCAATGTTTCGAACGAACTTCGAGAATCCACCCACAGTTATGACGGAAAAAAAATTTTGATTGTCCTGTCTATAGTCAGGACTCTTAAAAAAATTTGACAGTCCTTTCTATAATCAGGACGCAATCATGTCTATAGTCAAGACTCTTAAAAAATTTGATAGTCCATTATATAGTCAGGACTCTCAAAATTTTTGACAGTTTTACAGAAAAAATGTTGTTTAATGAACAACATATTTTCTTTAGAACTGTCAAAAATTTGACAGTTCTACCAATATCAGTAATTTTAATAGTTCTAAATAAAATATGTTGTTCATGAACATTATGTTTTATTTAGGACTGCCAAAGTTTTGACAGTCCTTCCAATTGGTAGGACTGTCACATATATAAGAAGTAAAAACCATCGACGTCGCGTGATCAACCATCAATTGCTCGACGACTATGCATATGCTCTTGAAATTGGCGGCATTATATATACCATTACTGATGTAGAAGAGCTTGGAGATTGGATGAGGCCCTTGCTTGGAGGATCACCCTCTCTTTACTGCCGTCCAGGAGGAAGAATTGGAAGAGGACACAATTGTGAAACTAGTTTTATTTGTAAAGATCAAACTATTTTTCTTTGTAAAAGTTTGTAAATGTTGTGGCCGAGTTGGTGATAATCTAGTTTTGTAATCTTACAAAGATCAAAAGTTTGTATTCATCGATGCTAGAGTTGTCGAGCTCCTTGTTAGCAATCACCCGAATAAAATGCATATTATACGTGAATTTTTCCGTATCTTACATAAACGTATAATACTTACGTACTTTTGAAAAATTCGGATTTGTACACGAATTTTAAGCCTGTGGCATTTTAAACGCGTACCGTACCAATTTTTAAAAAATTTGGCCAAGAAAATGTGACCAAGAAACCCAACAGTCTTGACTTTCTTGACTCTTGCTGCTATTAGATATTAAGACCGACACAATTCTAAAAAATTATCAAAAGAAAAGAAGAAAAAGTCTCACAGTAACAAAAAAGAAATCCAAGAGTCTTTGCACATGTTTGCAACAATCAAAGAAAAATCTTTCAGTTTTTCATCATCCAACCACTTCTTGTTCTCACACTGAACTCTTGTTTATGAAGGAGTAGAGGTGGATGGGCCCTATATATGCCGAATTTTTAGTGCCGAATTGATTCATATAAAACATACTAAACACGAATTAAATCTGATCCGAATGTTTTTCGTTAGACGAATTTTTGACCGAATTTTTGGCCGTATTTTATTTATATTGTGCCGATTTATACTCGTACTTTTGCCGTTCCAATTTTTTTCCGTTTGTCGAATTGCTAACCAAGGTTCGAGCTAGCATCAAAACATGCTCTCATAGCATGTCTTGTAGCCTACAAAAGAAAACCAAGAAAATGGCCATTCACATTGCAATAGGAAGTACAGCTACAGGTACTCATTAATCAACACTTCTTACGTGGTATAATGAATAGAATGGACATTAACAATAGGTGGATACAAGTCATTTATGTTGGTGCTTTCTTTGGTGCTTTCTTTACATGAAGAGAGCTTGCTCTCAACATGTCTTGTAAATTTTAGTCCCACATCGAAAATGCACCATGAGTTATCTCAACATATATACTTGGGTGTGTTGTTGAGAGATGCACATGGGGTGGTAACCCTAAGGATGAGAACCATGTAGGTGATTTTACTAGGAGGTAAGAATAAGGCTCCAAGGATTAAGCATTAATGCTTTTGTCATTCTCTTGGATTAATTTCACTTGGAGCTAAGCCCCAAAGGGGCTTAGCGACTCGGACTCGGGCTCATGGGCTCATGAGGCGTAATGTGGCGTTTTGTTGGCGGCTCATATGCGGCCTCATGCGGCTCATGCGGCCATGCGGTTCATGCGGTTTGTTACGACTACGAAAATACAAGTCAGAAAGGAGAAAGAGAGAGAGAGCTGCTGCCGCCATTGCAAGTCCATCCGAGGAGTCAGAACAGAGGTGACATCGAGCGTTCCACAAGTTATCCAACTTGCTGGTTCCTGGAAGCAGATCGTGTGGGGCGAATCTTGCTTTGAGCAACGGTATTTTGACACCCCAGCATTGTTCTTCTTCTCATCTCTCTCTAGTTTATTGTAACTCGTTATGTCCCAATTGTAACACGTTTGCAAGGAAGAACGAGAGATCTTCTCTTCTCTTTTTCCCTCCTTCAGATTGTAATTTGGCTATTTGATTTTTTATACCATCGTAGATCTTGAGTTTGCTCTCTGCAAAGGTTTCTGGGACATCTCAGATCTCGATTGCATCTGTTTTTCCATCTTTGATCAAGCCCCGGGGACTAACAATCTCAAAGCAAGATCCGTATAGATGGAAAACATTAATGCTTCGCTCCTCCAATCGGACTTCTGCAAGTTAGAAAAGTTCGATGGAGAGCACTATCAAGTCTGGAAGAGAAAGGTGTACCTAACTCTTCAACTGAAAGACGTTGATCATGTTCTGTTGGAGGAAGAACCCTCTGTTCCAGACACTGGATCTACTGCCGCCATCAACGCGGCTACCAAACTCCAGGCCAAGTGGAGAAGAGAAAATAGCATCTGCAGGCTTCTCATCCTGAATGCTATGGAGGACTCCCTGGCAGAATCCTACTCAAAGAAGGAACTTGCCAGAGACATATGGGAGTCTGTGGAAAATCTGTATGAAGAAGATAAGAACAGGAGCAAAATGTTTGTGGTTGAAAAATATCACAAATTGCTCTTTGAGGACGAAAAGTCCATGCTGCCACAGGTGAAGGAATTTCTGAAGCTGCGTCAGAAACTGGAAGACGAAGAGATGCACCTTTCCGACAAGTTTGTCGTCGGAGGGATCGTCTCAAAACTTCCTGCTGGATGGAGTACCTTCTATGCAAGGATGCACAGAAAGAAGCTAGACATTAGCTTGGGAGATCTACTTCAAGAGATCCATGTTGAGGACGAGATGCGTTCTCAACAGAAGGTGGACACTCTGTCCAAACAGTTGGCTAAAGCCAATCTGGTGCAGACGAGAGATTCCAAGGGGAAGCAGGCGGCTTCTCATCCCAAGAAGAAGGACTTCACTAATCTGAAAGTGAAGGGTCCTTCATTCAAGCAACAGAAGACTAAGTCCCACGTGACTTGTTACAATTGTGGCAAGAAAGGCCACTACAAGAGTGAATGCAGATCTAAGCCTAAACAATCAGAGAAATGTGAGCCTAATAAGGTTTCATTGGTTTCTAACATTGTTGCTATGATCCGACAGGTCACAACTGTGGAGGTTGACTCTGACTGGTGGATAGACATTGGTGCTACTTGCCATGTCTGTTCTGACAAGGAATGGTTCGTCACGTACCAGCCGATATCTGAGAAGGTTGTCATGACGAACCAGGCCCAAGCTGAAGTTCTGGGGATTGGGACTGTGGAGCTGAAACTCACTTCTGGGAACACTCTGACGCTTCAAGGTGTGAAGCATGTTCCTGCGATTGCCAAGAACCTGATCTCTGGGAGCCTGCTCTGCAACGCAGGCTTGAGGATGGACATCAACGCTGGTCAGATGGTTATGTCCAAGAAGGGAACATACTTCGGGAAGGCTTATCAAACCGAAGGAATGTTTAAAATTCAACTTGTCAGCCAGTTTGATGACATTAATGCAGTTGCATTTTCTGATTATTCTCTTGAGTTGTGGCATAATAGACTAGGACATGTTCATTGTAAAAGAATCAACAAAATGTCTAGTCTAGGACTTATCTCCAAATGTGGGGGTAAGGTGGAGAAGTGTGAGGTGTGTGCTCAGACGAAGATCACAAGGAAACCCTTTCATCGGGTCAATAGAAGCACAGATCTTCTGGAGTTGGTGCACTCCGATATCTGTGACTTCAAACATTTCTCCACGAAGGCCGGGATGAAGTATTTCATAACCTTCATCGACGACTTCTCAAAATACGCGTTCGTCTACTTGCTCAAGTCTAAAGACGAAGCCTTCGAGAAGTTCAGAGAGTTCAGGGCCGAAGCTGAACGGCAGACTGGACAACAACTCAAGAGGTTAAGAAGTGATCGAGGTGGGGAGTACAGGTCTCATGAATTCGTATCGTTCTGCAAAGAACATGGAATCATATGCGAGACTACTGCTCCATATTCTCCTCAATCCAACGGAGTAGCAGAGAGGAAGAACCGAACATTAACAGAAATGATGAATTCTATGCTGCTCACTGCAGGTCTTCCAAAATGCTACTGGGGAGAAGCTGCATTAACGGCCACTTTCATTCTGAATAGAGTGCCATATGCAACTTCGGAAGTAACTCCTCATGAACTCTGGTTCAAAGTCAGACCAAACTTGAATGTCATTCGAGTGTGGGGGTGTCTGGCGTATGTGAAGCTTCCAGATCTGAAGATTCAGAAGCTGGGGACAAGGACTACGAAGGCGATCTTCTTGGGGTATGCCGAGAAGAGTGATGCTCGGAGATTTCTTGATATTGAATCAAATCATATCATCGAATCTCGCGATGCTGAATACTTTGAAGACAAGTTTGCTAAAGACAAAAACATTGTTCTTTCGGACATTCCGGAAAATGATGTAGGTGCAAATGAGACTGAAATCTCATACGAGCCAGTAGTCCAAGAAGAAGCTGTAGTTGATGAAACAACTCTTGTACCAGAACTCGCAGAGCCGTCAGCTAAGCGAGCGAGGAGACCGAAAGATTTCGGAGATGACTTTGTCACCTATCATGTGGAAGCAGATCCGCTTACCTATGATAAGGCGATGAAGACCAGAGATGCTATCTTCTGGAAGGAGGCAGTGAATGACGAGTTTGACTCTATCACCTCAAATAACACATGGGTGTTGGTAGATCTACCTGAAGGAGAAAAGCCCATCGGATGTAAATGGATCTTCAAGAAGAAGATGAAGGCAGATGGAACTATTGACAAGTTCAAGGCCAAGCTGGTCGCCAAGGGATTTTCTCAGAAACAGGGGATAGACTACTTCGACACGTACGCTCCAGTAGCTCGGATGACCACCATCAGGATATTAATCGCTCTAGCAGCTATACATAAGTTGGTGATACATCAGATGGATGTAAAGACAGCGTTCCTGAATGGGGAGCTGACCGAAGAGATATACATGCAACAGCCAGATGGATTTGTCGTCAAAGGTCTTGAAGACAAAGTCTGCAAGTTGGTGAAATCATTATATGGTTTGAAGCAAGCTCCCAAGATGTGGCATGAGAAGTTTGACAAAGTTATTAGGTCAAACGGCTACAGAGTCAGCGAGACGGACAAATGTGTTTACACAAAGTTCGCTGATGGAAGAGGAGTCATCGTTTGTCTGTACGTGGACGACATGCTAATCCTAGGTACGGATATAGGCTGTGTCACAGAGACAAAGAAGTTCCTCTCAACCAAGTTCAGTATGAAGGACTTGGGGGATGCAGATGTCATCTTGGGCATAAAGATCATCCGGACAGACACTGGAGTAGCGCTGTCACAATCTCACTATATTGAGAAGATGCTCACACGCTATGGGTATAAGGATCTTCCAGGGATCGATACGCCATACAGGTGTGATCAGAAGCTGAAGCCAAACTCGAGGGAAAGCGTCAGGCAGCTGGAGTATGCAAGCATAATCGGGAGTTTGATGTATGCTACTACTGCCACAAGGCCTGACATAGCTTTCGCCGTGGGAATGCTGAGTCGTTTCACGAGCAATCCAGGCATTGAGCACTGGAAAGCTGTGAAACGGGTTATGAGATATCTCAAGAAGACTCAGACATATGCACTGCACTACAACGGGTATCCGACAGTAGTGGAAGGCTTCAGTGATGCTAGCTGGTGTTCAGAAGTGGAAAGCGAGAGATCCACAGGTGGATATATTTTTTCCTTGGGCGGAGCTGCTATATCGTGGAAGTCGAAGAAGCAGACAATACTCTCTCGTTCCTCCATGGAATCTGAATTCTATGCACTCGAAACTGCAGCAGATGAAGCAGAATGGCTTCGGGAGCTCATGTATGATCTTCCAGTGGTTGGAGCTCAGATACCGGCGATACCGATATACTGTGACAACCAGGCGACTGCGGCGGTGGCATCAAATGACCTCTTCAACGGGAAGAAGAGGACTGTGCGGTTGAAGCACAGGGCAGTACACGATCTTATCAAAAGAGGTGTAATTGCAGTGGTTGATGTTCGGAGTCAGGAGAACCTGGCAGATCCGTTCACAAAGGGCCTCAAGCGCCAGTTGGTCGATGACACAGCTTGTAAAATGGACTTGAAGGCATTCTGATAGTATGTCTTTGTAATCCTACCATAAAAGTTTTATGCTATTAGTTCAAAGAGAAATCTACTAGGCATCTAACTTTTGGTTCAAAGGAGGATCACTGATTGAAAAACTATCAGGTAACGGTGGATACTTGTTCTATGGAACATGGAAGGGATACGGACCCATAACCACTGTTGTCTACTATATATTTTTCTGCGGAAAAACAGATCCTGTGGAAGGTTGGCTTAAACGCCTTAATGAGTTCTCAGGCAGAGTGAATGTCTGGTGTGCTTTACAGGAAGCACGGTAGAGCAGCACTACAAGGAGTGAAACTCCATGCTACAGTGGGATGACTCCACCATGAGGTTCCCAGGTAGGGGTAATGCCTCGGCTTTGCAAGCCAAGTCATAGCGGCGTAGCACCGCAAATAGGCAGGTAGCCTAATGCTGTATGACGTAATTAAAGAGTTGTAGACAGCACTACAAAGGGGAGGATGGCCCTATGTTACAGTGGTACGACACCACGATGAGGTACCCAGGTAGGGGTAAAGCCTCGGCATTGCAAGCCATGTCGTTGCGGCGTAACACCGCAAGGAAGCCTTAGGCTTCATGCTGGGTAGTTTGACACTACAAAGAGGCTTGTGACCTCATGCTACAGTAGTATGACACTACGATGAGGTTCCCAAGTAGGGGTAATGCCTCGGCTTCAGGCCATGTCATAGCGGCGTAGCACTGCAAGGAAGCGCAAGGCTTCATGCCATATCTCTTTAATAAAGAACTCACCTATAGTGTATGGAAAGAGATATCAGGCCGTCTCTTGAGGGTAAACTTGTAGACGCCCAAAATTATACACTGAAACCAGGCTGGCACAGGGCCTTTAATGTGCAGCCAGAAGCACACGTAACTACACTTTGTGAGTGGGAAGAATTATAATTGTGGTGCAGAATTCAAGGCGTAGTCCATTCTTGTATCACATTGTTATTTAACCCATGCGGGAAGATTCAAGTCGTCAGCGACATCTATCCTAATGCAAAATGGACAGTTACTGTGGGGAACGCTCAACCCTGGACACATATATATGTTGTGATATGTGGGGGATTGTTGGTGCTTTCTTTGGTGCTTTCTTTACATGAAGAGAGCTTGCTCTCAACATGCCTTGTAAATTTTAGTCCCACATCGGAAATGTACCATGAGTTATCTCAACATATATACTTGGGTGTGTTGTTGAGAGATGCACATGGGGTGGTGACCCTAAGGAGGGAACCATGTGGGTGATTTTACTAGGAGGTAAGAATAAGGCTCCAAGGATTAAGTATTAATGCTTTTGTCATTCTCTTGGATTAATTTCACTTGGAGCTAAGCCCCAAAGGGGCTTAGCGACTCGGACTCGGACTCGGGCTCATGGGCTCATGAGACGTAATGTGGCATTTTGTTGGCGCACTTTGCACTTAGCACGTCAGCAGTCATGCGGTCTTTATGCGGCTCATATGCGGCCATGCGGTCTTATGCGGCATGCGGCTCATATGCGGCCTCATGTTGCTCATGCGGCCATGCGGTTCATGCGGCCATGCGGTTCATGCGGTCCATGCGGTCCATGCGGCTCATGCGGTCCATGCGGCTCATGCGGTCCATGCGGCTCATGCGGCTCATGCGGTCCATGCGGCTCATGCGGTCTGTTGGCCCAAGGATTGTATCATGTTTTTGAATATGGTTAATATGTTAAGTTTAGCATTTCATTATCACTAATATTTATACTATCGCTATAGCATTTCTACTTATACTTATGCCTTTGGTGATATATGCCTATTGGTTTACATTTTAGTGATATGAGCTTATCTATCTTAAATTTAATCGGGTTGCCAAAATCAAAACTATGTTTTTGATTGTGGTCATTCAATTAAGTTTAATCATTCTGATATCACTAACATTTGTGCCATCACCTTAGCACTTATACTTAAACTTTGCATAGTCCTAATGTGCTTTAATTTATCATACTTGCTACTATGGATATTGCTTTGTTCGTCTAACATGTACTTGCAGAAAAGCAATAAACAATATCAACATGGACATATGCATTGAAGAAATCATGGTGGGCCAAAGACGACGGATCCCACAAGATTTTTCTGAACCACCCGACGACATCTCTGGAGCCACGCACCGGGGGTTCCGCTGCCCGGTCAGCGGACGGGGGTCGAGGGGGCAGCGCCCCTCGTCGGGGGTTCGGGGGCGAAGCCCCCGAAAGGTATTCAGTTTTCACAAACTGGATATCTTTGGATAGCTGCCGCCAAGGAAAAAAGCCAGCACCTATCAAAGAAAGAAGCCAAGCCATGCCATCATCATTTCAAGACTCTGAAGAAGCCTGCACCTGTCTAAGTATATCTGGAGTCTGTAATGAGTCTTAGGAATAATTGTAAACACAAGAAATGGATGGCAAAATCGAAAGCTAGGGCAGAAATAAGCCCATGATCATTTTTGGTGGATAAGCGGCATACCGACGGTATACCGGAGTATACCGACGGTATACCGGTTTTTGTTCACAGAAAGTTTCTGTTTACAAAACCGGCATACCGACGACATACCGGATCATACCGACGGTATACCGCTTCCGAAACGTTGAAATTCCAACGGTCGGATTTCCAGCAATTAATGATCCCAACGGCTCTATTTCTAGCCGTTGCAATTCCAGACCGGTATACCGCCGGTATGCCGGATCATACCGGCGGTATGCCGGTTCGTGACTGAAAAGTTGCCTTTGGCTTCTTTTCAAGCTTTGGTTATAAATAGCCTTGAACCCCTTCATTCAAGGTTGATGCTTTGAGCCTAAAAATTCCTAAACCACCAAAGCTTATCCACATACAACTCTACAAAGCTTTCATTTGCCATCCACAAATTGTGTTAGAGTTATTGAGTTGAAAAGTGAGATCTTCATCCTATTATATAAGGAGATCAAAACCTATTGTGAAAGGTTGAAGTTGGAGAGTCTTCGTATCCAAACTCTCGGTTGAAGTTGGGGAGTCTTCGTATCCAAACTCTCGGTTGAAGTCGGAGAGCCCTTCGGATTAAAGCTCTTGTGTAAGAAGTTGGCGAGTTCTTCGGATCCAAACTCGTGTGTAACTATTTGTTCAAATAGTGGATTAAAGCCGGAGAGAGTTCCGGGACTGGACTGCCTCTTAGGAGGATACCAGGATACATCGGGTGTCGGTATTGTGTTTGCTTCTTCTCTTGCGCTTATATTTTTAAATTGCCAATTAGCTTGTGCTAAGTGCTTGATTAGTTAGCTTGACCCTATTCACCCCCCCTCTAGGGTTCCTACACGGTCCATGCGGCTCATGCGGCACATGCGGTTCATGCGGCCCGAGCAGTCCATGCGGCCAGGCTGCTGCTGCTGCTGCTGCTGCCGCATGGAGGGCTACGCTGACTGTGCAGATTTCAAATCGGTTATGGAAAGGGTGAATCAATGCGATTAATTCAGATCCTATCTTTGTGGGATTTGAATTAATTTCGTTACTATATTTGTGGGATTTGAATTAATTCAGTTCCTATCTTTGTGGGATTAGAATTAATTCGTTGCTATCTTTTTGTGATTTGATTCAATTTTTCCATAACTGAAGAGGCGGTTAGGGTTTCCACCCTCTCTCTATAAATACTCTCTTCTGGCCTCCTTTGTTACGACTACGAAAATACAAGTCAGAAAAGGAGAAAGAGAGAGAGAGCTGCTGCCGCCATTGCAAGTCCATCCGAGGAGTCAGAACAGAGGTGACATCGAGCGTTCCACAAGTTATTCAACTTGCTGGTTCCTGGAAGCAGATCGTGTGGGGCGAATCTTGCTTTGAGCAACGGTGTTTTGACACCCCAGCATTGTTCTTCTTCTCATCTCTCTCTAGTTTTATTGTAACTCGTTCTGTCCCAATTGCAACACGTTTGCAAGGAAGAACGAGAGATCTTCTCTTCTCTTTTTCCCTCCTTCAGATTGTAATTTGGCTATTTGATTTTTTATACCATCGTAGATCTTGAGTTTGCTCTCTGCAAAGTTTTGTGGGACATCTCAGATCTCGATTGCATCTGTTTTTCCATCTTTGATAAAGCTCCGGGACTAACAATTTATGTCTCTGAATCATTCCAAATAATTAGATCCAACTGATAAACACATAATTGAAAGAAAGGGAAAAAATGACATTGTAATAAGATTACAGCAAAGCCAAACATTTTTCCGTCCCATGAAATGTTCAACTTCTTTTGCACTTTGGGTTGCCTTCCTGAAATGGTCAGCTGTTTGTGCTATCATAGCATTTCCTGAGATCGTCTAAATGTGACCGACTTTCTTCTTGAATTCAGTTCTCATATTCCTCAATTCCTTCTGCAATTTCAATTAAAGAGATAAGAACAAATACACAATCATTCCAAATGACACAACTTGGATATATAGACTCGATAGTAAAACTTAAATATTCAGTAATGTAGAAAATTTTTACACATATAGGATTGTAGAAATTTTATACCATCCTTAAAGTATTTAGGACTGTACAAAATTTCTACAGTCCTGACAAGACAACATATAGAACTATAGAAATCTTCTACCGTTCTGACTCTTCCCGACTGCGACTGTGACGAAATTCTCATTGTTTCGAAACCCTAAAAGAAACATCAAAATTTGTCCAAAGTTCATCATAAACCTACTTTATGTTACTAAATATGAAATTTGGGTTAACAAGGGTTGGAAAGAAAATTTATAAAAAAAAATATGAACATAAAATTGGAGATGGAGAAAGTAGATTGGGAAGAAGATTTGTACCTTGATTGTAAAAAAGATTTGGGTGTTGATACTTGGAATTGCATAGGTGGAGAAGAAGAAGTTTAGGATTTTCAATTGGAGGAGTTGGAGAAGGAGGAAAATGATTTTGAAGAGACGGGTCCGTTTGGATATATTTTCTGAAATTTTTTCCTGAAAACAGTTTTCTGAGAGTAAGTTATAAAACTGTTTTCTGAGTATATAATTTCTGAGTTTGCGTTTGGTTAGTTTCGTCTAGAAAATAGTTTTCAGAAACGAAAAACAAAAATTCTGTTTGGTAAAATATTTTTTAAAAATATTTTTTTAATGTATTCTGTTTGGTTAGTTTCGACCGCCACCAATCTCCGGCGACCACCGGCCTCCGACGACAGTTGTCTCACCACCAGATCTGAGCGTCGCCGTCAGAGAACCCCGACACGCCGGTCTCCGCCTCTACCATCGCCGACGCACAAAGTTTCTCGGTCGGAGTCGGAGGAGGAGGAGGAGGGGAGAGGGAGGTTCTTAGTCGTCGAAGGAGGAGGAGGGTCTTTGAGCCTCTCCAGCATCTCCTCCTCCAAGGGATCTGCGGCGTCGACGGCGACAACGCGTTCGTCGGGTGCGGCGACAGCGTGTCCTCGTCGTCGGCGGCGGCAGCGAGTTCAAGGAGCTCGAGCTCGAGGTCATCGTGTCCTCGAGGAGCTCGAGCTCGTCGGCGGCGACAACGCGTTCGTCGGCGGCAGCGACAGCGTGTCCTCGTCGAGCTCGAGCTAGGATTTGGGCCGGCGACGTTGATTTTGAGGAGGGGGAAGTGGTGGGGGCTGTGCCAGGCGGAGGAGAGGAGGCGCTGGAGGTGGAGGGGTCGAGGAGGGAGGGAGAATGCTGGAGGTGGAGGGGTCTACGACGACCAGGCGGGCGGACGTCGGCTCGTAGGCTGTGCGCCATGGCTCTTCTCTGGAGGAGGGAGCTTCTCTTCTGGAAAAAGAAAGTGAGGAGAGAGAAAAAGAGTTGGGGGGAGGGTTTGGGGGGTGGGGCCCGCTGCTAACTTTGGGAAAAAAAATTTAGAAAACATGTTTCAGTGGCTTTCCCAAAGCTGGTTTTAAACGTTTAGTTTGAGAAAATTTTTTGGAAAGCTATTTTTGGAGTGTACTTAACCAAACACATTTTTTGTCATCATTACCGTTTAAACTCAGAAAACTGAGTTTAAACAGAGATCCAAACAGGCAGATATGAATGTTTGGGTTGGGAAGGGAGGGTTTTTGTCCGAGTAAAAGCTCCTCAAGACTGGACTACCGAATAAGTTTTATAGTGTCCCGATCAAAAACCCAAATTAGGGTTTAGGCTTCCGCCAGTCCTACACCCATAGATCGCAGGAGACGGCCCCGGTAGCGGCGCCGCCGTCTTCCACCACAACGAGGCGATCTCTGCAGTCCAAGACGAAGACCAGTTCTACGTAGACGAGGAAGACTACGAGGACCTCTACAACGACGTCAACGTCGGCGAACGCTTCCACCATTCCGTTCAGAGAACCGACGACCCGCCGCCACGTCATCATCCTCCGCCCGCTCCCGTGCTGGACACCCCGGCAGAAAAGCCGCTCGAACCAGCTCCGGTCCCGGTTCGACCGCCTCCGCTGTCCAGGGCCGTCCTGTCCAGAGCGGGGGGTTGAACCGGCCGATCGGTCAGCCGAACGCCAACGGAGGCCGCGGAGGAGGAGGGACGTGTACTCTGTTCGTCGGCGACCTCCACTGGTGGACGACGGACGCGGACCTGGAGGTGGACCTGGCGGAGTACGGAGCCGTCAGGGAGGTGAAGTTCTTTGACGAGAAGGCGAGCGGGAAGTCGAAGGGCTACTGCCAGGTCGACTTCCTCGACCCCACGTCGGCTTCTGCCTGCAAGGAGGGAATCTACGGGCACCAGTTCCACGGCAGGCCGTGTGTCGTTGCGTTCTCGTCGCCATACGGAGTGCGGAGGATGGGGGAGGCCTATGTCTCCAGGAACCAGCAGAACATACCGCAGAACCAGAACATGGGGCAGAAGGGAAGAGGAGGCGGCGGTGTCGGCAATGGCGTTGGTGGCCCCCAAATGGGTGGGAATTATGGCGGGAGAGGCGGTGGGAATTGGGGGAGAGGGGGAGCTGGCGGCGGCGGGATGGGGAGCAGAGGCCCTATGGGGAACATGAGGAACCGGGTGGGCCCCATGGGCGGAAGGGGGATAATGGGCAACGGAGGAATGGTGGCCCTGCCCCCTCCGGTGTTGCACCCAGGAGCGATGATTGGGCAAGGGTTCAACTTTGGGGTGGCCGCCGCCATGGGGATGGGTTGCGGGTACGGAGGGTTTCTAGCTGGCCCTGTGGCGGGAATGTTCCCGGGGATGTTGCCTTCGTTCCCTCAGGTGGTGGCTCCTCACGTGAATCCGGCTTTCTTGGTAGAGTACCAGGCGGTGGAATGGGGATGTGGCAGGATCCAAGCATGGGCGGATGGGGCGGCGGCTAGGAGCAGTCGAGTTATGGTGATGATGCTGGGCCGGACCAACAGTATGGAGATGGGGGGAGCCATGGGAAGGACATGGTGGCGGAGAGGGGGCCTGAGAGGGAACGATCGGGGGCTCCGGAGAAACGGCATGAGTGGGAGAAGGATTTGGTTGGTGGGCAGGAGTTGTCAGAGAGGAGGCAGAGGGGTGACAGGGAGATGGGAAGGGAGAGGGATCAAGACTGGGAAAGGGAAAGTGACAGGGATAGGGAGCGAGATGGGTATCGCGATGACAGGGAGAGACATGGGGATTACTATAAGCACAAGGAGCATGAGCCAGAGAGGAATGATGAGTTGGACAAGGGCCGGTCGAGGGGACAGAGCCACTCCCAGGAGGTCGAGAACATTAAGAGGAGGCGAGGCACAGATTGAAATGGGTCCTTAGCAAATGTCCTTGGCACGGAATGTTCTTTGAGGTGTGAGGAATAATTCTTGATA
This sequence comes from Iris pallida, assembly GCA_029216955.1. Taxonomy (NCBI): domain Eukaryota; kingdom Viridiplantae; phylum Streptophyta; class Magnoliopsida; order Asparagales; family Iridaceae; genus Iris; species Iris pallida. The sequence goes on along the minus strand of JANAVB010014797.1, from coordinate 28,533,819 downwards.
AAAACTTAAGACTCAGAAATATTTCTTGCCAAGGATGCTTGTGGGTGCCGGTCCAAGCCATCTCCTCACTGAAGTAAGTTCTCTTGTTGCTAACCTTTGCATATATATATTTACTTTATTTTGGTCTTGTAATATTGTTTGCAAATGTGATTGCAAAAAAATAAAAAATTATATATATATATATATATATATATATATATATATATATATATATATATATAGGGAGCGGATCAAAAGTCCCCCTTAGAAAACCTCCTAAAAAACCCCCTCACTCTCAGCCGTCCATTTAATGTTAATGTTAATATTAATGTTAATATTAATGTTAATATTAATGTTAATGTTAATATTAATTTTTATTTTTATTTTTATATTAATATTAATATTAATGTTAATATTAATGTTAATGTTAATGTTAATGTTAAAATTAATTTTAATGTTAAGTTTAATGTTAATTTTAGTATTTAATGTTAATATTAACATTAATATTAACATTAACATTAATATTAACATTAAATGGACGACTGAGAGTGAGGGGGTTTTTAGGGGGTTTTCTAAGGGGGGCTTTTGATCCGCTTATATATATATATATATATATATATATATATATATATATATATATAATTTTTTGCAAATGGGGATAAATTTGAGTATGAAGACATTTTAGGCTCATATGCCCATTAAGATCTTTGTGAAGAAGCTAATGTTTCAATTTTGATACTAGACTGCATTGTAAAGTCAACTTTTCTGTTATACTTGGTGATTCAATAATTCCTTGCAATTCTTAGTAATTGTAATTGATTGGAACTATTCCGTTTTATTGAGTTTCTTCCAGGAGTGCAGCATCATTGTTTCTTTTCTATTTTCTTTCTCGGTTGTGATTTTGGACCTCAGTTGCAACTGCTAAAGAATAATGGTCTCGGTTTAGTTTGATCATGAGATTCTAAGGTGGTGTTTTATGTTAGTGCAGTTTACTTTCTGTGAAAGTAAGTGCATATCTGTTGCACATGTTTGCTTGCCAGTTTCTTGCTTACTTTTCTACCCTTACTTTCCTATTTTAAACTTAATCTGATGTTAATAAATAGATGCCATAAATATGACTGTGCACATATTCCCCAAGAAGCTTCAAACACAAGTGAACATGTTTTAATTCTGTCTGCTTCCAAAGATGTGCCATGGGGGCACCAGGAAGTTCTACCTGCATCATGACAAGGCCCTGTTGGATGAAGAATCTGAAGGATACTCCTTATGGGTATCGTCAGCCGGGAAGGCTACTCAAGGGTCTTCAGATTGCTACTTTCTGTGCAGCTCCTTCGGGGGTGTAGCAGAGTTGTTTGGAATCCAAAAAGATTGTAAAGCATCTGGCACTACTTTCTTTAGTTGTCTGATTTTCCAAGTATCTAAATTAGTTGTTTTAGTTTGTCCACAGTTGTAGGGAGTATATAGGAAACATGTAGAGCTCTGTATTATAAGTTTCTCGAGCAATAGCTAGCACTTTGAGTGTTGTGTTTCAGTTGTAACATAAATCATAGGGGTCGAATAGTTCTGTCAGTGCTGTAAAAAAAAAATCTTTGCTTTCGGGGCTGTCATGGTTTTTTTTTTTATGTGATATTATTAAATCTTGGGAAGAAACCATTCGACTAAATTAAATGCAACCGCTTGTGCTTGTGTTGTTTTGTTTCATCGATCTCATTGAGTTTAATACGCTACTAGATTAAACCTTTAGCGCTTGTCTGGGGTTGTTTAGTAGTTAAAGTTAATTAGGTCGCTTGTTTCTAATTAACTATGGCTAAAGGAGATAGGAAAATAATTTCAACGATGAATATTCATAATACATATCAATATATGTTTGCATCTATGATCAATTTCAAGATTCCGATGGTAGACGTAGACTTAGACCAACATTTGTTATTTTGATTTATTTTCATATTCTACTTGCTCTTTTTTATTGACTTTCATTTTATTCATCCCCCCTTTCATTATTCACATAGCACAAATCTAAACTAATTACTCTCCGTGGAAACGATCCTTACTCACACTGCTACATTTCTAAGAGTATAGGTTATATTTTTGGGTGCCTACGACAGCACACCAAATTTTGTCATGGCTTTTTTTTTTATGTGATATGAAGAACCCTTGAGAAGATCCCACAAGAGACTGGAATTAAGGGGAAAAGGGTGCATAGGATCTTGAACTACCACCATCTTCATTCAATTATACTTCAACCCTACCTTCTTTTTACTTTGTTTAGTTTTCACTACTCTTTTACATCTTTATTTTCTCTGTAAGGGTCCTGCAAGATCCAAGTTTTACTTGGTGGTATCCTGCGTGATCCCTGTCTGCATGTTGGGGTTCTGCGTGATCCTTTTCCCTTTCTTGTAATGAAGAGTAGGTGTAATAGTATTACCTTATTTAATTTGTAATAGAAGTAGTTCGATCAATTCTTGAATGTCTTGAAAGATTGCTGGTTGTTAATGTAATGTTTTGTTGGCATAAATGAAATAAATTCAAGCTGTTTTGGGAATTCAATGACAATGGAATCACTAGAAGGCAACAAAATCTGCTACTTGGAGAGGATAATGAAGTTCAAGTTGTATTGCTAATGGAAGATTGGTGCTGAAGGAGTCTTCAGGCATCCTAAATAACTTACCACTTGTATCTATTTGTTTCATAGGATTCCTTAAGAAAGGACACATTGATTGGTGATTCTGTGAGTTTTATTCTGTTTTTATATTGTAGATAGAGTTCTATAATACTAGTGGTATAGAAATCTTTGAGAAGGATACATAGATTGGTGATTCTGTGAGAGTTCTTTAATAATACTGGTGTATAGCGTTTGGCAGGTGTTTTATTACATTTATGAAACTTGGAGCAAGTACTATCTCTGAAAAATTAGGAATGAACTTGAAAGCTATGTATTGATTTGGGTCACAATCTTCTATTCAGGAATCTATCATAGTTCTGGGTGGAATAGGAAGTGTACTTTTGCTCTACTGTAAAAATGTGGGTTTAAATCTGATGTAACTTAACTGTTCGGATGTGTTGTGCTCATCTACTGTTATAGTCGAGTGAATATTGGGATCAGAGTAGGTCTAAGATTGCAGTATCTACTTGAAAAAGTTTCGGATGACAGATTATAACTAATAGTGTCATAATTGTTTAGCAGTATAAATGAAGCACTTCCAAGAGATCGGGGCTATTACAAAATCAGGACGTGTTGTACTTGTCTACTCTAAACGATGTGGTATCTGAGAACTTATAATTGATGTTCCACACTCTAGTCTAGTAAGTAACATTTCAAGGTATCCCTTGGAAGTTGGATGACTTTGGTTCTTCAGCACACACAAGGCATTGGAAAGGATAAAGTGATTTGATATTTTGATGGAATTGATAAAGAGACGTATCACTTTCTTCTGTGGAATATGGGGGGCAGCAACCCATTTTCTGTTGACTGTCGTGCCAAAAGTTTCCTAAGTATTTTATATTATTGAAGACATGGGATGATTATATGACTGGTACAAATTACTATTATGATTAGTGATTATGTTTTGGCATCCGAAAGAAGAGTTTCCAAAAAAAATCGGTGTGGAATTCCTGAAAAAGAGGACGTATTACACATGTTCCGCAATTCAGATTTATCATGTTGCTATGCCAAAGGATACTTGAGTAGGTCACTAACATATTTGAAGCAGTGAGATGGTTTAAATCTTGTTGAATGTTGTCATTATGTTTTGGAATATGGAAAGAGTGTGATCTTGAATTGTTGACTGGTTCATTTGTTATAATATTGTTCATCTGATGAAGTTGATGTTGGCCTATTGGTCATGGTCAAACATGATTTTAATAATTGATCTAATCCTGTCTCGATATAAGGGCTACTTGGACGACTGTTGAGAACTGCTAATGCTACCGTTCAAAACATGAAGCCGTTTTGCCATTGAGTCTGTATTTCCTTTATCGGTGTAATTTTTACAATTTATTGAGTCTAGGAATACGATGTACACCGAGTCATACTGGCAAATAGGCTACCCCAAAATGTTTTTAAAATATTCTTTGTTTTGAAAATAGTCCATTTACAAAAAGCTCCTAACTGCTTGACTTTTCAAAAAGTCCAAAATCCGATTTGCAAAACACTAAAAATCAACTATGGACACCAAGAGAATTTGGCCCGAGTTCGGCCCGAATTCTCCCCGAGTTCGGTTGGTGGCCCGTTGGATTTTGAACTTGGTCTCCCCACAGTTACGGATGCAACGGCTATTTGTCGAGATTCTCTCAAAGAATTCGGGCAGAATTCTGCATTGGTATCAGAGCAAGGACTCTAGTATTTGGCTTAACATCCTTGGAGCATATCCTTATTATCAATTGTTATATTCTGATTACAATTGTTCCTACAATTGGTATCAGAGCGGGTTACACAGGTAAAGCGAGGTAATACTGTTATTATATTCTTATCTATACTGTTGTTCCATAGATCACTATATCACACATGGCAACTGTGAAATTCACAAGTGAAGGCCAAGCCACAAACAGATCCCCACTGTTTGATGGTACCAATTACACGTATTGGAAAACACGGATGAGCTTTTGTCTAAAGTCTCTAGATTTTGACCTCTGATCAATTATTATCAGTGGCTATAAAAAGCCTAGTATCACCTCTATTCTTACTTCCTTTATTATCAACAAGCATTATTATACTTACACGGAGGAAGAAAAGAAGTTAGCTAGCCTTGATGCAAAAGCGATGCATGCTTTTTCCTGTGCTGTAGACATAAATGTATTCAATCTTATTACTACTTGCACAACATCTCATAGAATCTGGAAACTTCTTGAAGCTACCTATGAGTGCAGTATGAAAGCAAAGCTAGCAACTCCAGAGAGGAGGATAGTTTTCATAATGATACAAACGTGTGCATGATAGTATCGAGATTTAAGGTACAATACAATCCCTCATATGAATAAGAGATTATATGCTACAACTTCATAAGATCAGGCCGCATAACGGAATATTGTCCTACTACTACTAAAGATGTGAATCGCTACGAACGACCAAACGAAGGATGATCGTCGTCTCACAAGTACGCTAGCACGAGCAAATGGTGTGAAAGTGAGGCAAGCGACTCTGAAGAAGAAGAAAGACCTTGTCAAGCTACAAATATATGCGCAATGGCATTATCTAACGAGGTACAAAATAATCCCCTTTATGAAGAGAATGAATATTCTTATGATGAGTTATCTGATGCTTTCAGTGATCTATTGGAAGAACACAAGAAAGTATTAGATAAGTATAAGCAAGCTAGAAAGGATATTCTATCCTATAAGCGTGATAATGAAAAGCTTACTTGCTTATTGAATGATGCTAGAAATACTTCTACTTCTGATAATTCTACTGAGATTTCCACACATGAGTGTAGATTGCATGAGGCAGTTGATTGCATTGACAAAAACACTCAAGAAAATGCTAAACTCAAGGAGGAATTAGAATCAGAAAAGAAGAAGTATTCTATTGCTTCATGTAGAATTGATGTTCTTTCTACTAAATATGATGAGATTTGTGCTAACTCTAAAAAGTTAGAGGTTAGACTGGGAAAGCAGGTAGTACAACCTATGACTCAGTCTAACACAAGACACGTGACACATCACAAAGTCACACACGACAGATCATTTACAAAGAAAGCACGCAAACCAAATACAACACATCATCATGCTTTCTATTACAAGTATCCACGCACATCATATCACACCATTGCACGTTCTCATACTGCTGCATATAGCACTAATGTTAATGCTTTGTCATTATTATGGTATGAATGGACACATTTTTAATCGTTGTCAGATTAAAAAACTTGTTGATATAAACTTGTGCAAATGGGTTCCAAAAGCTAACAAATGTGATTCCAAGTTTTGGATACCAAAGTCTTCGCCTCTTAGTGCAGGTGAAGCTTCTCATATCAAATAGAATCATGGAACATATTGGTGATTGCAAAGCTACAAAGGTTATCTTCCAAGCAATTGCACCAACATAAGTGTGGTCACTAGAACCACTTTGGTTATGCTGCCAAAAACAAAGGGTATCGAGTCTTCAACAAAAGGACTATGATCATCGAAGAGTCAATGAATGTCACTTTTGACGAACTGAATCAACAGACAATCGATGATGATGATGAGGATGTCAGTACATCGAGCACAGCACCTGCAGAATCTTCAAACACAACACCTGCTGATCCACCAAGCAGAACACGTACAGAACCAGAACCCGGAACTAGCTATCTTGAAAGTTTATGTGCCAAAAATAATGAAGTTTATGACTGACCATCCCAAGGACTTGGTAATAGGTGAGATTACCAGGGGTGTAAGTACTCGTTCCTCTAACAGAGATGTAGCTTCCTGTGTTGCATTTATTTCACGGCTAGAACCCAAAACTATTGAAGAAGCATGTAGCGATAATTTTTGGTTAGATACTATACAAGAGAAATTAAACCAATTTGAACGGAATCAAGTTTGGGAACTTGTTCCCAAGTCCATTGATCATTCGGTCATTGGCACCCGCTAGGTATTCCAAAATAAACTCAATAAGAATGGTTTAGTCACTCGTAACAAGGTCCGACTCGTAGTTAAAGGATACAACCAAGAGGAAGGTATCGACTACGATGTGACCTATACCCCAGTTACGAGATTAGAATCCATTCGTATGTTATGTGCATTTGCATGTTTTCATAATTTCAAACTCTTTCAAATGGACGTAAAAAGTGTATTTTTTAACGGTTTTATAAAAGAAGTTTATGTGGCTCAACCTCCAGGATTTACTGATTTCAAAAATTTTGATTATGTTGTCAAGTTGAAGAATGCCTTGTACGGTTTGAAACGTCCCTCGTGCTTGGTACGATCGTTTAAGCTCTTTTCTACTTGATAACGATTTTACAAAAGGGAAGGTTGACACTACACTGTTTATAAAATGTTTAAAAGAAAATCTTCTTTTAATTCTGATTTACGTTGATTATATTATCTTTGGATTTACTGATGAGTCTCTTTGTCAAGAATTTTCAAAGTGTATGCAGAACGAGTTTTAGATGAGCATGATGGGAGAACTCAAATTTTTTCTTGGACTGCAAATCAAACAAACCAACAATGGGACGTTCATTAATCAAGCCAAGTACACAAAAGACTTACTAAAGAAGTTCGATTTGGAAACCGTCAAACCTCTTGGCACTCCGATGGCAACTTCAACCAAGCTTGATATTGATGAGCAAGGCAAACCGGTCGACATACGTAAGTATCGAGGTATTATTGGTAGTTTACTTTATTTACTGCTAGTCGTCCTGATATAATGTTTAGTGTTTGCTTGTATGCACATTTTCAAGCTAACCCTAAGGAATCACATTTGTGCGCAGTTAAGTGTATCTTTCGATACGTTAAAGGCACTTCTTTTGTCGGCTTATGGTATCCCAAAACGACGTCTTTTGACCTAATTGGTTACTCGGATGCTGATTTTGCTGGATGCAAAGTAGATAGAAAAAGTACTAGTGACACGTGTCATTTCCTAGATAAGGTTCTAGTCTCTTGGTTTAGCAAGAAGCAAAACTCTGTCGCATTATTAACTACTGAGGCTGAGTATATCGTCTCAAGACGTTGTGCACAAATTTTGTGGATGAAGCAAACCTTTGAAGACTCTGGTTTACAGTATTCACATATACCTATTTTCTGTGACAACACTAGTACTATTAGTCTGACTAAAAATTCTGTATGTCATTCTCGCACTAAGCATATTGAGATTCGACATCATTTTTTTAGAGACCATCAAACAAATGGAGATATAGACCTTGAATATGTAGACACAGAGAACCAATTGGCTGACATCTTTACAAAACATTAGCGGAAGATCGTTTCAATTATTTACGTCGAGAATTAGAAATTTTAGATGTCAATAATATTAATTAATTTTGTTTTATTAATTATTTTTTAATACGCAAAAACTGTTTTCGAGACAAGCCTACAAAGGGTCTGTCTGTCACCACAACTAAGGTCAAAGCCAAACGGTACTTAAGTGTTCCCCTGTTAACCTCCATTAGCTGGACAGTACCTCTACAACTAATCTGAGACAGTCGCTGTATAACGAAATTTAATTCGTAAAATAATATTAATTATATTAATTGAAATTTAAAATAACCAAACTTGGAATTAAATAATTGAAAAGGATTGATGAATACAAAGTGGCATTTTTTCTGCACAAAAATACCTCAACAGAACCCCAGGCGAACTCGCACCGAATTCGGTCCGAGTTCGGCCTGAGTTCTGTTGGTGTCGGGTACTTTTAAGTCAGATTTGAATGTAGCATCTTCTATTCATCATCTTCACCTCCTCCAAACAGAGCAGCAGCCGTGTCCATGAGCTCCAAACCCTAGCTTTTCCACATTCGATTTCTCTCAAATCCTTAGGAGTTTTCAATCCAAATTTTGGATTCGTGCGTGAAATCTTGTTCTCTTCCACATACTCAAATTTCAGAAGGTATAACTTCCTCCTCTGTATTTTCAATTTCGTAGATTTCTATATATTTCTAGAAATCATGTCTAAGAACTTCAATCCCTTCAAGAGGAAGAAGACGGTGGCTAGCGAAGAAGCCTCGTCTTCGGATCCTATCCAAAGATCACTCTTTTCGTCCATCCAATTAGACGACGGGGCGTTCAATGAGTTTCTCTTCGAAACTCGTGATCAATCCCTATTGTGGTATGCAGATTTTTCTATTCGCAACATATGTCCCGACGTACCGATCAAATGGACTATCTTTCCGCCCCACCGAACTTATTTTGAAGCATTAGGATTGCACAATCTTGTCACTCATTCATATCTTATTGCAACTAATGCTATTCGTTTATTTTACTGCAATTTCACCCTTGACACTTTCACTGTTAAGAGCCGTGTGGCTAGAATTGATATTCAATTCAATGATGCCGACTTAGCGAAAATCTTTGATATTCCAAATGAAGGTGCTCCGCTAGACGATATCACTGAATTTGAATTTCTAGGAGACACAACTTTAAACAGTTTCAAGAATGAACTTTGTTCTCCTGATCGAGTTCGTTCTGGAAAGTTCAAAGCTGCACATTTGAATCTATGAATTACATCGCATCGTCTACTCCACTATCTTGTCCAAATCCACTTCTAAGGATGATGTGACCACCCTTGAAATGTCTGCTTTATATCATATTCGTAAAGGGATTCTGTTTTCTGTCCCCAAGACGATTATTCAGATGATGGGTCGTTGTCGCAAAAGGCACAAGGAACCTTGCTTACGCGATGATTCTTCCAATCATCTTTCAGTACTTTGACATTGTTCTGTCCACTTGTGCTCATGACTCTGAGCCCAAGTATCTTCAGCTATCTCGTCATAGCGGTTGTTCCTCCTGCTCCTCCTACTGCACCACCTCCACCTCCTCAGGATTATCCTGTCTTTTGAGGGTCTCCACCAGCACCTATTTGATATGCGGCGTGCTCAGCTAGATGAGTACAACCCTTTGCGAGCGTTTGTGACTGACACATTGAGGGAACGTGAGTTCCGAGATGCTAGTCGGTTTCAGGCCCTGGCAAACTCCTTTGCGGATCTGCGTTTCGTCCAGACTGGTCTGCATGCCAGTTCTCTTCCACAAGATCCTACTGTCTCTGGCTACCGCTATGAGGATGAGGCGGTTCGTCACTTCTTTGAGCCCGGTAACGCTTATGACTGCTACCGTGGTTCTAGTGCTACTCCACATCCTTCTCATGGAACTGGCACTTCTGAAGCTGGTCCTTCTGAACATGGTGGCGATGCTGATCGCGATGACGTGATGACTCTATTTAGCTGCTGAGAATTTTGATCTAGATGTTATTGTACTTTGTCTAGATGGTATCTGATTAGACTCTATATTTGTCTACGTATACTTGGAAATGCTCCGACATTTCAAGATAGTATTTTATCTTTTATTTTATTAGCACTGTGACTGTCTGCTGAGTTGATACTTTTTTCAAACTCTTATTAGTATGCATTTACTATTTCAGTGTGTACTGTTCTCTCTCTTATTATTTGTATGCATTCTCTTTTTTATTCTATGCGTAGCATTATCTTAATTTATTCTTTCTTCATAGTACTGCCTGTGAAAAATATGTTATTCTATCTATATTTTCTGTATTTTTTCAACGTTCGTTTCTGAAGCATGAATTGCGGAGGAGCTTCTCTCTTTGCAATTATTTTGCTAAGTGACAACGGAAGAGAAAATGGATCTAATATCTTTTGCATGATACATGAAATTTTTTTAGGGAACAGTACCATACAAGTACACAGAACAACAAATACTATAATTTTGATATTTTTGTCAAATCAAGATCAAGATGTTATATCGGTCAAGGTTTGTCAATTATCAAAATGGGAGAGATTGTTGGCCCATTGGTCATGGTCAAACCTAATTTTAATAATTGATCTAACCCTGTCTCGATATAAGGGCTACTTGGACGACTGCTGTGAACTGCTACTGCTACCGTTCAAGACATGAAGTCGTTTTGCCATTGAGTCTGTATTTTCTTTATCGATGTAATTTTCACAATTTATTGAGTCTAGGAATATGATATACACCGAGTCGTACTGACAAATAGGCTATCCCAAAATGTTTTCAAAATATTCTTTGTTTTGAAAATAGCTCATTTACAAAAAGCTCCTAACTACTTGACTTTTCAAAAAGCCCAAAATCCGATTTGCAAAACACTAAAAATCAACTCTGGACACCAAGAGAATTCAGCCCGAGTTAGGCCCAAATTTGCCCCGAGTTCGGTTGGTGGCCCGTTGGATTTTGAACTTGGTCTTCCCGCAGTTACGGATGCAACGGCTATTTGCTGAGATTCTCTCAAAGAATTCTGTCCGAATTTTGTCCGAATTTTTTTTTTGGAAAACCTATAAATAGAGAAGAATTTCTATCATTTCAACACACGTCTCTCCTCTTCTCTCTAAGCCTACTACGACATTCCAAAGTGTTCTAAGCTTTTCATTTTCAAATCTCAAACCAGTTACAATCCTCTAGTCGATTTGCCAGTGCGGTACGGTCTAGAAGTTTCAGAGTGATTGTAATCAGAGGCTTAATTGAAGAAAGACACTTCACAATTGAAGTTGGTCGAGTACTTCGGATCAAAGCTCGCGTTGTAGAAGTTGCAAAAACTTCACATAAAAACTTGCGGCGTTTTTCCATAGTGGATTTCAACTGGAAACTAGAGTTCTTCCCACTGGATTAGTCCTCACAAGAGGAAAACCAGTATACATCCTTGTGTTTGTGTTTGCTCTCTGCTCTCTACTTTTGCATTTACATATCTGTGATATATTTTGTGATCTTGCTGCTAACAATTTTTAATAGCTAATTTTTCGCTCCCCCCCCCCCCCCCCCCCCACACCAGAGTATAGCGCTTTATATTTCGTTTATACAGTTGAGACTATAGGAATGTTAAAAAAATGTTCGGGGGTAGTTAAAAACTGGATTTCCAAACCAGTATGTGGTTGTGATTTCATAATCACAATGTTTTCAAGTAAAACATAATTACAATCAGTACGATTGTGATTATGATTATAAAATCACATTCGTTATGTGCTTTTAAGATGCTTCCAATTTTTTTTATCAAAATTTTACAATGACGAATATATTATTATTATTACTATACTAACAGAATTAATTTATATTTTAATTGCCATCGACATTGGATTAAAACATGTCAATGAACATTATATTTTTAACCAAAAGTAACCTTTTACATTATAAACTAAAATCAATATAAAAAAATAATTACAGTTGGGTTATTCACATAATATTAAAGATAGTGCTTTGTGGACAAAAATCATAGAACCAAATAATATGATAGCTCCATCAAGTTGGTCTATATCGGATGTCATGTTTTTTTTATAATGTTGTACTGTATAGGTTCATATATATTAGAGTATTTATCTTTGTTATCCGAATGTTGATGGTCAACACTGGAAGGCGTCATTTAGAAGCAAACTTTTATATAGGAACTTCAGTTTTGTCTTAGATCTGTGCATTTTCGTATGATTGGTTATACCTCAATTGAGGATTAGTTCACCATCAGGTGATGATATTCTGCAAATCACAAAAAAAATCATAGAAATGATTTATATGCAAGTTTTTTATTTCACTTGCTGCTTATCATTACTACTATTGTCTGTTGAAAATTTGAAATTTACATTTCAAGTTCTAGGTAGAGGACGGTGTATTTATTTTGTTGGAATTTTGTTTTAGTCATCTTTCTTGTAAAATCATGAATTTTATTATCATTACTAATATTGCCTGTTGAAATTTATGTTTCAAGTTCTAGCCAGGTAGAGGACAGGCTGTATTTGTTTTGTTGGATTTTGCTTCTAACCACGTATCTATCTCTTGGTATATCTATTTTCATATAGATGTTTTATAGCAAACATTTTCCTTGAATTGAGGATTGGATCATACTAATTGACAAACTTCCTATGTTGCAGCTAAGGAGCCTTTGCCAGACTTGATGTCACCATTGTTCAGTTTCTGGTATATAGACGAACTTTCATGGTGTTTTCACTCTGAAACTCATCTAGTACTTGTATGTTAGGTTTGAAAACTTCGACTGTAAGCGTCAAAATGTGGTGTAGGGAACCTTTTCAACATGCTTTCTTAATTATCGCTTGTAGCTCTTGCCAGATCTGTTGTTTCGGATTTCTGTGCTATTATTTAGGAAAAGAGTTGTAGAGTATGTCTTGGCTGATGATCTGGAAACAGTGGCAAGTTTTATAGCTACTGGGAAGGTTTGTTCTCTTTCTTTTTCAATGTACCGTCTCTTGTGTTACACATGAGCAAAGTATAAAAGTTTTCAGTTTATTTCCCTACTTCTTGAGCGATTACGTGGAGAAAAGGCGTTTTAAGGAGTGTTTGTGGTAAAAATGTAAAGTTTCTGGACAAAGTAGTTATGATACTTTTTATCTCAAGCTATGTATTCTTTATGTATTTGCTGTATCTGCAATAGAAGAGCCAAATCAAGTGAATATGCTTATCCTTGAAAATGCAGCAACAGAAGGGAACTTCTCTTTTTGGATGGATGGGAAGTCTGTATTTATGATTTTGTGCCAGTAGTGGCTGTGTAGCTCATTTGAAGTTTTCTGGAAACAGCTTTCCAATTTATGTCACTGCAGGCCTTATTAAGTGCTGCTTTACATGAACTCATTTCCAGATCACAATGTTATAATTTATGTTGGAAAATGTGAATGTATATTTGTTACAATAATAATATCAATTTTTTCTATCAACGAATCTATGAAAAGGTGTACGAAATGGAAAAGGTGTACGAATCTATTTATTGGAAAGGTGTGCCCTTTCCATCGTGTCTCTTTATTTCTATAAATACACAAGTGTTTGGAGCATTCAAGCATTCATTCAATTCATCCATATTGCATTAGTTAGTCTAAGAGAGAGAGACAATCAACGTTGCTTCGACGAGTTCCTACGGTGTGAAGTGCTGCTACCGAAGGAAAGAACCGTTGTATCCTGGGAGACTAATTGCCATTAAACCGTAAGCACCAGTGCGGGACGAATATTGTCTTAAGGACATTGAACCAAGTTCAAGGCTCGGTATCATTTTATTTATTTTACTTATATTTTAATTTCAGAGTCTAAATACAGAGTTTGAGAATTTCTACTAACAATTTCTTCGTAATATTAAGTTGAAAAGTTAGACAATTTCGAGGGATAACATTGTGGAGGCATATTTCTACTTCCATGCTTTGGTGTTGGGGAAATTTATGACCTGGTGATGATGTTGAACTGAAACTTTTGTTATTGAGGATGAAGCATATTTTTTTGTGTCTGGATCTTGTTTAACTACTTTGATTTTGAAAGTTGGTATGATGGTCAGATCTCCGGAACGTGGGCTCTAGTCTTCTAGTGGGCATTTGTGAAATGAGCTTTATTTATGCTGAACCAGTCTTGAATTTTAACTGGATGATCTCATTACTTCAGTTATTTTTGTGGGGTTATTTAGTATTAGAGTCTCACATAATAGTGGATATTAGGGTTTGGATATCAAAATTGTCCAATGTTAGGGTTTGAGTTTCGAAATCGATATTCATTAGCTTACGTGAACAGTGATTTTGAGATTCAAATCCTAATGTTGGACAATTTTGAAATCCAAACCCTAATATCCACTGTTATGTGAGACCTTAATACCAGATATCCCTATTTTGTTGAATAATTCCACGTTTCTGCAGGTCATGCAATCTATATGCTAGCAAAGCATTGTGGCATCAACATTGCCTCCTTGCGTCAATGTGGTATTTATCTTATCATAATACTGGTTAAACTAGTTGAAATAAGAAAATACTGTAATTAGTACACAATGCATTTTTATTTTTTTGTGGAGAGAGTTGTAGGCAAGGGCAAAGCCAGGAGATTATGTGAGGCGGGTATAAACTGTGATTTATCAAGTATTGAAGGATATTAAAAAAAATTGAGGGGTCAGCTACCCCCCTAAAAACAATGAGGCTTTGCCCGGTCAAACTAGTTCTTTAATAAGATCTAACTAACCTGTAATCTTGTTGTCTATCCCAACTATACAATAAGAATAGTTGGATTTACAGTAAGGCCTCGTTTGGTTCACGGAAAGGAAATGAATTTTTTTGTATTTTTTATGGGAATAAAAAAGTAGAATTTCTGTCACATTTTTTTTTTCTTTGTTTGGTAAAATAAAAAAACCACCTAGAAAATACCATTTGATTTTCTTTACAGTGTTTGGTTGGTGCAGTAAAGGAAAGCAAAAATATAGCAATGTTCCAATAATATCCTTACCTTTTAAAATAAAATAACATTATGAAAAATAACATTAATAGTAAAATAAACAATAACACATGGTTACTTTTGTCATAACTTTTGTAATAAATGTTGGAAAATGAGGAGAAAAAATCAATCTCATGGGTCCTGAGTGGAACCATATTCCCTCCAATTTTCTTCTTGTCAGAAAATTGATTTCCCATTTTGTGGCTACCAAACAAAGGAAATGAACAACTTTCCTTTTCTGGTTCCTTAAATCCGTGAACCAAACGAGACCGCGGAATCATCGGATTAGGCAAGAAAAATGATTACTTTCTTATGTTTGGATGCCAGAGGAATTGATGAGGAAAGGAAAATAATTTTCATTGGAAGAAAAATTAGGAGGGAAAGTGATTCCATCCAAGCAAGGAATCACTTTTCCACA
Organism: Iris pallida; assembly: GCA_029216955.1. Taxonomy (NCBI): domain Eukaryota; kingdom Viridiplantae; phylum Streptophyta; class Magnoliopsida; order Asparagales; family Iridaceae; genus Iris; species Iris pallida. Next base: position 28,518,588 of record JANAVB010014797.1, on the reverse strand, counting down.
TTGAAGTATTCACTTTTCTTTCCAAATTCTTTGGCATTGACAAACACCGGAAAGAAAAATCAATAGTAAATTGTAATTTTTCAAAGGAAAGAAAATGACAAGGAATTGATTTTATTTTCCTTCCATTTCGCGAACCAAACAAGGCTTAAATTTTTCTTCTTCTAAATATGTTTTTTTTATCTAAATTTACTAATTGCTCTGGGTGCCTTTTTGTGCTTCTTATGTACAGACAAAGTTAATTAGAAGACAGTTAAAATCAGTGTTTAAAAATCGGACTGGACCAGTCGGTTCAATCGGTTCACCCGTGAATAGGTTATTTTTTCGGTCCGGTTCAGTATTGACATGGGCGGATCTAGGCTTTGAGTGGGGTGGGCTCCAGCCCACCCCAAAAAATTTTATTTTTCTTTTTTTCTATTTTTTTTATTGGGAATTTTTTTTAGGACTTGGCCCACACCAGTCCACCCTAATTCAGTCTAGCCAATCCTAGTTTATGATTCTGGATCCGTCCTGAGTATTGACCCGGTGTTTTTAAAAAATTAGTATTTTTACAAAAAAATAAATGTTCACAAGGGATTAATTTGGACCATTTAGGTTAACCTAGTGGTTGAACCAACTGATTGAACCAATTTGATCCGATCCAGTGTCTTGGCCAGGTCAACCATCGGTCAGATTTTTAAAACACTAATTAAAATACGTAGCGTACGTGTATATATACTAGTTTAATATAATAGTGCAAAGCGTAGATGAGTATATTAGAATATAATCATCGTGGTGTCAGTATAGTATGGAACTTGGAGGGGAAACAGCCCAAGAGAATTTCTTTATATTTGAAATTGATGATGTTGATGGTATCAATTTACAAGTTGTATGATAGCACAAGACTCCAAAAACGAAAGGCCTCAAAATATTTAACCTCTGTATATATTATTAGTGTAAAAAATTTATTTTTGATTTAGGTCTTTTCATTTTTAATAAATTGCAGTAACATAGTCCTTATAGTGTCAGAAAAGTATTTTTTTATTAGAGTGCTTAAAAAAAATTATTTTTATTATTTATATATCATCCTTAAGATGTTAGAAACAGCGGTGAGTCTATGTACTTGAGAAAGAAACACAATAGGAGCATGAGAAAGAAGCTACAAGCAAAGTCTTTAGTACGAGTTGTAGACGTTTATAGATTTGGTGGTTGTTGCATTTGGTTTATGAGCAATAAATAATATAATACCAAAAATTTACTGTACCGAAAATAACTATGTATAAATTAGATCAAACCAAAGTAGTTTAGAAAAATTTGAGAAAATCAAACATGTCGCCAACTCAGATGGCGAAAAAAAAGTGATGAATTAAAATCCAAAAAAAAAACAATATTGGGATTTTCTGCCAACTCCGTTGGCGGAAAAAATGAGATTCAACGAAATTTCTGGTGGATTTTTTTTGTTTGATTTGATTTGGTTGGTTTGTTTTACTTTGATTTCGTTTATCTTTTACATTGACTTGGTTTAATCTTTTAATTTGTTTTCATTTATTAGTTAATTTGTTATTATTTATGTTTTAGATAATCACAAAATATATTAGTTAATATATTTAATATAATAATTATATATCAACTAATAGTTTTTTGGTATTATTTATATTAGTTAATATACAAACTAATGCATAAAAAATAAAAATAATAATTTGAGGTGTCTTTTCTCCAAGCTAGGCCGTGGCTCAAAGCCATCCAGCCGCCTAGGGGAGGATTTGAACCCGAAACCTGTGCTCGGGCGGCCCCCCGCACTACCACTAGGCTGCTAAAGTAGATCCTTATATATATATATATATATATATATATATATATATATATATATATATATATATATATATATATATATATATATATATATATACACTTTCTTATACGGGATAAGTTTACGGGATAGACCAATTTCTTACGGAGAGAAAAACACAAAAAAATATCCCGCCGAAATATACTTTCTTTTCTAATTTCTTTCTCCTTAAAAATTTAAATCTCTCCTTTTAAAAAACAAATATATCTCCATCTTAAAAAACTAAGACTTATCTATCTATTTATTTTAAAACAATGAGAGATTCATTTTAGAAAAAATAGAGATAGATAAATTATTTTATTTTTAAAATAGAGATAGATTTTTTTTTTAAAAAAAAATCTATCTTTAGGAATAAATAAACCTTTAAAAATTATACTTTAAATATTAATTTTAACGTTAATTTTAATATTAATGCTGATATTAATTTCAATTTTTAATTTTAACAGTAATTTTAATTTTAATGTTAAATTTAATCTTAGTGTTAATGTTAATGTTAATTTAAATTTAAATCTATATTTTATTTTAAATTTATTTTAATATTAATTTTAATATAAGATTTTGAATGTTAATGTTAATGTTAATATTAAAATTAACATTAATGTTAAAATTAAAATTAATATCAATAATAATATTAACACCAAAAATTAACATTTGAAATAATATTAAAATTAATATTAAGATTAAGGTTAAAAGTAATATTTTTAAATATAATTTTTAAATGTATATTTAAAAAAAAATCTATCTCTAATTTAAAAAAATATAAAATTAACTTATATCTCTATTTTTTAACATAGATAAATAAATCTCTCACTGTTTAAAAAATGAATAGACTTATCTTTAAGATAGAGATAGCTTTGTTTTTCAAATGAGAGATTTAATTTATTTTTTTTTAAGTGAAAGAGATTAGAAGAGAATCATACGTGTATTTTTTTATCCCGTAAGTTTGTCCCGTAAGTTGTTCCCGTAGGAGAAGCTTTCTGTATATATCTTACACTATATAATGAGGCTTTAAAACGGCTCAAAAGTGAGCCGTCATTATATCACGGTCCATTTTACTTTTTAAAAAAATAAATTATGTAAAAAATTGTTGAAAAATGTATAAATTTGTCAACATAGGGGATCGAACTCAACCAAACAAGAAAACTAGCTCACACCTTAACCACGTGATTTAGAAAAGATATTTGACTATAATTGGATAATATTCTTTTTCTTCGTTATTATACGTGCATTTACTAGTGTGTGTGTGTGTGTGTATATATATATATATATATATATATATATATATATATATATATATATATATATATATATATATATATATATATTGTCATAATCTCAATTGATAATACTTTAAATTATTATTTTATTTAAATTGTTGTATCTCGTAATAAAGTATATGGTATCAAACATCTCCGTATTTGCGTGATTTGATTTGTTTTATATACATTCTAGGTAGCCACATTTTATTTTATATATGTGTTAAATAAGGATTATTCCAAAGAAATCAATTATATATATATTAATTGTTTTATTAAACAAAAAATAATAATTGCAAATATAACCTTGAGAAATTTTGTAATTATATAATTTTCCATGACACATAACCCTCCAAGTGTCTCCATGCATGTAGAGATAGGGGTATTTAAGTAATTTAACATGAAGACATGTGTCATCATGCATGGGTTTAAATTAGTTGTTAAAAAAAAGGAAAAGGAGAAAAAAAAATATTTAGAGAAAGAGAGAGGGGCAGCCCCATCACCCGACCGCCCTCTCTCTCTCTCGGCACTCTCTCCCCCTCTCTCACTCTCACTCTCCTTTCTCCCTCAACCTCTCTCAGTCTCTCTCTCGGGCCTCTCCCGCATACCCGTGCCGTCGGCGTCGCCTGTGGCGGCCACCACCGCTGTCGTCGTCGGCCCCGTCGACCGCCGAGCCTACGACCTGTCACGCTCCGATTCCGTAGAATCGATAGTTGTCCCCCGGACGTGATGCCGTGCGAACCTAAGTTGCGATCGCACAAGGCATAGTCATAAGGTTATCCGAAACACAACATCAAGTTAGAGTACGCAGAGAAATTGAATGACACATTTGAAATAGAAATAGACTTTTTCATTGATGATAATAAAACTTTACATAGACTCCTTTACAATCATTGCCGCGCGGGCTACAACATGACTCGACTTACAAATGAACGCCGATGAGATAGTCGTTCCATACATTATATCCCTTTTTACAAGCAAAAACTATTACACATTTCCACCTGCTATCGAGGTGAGTCGAGTCGTCATCTTCTTTTGGACTGAGTGCGGGTCTTCTTCAAAGGAATCCAGAAACAAGCCTTTACACGCGGACGAGGCTTCGAAAGGGTTCACTTCGCCTTGAGCTTTCAAGTGGCACGCCCTTCGTGGTTCGGGGTACCTGCGTGGAGAGCGAGGATCAGTACATTACATTTTGTACTGGTACGTGGCTATTTAAGTTCCAAGCTCTTATTTGGTTGAAGAGTTTAAATGACTTAAAGTATGAATGTTTCTAACCATCCTAATGAATTGCAAACGAGCATATGACAAGCATAATAAAATTTACATTGAAACTTACCGACGGCGGCCCGCACCGCGCCTTATGAAACTTACCATGTTCTTTTCTGTCAATTGTTATCATTTTCATACCAAGTGCAATATTACATGTGGTTGGTCACTGGCATAACAAGCCATCCTGGACTATAACTTTTGTTAGCTGGGGCCCTTGCAGCGCAAGTAGCGAACCCCGCTGTAAGTTCCCGCTTAACCCGTGCTATCATCCAGCACAGCTATACACCGTGTTTCCTTTCTTGGCCGAAACGGTCCTATGGCCTTGGGTTGTCGTTACGGGGAAACTTTACCTTGTCGACAAGTTGTCCAATGACCGAGTTCAGACAATATTTAGTTATTAAGGTCTAGCCTACATTCTCTTTGAAACTTGATCATTTCACCGTGTCCGTGCCCTTGCATTCATTCTTTCATGCGCAGCAACACTATCGATTTGCTTAAGAAGGGGTCGAGAAGAGAAGGGTCAGCCACTCACCTTGAGTTTACTTTGGCGAGAGAACTTGTTGGCCGTGCTAGACGTCGCCTACGCGATTACCTGAAATCGCACAAGCAACCGATTAGAACACTGCATTATTCAAGGAGTTCGATAGAAAATGCGAGTTCGAAATGCAAGCCATGAAAACCATCAAAAACATTCACGAAAACGCATTCAGAAAACAAAGCCAAAACCAACGCAAGCGGCGTAAAAAGCAGAGCAACGGGAGGTCTCTCCCGACTCAGCCGCAGAGTCAATCCTCGAGGCGCAACCCGCTGAATATGGGACTTGGTTCCGAAGAAGACATTCCATAACGAGGAATGGATCTTAATTCAACCGTTCCCGTTCGATCGACTCGATCGATCCCGACCTATCGGTTCCGACCGAATCGATAGCGACAGTGTTCCTTTCTTGCGCACCCCATGGACAGAGTACGGGGAACGATGTAGGGACGGGGTACTACACCATAACCAACTAAGAAAAAGTTTCGTCCTCGAAACTTAAAATAGAACCTACCTCTACGAAAACAACGAAGGGAACTTCTCCTTCATTTCTGACTCAAGCTCCCACGTCGACTCCTCGACTGAATGGTTTCTCCAGATGACGCGGACGAGGGGAATAGCACGGTTGCGGAGAAGTTTATCCTTGCGCTCCAAGTTTTGCACCGGCTCTTCGATATATGACAAGTCCGCCTTCAGGTCCAGCTTACCCAAATCCACAACATGGCTCGAATCATATACGTACTTTCTCAATTGTAATACGTGGAAGACGTCATGTGCCTCTGACAACGCAGGCAACAAGGCGATTTGGTAAGCTACCGGGGTGACTCGCTTCAATATTTCGAACGGGCCAACAAATCTTGGGCTCAATTTCTCCTTCGCACCGAACCTGGAAACTCCACGCATAGGCATCACCTTCAGGAATATATGGTCGCCTTCTGAGAACTCGAGGGGGCGTAGGTGCGTGTCGGCATAGCTTTTCTGCCGACTTTGTGCTATCTTCAATCTCTCTTGTATCAACTTGACCTTCTGCACAGTCTGCTCCACCAGCTCCGGACCAAGTATCTGCCGTTCCCCGACTTAATCCCAGCAAATGGGCGATCTACACTTCCGGCCGTACAAAGCTTCATAAGGCGCCATTTGGATGTTGGACTGATAGCTGTTGTTGTATGCAAACTCGGCCAGCGGTAGATGGACGTCCCAACTTGACTTCAAGTCGATCGCACAGAGTCGTAACATGTCTTCGAGAATTTGGTTCACCCATTCTGTTTGGCCGTCAGTCTGAGGATGATAAGCTGAGCTGAACTTCAACTTGGTCCCCAGTGCTGAATGAAGACTACTCCAGAAGCGCGCTACGAACCGTCCATCCCGATCAGAGACGATAGAAACTGGGACCCCGTGCAGCCGAACTATTTCATCAAGGTATATCTGAGCAAGGCGGTCGACGCTCCAAGTAACTTTGATGGCGATAAAGTGCGCTGACATGGTTAGTCGATCGACGATAACCCAGACGGCGTCGTTTCCTCGCGGCGTCCTCGGCAAGCCAACAACGAAGTCTATAGTGATGTGATCCCACTTCCACTCTGGAATGGCGAGGTTCTGCATCTCTCCGCCCGGTCGCTGGTGCTCGGCTTTGACTTGCTGACAGGCCATACATTTTGTGACATAATGGTATCAGAGCACGGCTTTACATCCTTTAACCTCGCATCGATGAGATAAGTTGTTCCATACAATGAGTCCGTAATTTTGTGACTGATACGTTTGCCTTCGTATCGCAGAAGTGACGGAACCTACGACCGAGCGAGAGCAGAGCGCTTCTAGCGGCTCTAGTAGTTCTCATCGTTCGCGGGGCAGACCTTCTAATTATGTCACGCCCCGATTCCGTAGAATCGATAGTCGTCCCCCGGGCGTGATGCCGTACGAACCTAAGGTGCGATCGCACAAGGCATAGTCATAAGGTTATCCGAAACACAACATCAAGTTAGAGTACGCAGAGAAATTGAATGACACATTTGAAATAGAAATAGACTTTTTCATTGATGATAATAAAACTTTACATAGACTCCGTTACAATCATTGCCGCGCGGGCTACAACATGACTCGACTTACAAAATAAATGTCGATGAGATAGTCGTTCCATACATTACATCCATTTTTACAAGAAAAAATTATTACACATTTCTACCTGCTATCGAGGCGAGTCGAGTCGTCATCTTCTTTTGGACTGAGTGCGGGTCTTCTTCAAAGGAATCCAGAAACAAGCCTTTACACGCGGACGAGGCTTCGAAAGGGTTCACTTCGTCTTGAGCTTTCAAGTGGCACGCCCTTCGTGGTTCGGGGTACCTGTGTGGAGAGCGAGGATCAGTACATTACACTTTGTACTGGTGCGTGGCTATTTAAGTTCCAAGCTCTCATTTGGTTGAAGAGTTTAAATGACTTAAAGTATGAATGTTTCTAACCATCCTAATGAATTGCAAACAAGCATATGACAAGCATAATGAAATTTACATTAAAACTTACCGATGGCGGCCCGCGCCGCGCCTTATAAAACTTACCATGTTCTTCCCTGTCAATTGTTATCATTTTCATACCAAGTGCAATATTACGTGTGGTTGGTCACTGGCATAACAAGCCATCCTGGACTCTATAGCTTTTGTTAGCCGGGGCCCTTGCAGCGCAAGTAGCGAGCCCCGCTGCAAGTCCCCGCTTAACCCGTGCTATCATCCAGCACAGCTATACACCGTGTTTCCTTTCTTGGCCGAAACGGTCCCATGGCCTTGGGTTGCCGTTACGGGGAAACTTTACCTTGTCGACAAGTTGTCCAATGACTGAGTTCAGACAATATTTAGTTATTAAGGTCTAGCCTACATTCTCTTTGAAACTTGATCATTTCATCGTGTCCGTGCCCTTGCATTCATTCTTTCATCCGCAACAACACTATCGATTTGCTTAAGAAGGGGTCGAGAAGAGAAGGGTCAGCCACTCACCTTGAGTTTACTTCGGCGAGAGAACTTGTTGGCCGCGCTAGACGTCACCTACGCGATTACCTGAAATCGCACAAGCAACTGATTAGAACACTGCATTATTCAAGAAGTTCGATAGGAAATGCGAGTTCGAAATGCAAGCCATGAAAACCATCAAAAACATTCACGAAAACACATTCAGAAAATAAAGCCAAAACCAACGCAAGCGGCGTAAAAAGCAGAGCAACGGGAGGTCTCTCCCGACTCAGCCGCAGAGTCAATCCTCGAGGCGCAACCCGCTGAATATGGGACTTGGTTCCGAAGAAGACATTCCATAACGAGGAATGGATCTTAATTCAACCGTTCCCGTTCGATCGACTCGATCGATCCCGACCTATCGGTTCCGACCGAATCGATAGCGACAGTGTTCCTTTCTTGCGCACCCCATGGACAGAGTACAGGACACGATGTAGGGAAGGGGCACTACACGACCGCCGGCCTCCCTGGCCGCCGGCTCCGTCTACAGCCGCCCCCCTATCACTACCATCATCTTCACCTCTATCACCACCCCCAACATCTCCACCATCATCCTCTTCATCACTCATAATCATTTCCATCACCAAAGCCCTAACCCCTTTCTTCAAACAAAAGAAAAAAAGGAAAAAGTGGAAAAGAAGATGATGTTGATAAAGAAGAAGAAATTGGAAGATGATGAAGAAGAAGAAGGAAGAAGAGATTGGACGAGTCTCAAGCCCTAATCCCCAAATTAATTTTCTCAAGGCAAGCCCTCCTCCTTTTCTCAATTTCTTTTCTTGTTAAAATAAATTAATTAATTAATGATTCAAAACAGAATTTGGGATTTAATTTCTGAATTTTGTTTGATTAATTTTCTGAGAATTATAAACCCCTTTATGTGATATGACACAATACGGACACGAGACTAGGACACGGTATATGATAGAGTATGAATATTTTGTCGTGCGTCCTAGCATAAATGTGTGTAAATAAATTGTTATGTGACATACATTATAGTAAACATGTGTATATGTATATCCATTTATGCTTATAAAATTTAAATGTCTATGGGTGTAAGTAGGATGAAAAGATTGGAATTATATGTGTATGTAATATGGATGGGTTATTGTTTTAGCATGTAGATTCAAACACCCTAGATTACCATGACATCTATGAGTACAAGGGTCAAATAGGAATCTTGTAGTTGGTCTATCTCTATCTCTACTAGTTAATTTCTTAATGGTTGAGGAATGACAAATTGGGAAAATATCATAGATGTTGTCTGGAGTTGAAATTAGATGTTATGAATGGTTCATAGGGCCAACACGAGGTAAATTCGATATTTGTATACTAGGGTTACGTAGGTACCTATCAGCAAGTGTTTCTATAACCGATACTAGGCTATACCGGCTATATCATACTCAAACTTGAGTGATTCATTTAAAATTCAATATTTTCAACCAAATTATATCACTTTAAAGGTTGTGCTATAGAGAATAGAAGAAAGGAAGATCATGGGAGCAACATTAGGATTGACTCATGATATCACTATTGGTTGTATCGATCAAATTTGGGTTTCGACCAATTGACTTTAAATTTTAGCACTAAAATAATTTAGTAATGCTTTATGGAAGTTGTATGATTAGAAATCCCTTAATCTATCAACCAATATTTTTTTTTAATGTTTGATACTTAGGATCGTGTCGATTCAAATTTATCAATTTGACAATAAGGATTACATTGATTTAAAATTTAGCATTTGTCTATGTTTCGAAATGTACTTTAATTATATTGGATATTAGAAATGTAAGAATTATTGACTAGGTACATATGTCTTAGTATTGGATTAGCATGTTGAACCTGAAATCGGCATTTTGATGATTTTGACCTAAATATATACGAATTCAACATATTAGCTTATTTATGAATTTTTATAGAACTTTGGAGTTCATTGAATAATTAGAATTTATTAAAGCTAATGTGTTAATTGTTGTTTTCTAAATCAAGTAAAATCACTCCATTATTTTGAATGGTTCAATATCTTACAAAAACTAGTGCAATGCAACTTTGATAAATATAGTTATGTGATCTAGTTTACTAATAAGAGATATGAGTTTGTTTATGCCTACAATTAGGATACCGGAGCCAAAATCATTTGTTATGATTCATTGTTGCAAATTAGTAAGAACACTAAGCACGCGACCACGGTAAGAAATTAATTTTTTGTTTGTCTTATAAACTTCCATTTCATATTATAATTGCGTGTGTACCGGTGTTGAGAGTTGCTCCACCGAAGGGGTCGGCGTACCCGAGATATTCATATATTGCGTGGTCCGGTGTTGAGAGTTGCTCCACCGAAGGGGTCGGCATACCCGATTATTATATTTTTATCTATTGTAAAATTTCGGAGTCAACAAATACAAAGGAGACTCTGCCGAAATTTTTGAGAAATTTCCAGAGTTAGTCATTTTAGAAAGTCGAAATGATTAAACCACAGTTCTTAATTTTACCAAATTTTCTAGTACAAACATAAACCTGAAATCTTTGAAAGTGTTGCATTAGGCGCACAAATTCTAGTTTGACATTTTATTTCCGCTAAGACGGAATCTCCTACTTAACTTTATTCTCGTTTAATGTGTGTTCTCTATCACACGAAAAATGAGATACAAAATTGTAATGTACTTTAACTAAGTTACATTTTGGTAAGAATTGCATTTGGGATGGGAGAGAAAACTTTGGATCACACCTTCGAAATCTTCGCAATATTATATTTTACAAAACTGATCAGTTCCTGTTACCGGCACTCGTATGGCCATACGGGTCTGTCGGGGTGAGGCTTAGCTCACTTTCCTGTTTCCTGTTTTTTGTTTTTCCATTGGATTCTGAATTCCCGAATTCGGTCCTGTAACATCCAATGTAGCCTGCTCCGATATTCTTGAAAAATTTTAAGTCATACGACAATTGTTATAACACTTGATTCCGATAACTCGAAAAACCATTCATGTGTTATCCTGATTTTATCACATCAATATGTGATCCTGATACTAATGGGACGGATAAATCTAAGCACCGCCCATTTAGTATAAACCTGATCCCGGGTAAATGGGATTATTGTTGAGAAAATAGAAGTTGTGTGATCCAGAAGTGTTTCTCTAAATATTGCATTTTTTAATATACAAAATTTGTTTGATTGCTTACACATTTATACCTGACACCTGCATTCTTTTAGGAAAAGATGTTAATACGATAAGAAATTTTTATCAGTGAATATACCTTTTAAATTATCCTTTCCCTCAGTTCAATTTCGATAATTTTATCATCTTACCTTACTTAACTCCTTTGACTGAGGGCTTGCTCGTCGTATTGACGATCTAGTTTTGTTCACTAGATTTTGATAAAGGACAGGCAAGAATACAGATGCATACTGAAGAGAAGTTTTATGAATGAGACAAAGAGGACGTTGACTCGGTATCAGCTAGTAAAACTTTGTAGCTGGTAATGTAATATATGTATTGGGTTAATGATTGTAATGGGGTAGAATAATAAAAGTTCTATTTATAGTTTAGATTATCCTTTAAATCAACCTGTCATTTATTATTTTATGCATCATGTGACCTGTGATCAACCTATCCTAGAACCCTACGGGCGACAATCGCGAATATGGGTACTGGAGTATTCATATGTCGCGTAGCCTGGGGATGTTGTTACGTACTCGGCTCGCCTTATTTTGGGAGCGGGGCGTGACATATATATATATATATATATATTTATATGTATATATATATATATATATATATATATATATATATATATATATATATATATAATTTGTACTAAGAACAAATTAACATACCAAATAATATATTACTGTAGATATAACAAATTAATATAGATAATAATAATAAACTAATATATTAGTATAGAAATAAATATAAATAACAATAAATTAATATATAAAATAAAATAACAAATACAAACAAATATATTAATATACAACTATACATATGTTAAAAATAAATAAATAAAAATTAAGTATACCAACACGTATCCTTTGTGTAAAAAATTAAAATCTTACTACTATAAAATGGAGCCAAAAAATTTCTTAACTACCTGTTAAGTTTGTGCAGCTCCTTGTATAAGTATTACATGTAGTAACCAAAAACAGATAGCAAAGATAGAGTCGATCAAATAAAAATATATTGCAAATTTTAATTCCAACACCCCAAAAACTAATTAATAGTAATCTAGCACCCCAATACACCAGACTTAACTAATTTTTAGCATTCTAGATTCAAGCCAAAGGAGCATCATGTGAAGATGCAATGTCTACTTCTTTTTTTTAATTAGAACTAATTTAAAAGCTTACCTCTCCAGTGGTATCAGTGAGGACACTTGAGGGAGAGAACCTTGAGAAAGAAAAGGAAAATTAGCTTCCATCTCATTCTCCGCAGTACATGGGATGGCGACCATGTTTATAGTTTCCGTGAAGAGAGGGGAGGTGAGGGAAACTATTCGGCCACCGTCAGGATAGCTCGTTTGGCCGTCGAGAGGTTTTTGTGGTTGGCTCGCTTCCATCTCCACAATCACTCGCTTGCTCGAACCCTACTCCCAGTACCCGCTCGAACCCAAAGGGAGACGACCGCCGAGGAGAGGGGGCGGTGACCTAGGGTTCGATGGAAGGCTGCAATAGAAAACTGGTGACCACCGAGGAGGGGGCCGCGACCTAGGGTTCGATGGAAGGCGCTGGTTTTTTTTCGAGAAAGAGGGCGAGAGAAAGAATTTGTGAAAGTAATTAGCAGCTTTGGTAGAGAGGCGGTGACCTAGGGTTCGTTTCAATCCTTTGGAGAGAAAGGAAAGGAGAGATAATTTGGTGAAAGGCTTTAAGTGGATTGGACAAAGGTTTTAATTAGGTTGGGCAAATATTCAAAAACCACCCTCATCTTTTAAGAGATTACCCTCAATTTTCATTAATTAAATCCCAGTCGTTCAATACAATCCTACGGTTATAATACTATCAGGTTTTATATTATGAAACCAGATGTCTAGTTTTTGAGCATTTCTGTATATATATATATATATATATATATATATATATATATATATATATATTTATATATATATATATATATATAGCACATCGAGTCGTGGTGTACTGGTAACACCACCGTGCATCGGAGGTGAGGGCCGGGTTCGAGCCCTCCCTCCCACGGAGGTGACTGGGTGGCGGTGGCCACGGCCTCCGGGCCAAGGTCGGGTGGAGTCGTCCACCGGCTTTGGTTTTAAATTTTATATATATATATATATATATATATATATATATATATATATATATATATATATATATATATATATATATATAAGTTTATTATTATCTATATTAGTTTGTTATTATATAATAATACATTTATTTGTATATTAATTTGGTCTTAATAAAAATAATTAAAAATAAATAAAAATATGTAATTGAATTTGATTATATATATATATATATATATATATATATATATATATATATATATATATATATATATATATATATATATATATATATATATATATATATATATATATATATAACATATGATGAAGCTGCTCTGCTCTCCCGTTCCCCCACCATGCTCTCTCCCCCGTTCTTCCCCAGCCGGCCTCTCCTAGGCCGGCGGCAACCGCTCCCGGTCTCCTCCCCTCCCCTCTCCCCGAATGGCGGTCCCAGCCGACTACCCGCCGGACCTCCTTGCCATCATCGAGCCGTTGCCACCTCCCCCCTTCGTCTTTCCCAACCGCCTCCGCCACGCCCACTCCCCCCTCCCCTCCCTCCATCCCCCTCGACGATCGCCTGTCCCCCCTCCCCTGCCTATCCATTCCTCCCCCCGGGGGACGCCAGCCCCCCCATCTTCTCCCTGTTCTCGCAGCCTCCGGCCGCCTCCCGGCCACCCCCTCCTTGCACCGACCCACCCTGGCCCTCCGTGCCGGCTCTCTCATCCACCGCCACCTCCCTCCTGTTAGCCCAATGATTATATCATATTTTTGAATATGGCTAATCAATTAAGTTTAACTAATGACATCACTAATATTCATGTAATCCCTATCATGTTACTACTTATATTCATGTAATTCCTATCATGTTGCTACTTATACTTAGCATTGTCCTAAGTGTTCTTTATATCATATTGCTATGCTTGTATCAGTTATATTGTTTTGTTTGCCTAACATGTATTTGTAGACATGCTGTAAGCATGATCAAATATGATAAAACCAGGACATATGCAATAGAGAATTATTGATGGGCCAAAGACGGCGTTATACAAGAAGATTTCTCTGAACCGCCTAACAACCTATCCGGGGCCTCGCATCGGGGGTTCCGCTGCCCGGTCAGCGGACAGGGATCGAGGGGGCAGCGCCCCCCGTCAGGGGATCGGGGGCGAAGCCCCCGAAAGGTATTCAGATTTTCATATCTGTTTATCTTTGGACGATTGCCGTCAAGGAAAAATGCGTCTTCAATGTCAGGAAAAAGACGTCATCAAACGGGCTATTGGTTTTCATATTTTATTCTGTATTTTACATTTTATTGAGTCAAGGATTTATTTTATAAAATCAGTTTTGGTAATACTGGCTTAGGGTTATCTCAGTCCACATTCTAAAAAGCCTATCCATTACCACTCATATATCATTTTACAAAATATTCCAAAATTTCTTTGAAAATATTTTCTGATAAAATATTTCGAAATCTCCTGACAGAACTCATAACCGAGTTCGGCTCGAGTTCGGACCGAACTCTGTCCGAGTTCGGTCAGTTTGTATTCAAACTTCTGTTGCCTCCAAATCTGCGAGCAATGTCTCTTTGCGAGATATCTGCATCCGAACTCTGCCCGAACTCTGTCCGAGTTCGGTCCCAGAAAACACCTATAAATAGAGAAGAACTTTTCATTTCAAATCATTCATTCACTCTTCATCTTCTCTTCTCTACTATTCGAGTGTTTTCAAACGATCCAAGATTTTCAAATCATACCTATACACCTCTTAGCCAAAAGCCAGTAATATCAGAGTTGATTTAGAGTCTTTTGGTATTCCAAGAGTGGTAAAGAGGACGTTCCAAGTTCAGCAACTTTTTGTTGTGGAGCTGGTCGTGCGCTCGTCACCAAGCACGGTGTTGTGAAGTCGGTCGTGCACTTGTCACCAAGCACGGTGTTGTAAGAGTTACAAGCACTCAGTTAAAGCTTGTGTCATAGTGGATTAATAGCGAGCAAGAGTACTCGCGACTGGACTAGTCCTCTCAGAGGGAAACCAGTATACATCATGGTGTTCACTGAGTTTGATTTCTTGACTCTTACTTTGCCGTATTTTATTTACCGTCTTTTATCTGCCATAATATATAACTGCTAAATATTTTTAATTGGTGATTATTTTTCGCTGCACACATACACACTCTATTCATCCCCCCTCTAGAGGTGCTTAACGGTCCTACACCTCCCTCCCTCTCCGCCCGGTTCTGTTTTAGCGGGAACTTTCCCCCCTATTTCGTTTTCAAAATTTGGACTCCCCGCCCATCCTTCGTGTGGCGCTATTGAGCTGTACGAAATGGATAGACTATGCGGCCCCTATCTCGGGGGTGCATATTCCTGCCGTCCTCTGGGCGCATATGGCAGTCAGCCTTCGGGCGCATACGGTTTATGCCCTCAGGCGCATATGCCAGTCAGCCTTTGGGCGCATACGGATGCCCGCCTTCGGGCGCATGCTGGCTCCCCAGCGCTGGAGTCGCGTCCCTCCCGCTGGCGGCCAATTCCTCGACCGCGTGTGGGCCTTCATCTTCCTTAGGCGCCTCTATGGGCCCATACCCCCCCGATGCCGGAGGCGCACACTCCCTCCCGGCCGCATCGAATATGCCCTCTTCGTCGGGCGCATATGCCGTGCCCTTAGGCGCATGCAGCCATGCCCCCATTGGGTGCATACCCTACCTCGCCCCCCTGCTCCGGGCGCATATCCTTCCCCTAGTGTCGGTGGCGTTCCGACACCCCCAGCCTTGGCACGGATGGCCCCCTCTTTGGGCGCGTGTGATGTTCTGCCAGGCGCTTGTGTCACTGCCCCAGTCGCAGCGTTAGCCCCTCTCCCGACTTCCTGTAACTCCTCTTTCCGAAATTTTTTGAAAATATTTTTATTTATTTATTTGATTTAAATGGTAATTTTTAGTTTTTTTTAAAATAATTATTTAGTTAATTACTACGATAGATGACCTTAGCCATGGTTAGGATTTGGAGTACAAGATGACCAAGAATTATGGCACGGATAGCGCAATGGCGTGCTTTGACTAGTGTATTAGCCCTGGTAGGGAAGGCCGAGCCATAGTGACGTTCTAACTAGAAAAACCAGGCCAAGTTGCGACTTAACCCTTACCGAAGATTTTATTTATTATTTAATTATATTATTGAGTTTTAGGGGAACCCGGTTGTATCGAACCTATCCAGAATGGGCCCAAGTCAAATCCAAGCCCAAGTAGGCATGTAGTGGGACCAAATACGGCCTTATAGACATGTCTGGTAAATGCAAATATTTTTGTATATATTTTTAGGAATTGACAATTATTTTCTAAATATTTGTTATGGGTAGATTATAGGTATTATTATTATTAAATAGTGTTTTACAAAATTTGTATGATCTTCTGGAGCCAGATAAGTAATGTGCATGTTGTATCCATCAGAAACGACTTTTGGGCTATTTTAATTGTTATTAGGATTTTTATTATCATTAATATTACTTTGTTGTTATTAAATGATAACGATTTATTAAATAATTTATTATATAAATGATATGTATATATATGTGTATATATATTATATATGTGAGTATATATATATTATATATGTGAGTATATATATATATATATATATATATAATATATATATATATATATATATTGTATACGTGTGTATGTATATGTATATATAAATATAGGCTTAATTGCACTTTGATACCCTCAACTATTCCTGTTTTTCAACTTGATATCCTAAACTTTTTTTGTAACAAGTTGATACCCGAATTTTTTTGGACGAAAATACCCTTGGTCAAACTTGAAATTTACCCCCCACCCCACCACCCCACCCCCCGCTTCCGGCCACCCCCCTCCCGCTTCGGCCCGCCTCCCCCTTCCACTTTCGGCCGTCTCTCCCCCCCTCCCGCTTCCGGCCACCCGCTCCCGCCTTTCACCCTAGGGCACGGCAGCGTGGGAGGAGGGGGGCTGGGGAGGGTGGACGGAAGCGGAAAAGGGGGGAGACAGCCGGAAGCGGAAGGGGAAAGGCGGCAGGAAGCGGGAGGGGGGTGGCCGGAGGGGGGGCGGGGGGGAGGGAGGGGGGGGCTGTGCGGGAGGAGGGGGTGGCCGGAGTGGGGCCGGGAGGGGGAGGAGAAGGGGAGAGGGAAGGGATAAGGGCATTTTCGGAATTTTTAAAATTTTAGGTATGAAGTTGAAAAAAATAATAGTTGAGGTATTAAGTTGTTGAGTAAAATAGTTTATGGTATGAAGTTGAAAAATCGGAATAGTTGAAGGTATCAAAGTGCAATTTAGCCATAAATATATTATATATGTGTACGTATATATATATGTATATATGTACATAGGTACATGTATATGTAGATATTATTTATGCTAATAAGAAAGGAAATATAAAACAAATCCCAACCCAACTAAACCCCACAGGCCGAGCCCCCCCAAGCTTCCCAAGGCCCACCCTAATCCTAACGCACGCTACCACATCCCAGAGGCTGGGCGACCCTCCTTGGTCCCGCACGCCGCCACAGGCAGCCGTCGTCGGCCGGAAAAGCGCGCGCGCGTACAATTCGCAGCAGCAAGGACAACCAAGGTATCAACTTCATTCACACCTTTCTTCCTGCATAGTTGATTATTTTTGATTCTGTAAATTGCGTTAGAGAGCCTATATGAACCCATTCAAACCCCCCAAATAGTTTCGGTTAAAACCCCTGGGTTCGCTCGAGAGATTGAGCCAAAATTCTCGAAAAAACTTACGAAAAACAGAGCATTAGTGACAGCCCAGGACCCAACTTGGAAGCCGAATTTCGATCTACGCTTTAATAGTTTTCAGAAACTAATTGAACAAAATTAAAGTTAACATAACCAAGATCAAAACGCAACTTGTAGTTCTGTTTTTCGATGTGTGTGCATGAATTAAATCGTTGATGAAGTTGACCAAAAACCCTTTTCTAAAATAGTAAAAATTATGAAAAACTCTTCGATACGACGTGCGTTCTACCAATTCGGACGACGTGGTCGTGCACCGTAAGCATCAAAAGGTACGTACAGATGTTACGGACGTGTGGGCTTTGACGGAATTCAAATTGGTTGCGTGTGCGCGACGAATTTGATGCGTATCCGTTGAAATTCACCGTATCGGCCTCGATACAAATTTTCTAATTACTTTGTGCCCGTTCATCGGATAGAGACAAAACTTACGCCAACAGGACAGTATCATTTTTTTGGTCCTATATGCCAAGTTTGGTCCAATTCTGAGACAGTTAATCGGATCGCCGTTTCACGGGCCCCATGATCCTATTCAACGGGCGATTTTGTGCACGGCCTGCCGAAATCCAAAACTGGACATACCGTTGGGTTCGTATCATCAAAACGAATCTGTACATGTAGTTTGATGATTTTAGAGACCATTGACTGTGGCACGTTGTTTTGGTGCAAAGCGGGTCCAACGGCGGACACCATTTTGCCCCGAAATTATCGTTTTGCCCCTGTGTCCAGAATTGGACTTAAGGACAGACAATCCTAGTTAATTTGACTATTCTAAGAATGTTGGCAATATTTATTTTAGCTTTCGGAGACCGTTGTGATGATTTGGACTTTATGGCTTAGCAGTTGACTATATTTGTTGGATCTACATACAACCTCCAGGTAAGATACCTTGCCTCCCTCTACAGTTTAATTTTATGCTTATAGTTTTTTCTGTGATTATTTGGTTGTCATTTGGTTACTCTAGTTCTATGGATTTATAGTTATTATCAGTTCTCTAGTCGACTTGATTATATATGTTCTTCATACCATGTTCACCAGTTCTTTGACTTGCCTATATTCGTCTTTATGACTTGATAGTGTAGATATGCCAGGTTTGTTCACCTTATGAGTTCATATTAGAGTTATCCTTACCTGGGTCTTGACTGAGTTGTACCATGTCATTACTTGTACCTCGATTGGTTCGTGTCATAGAACGAATACGTGTAATTGAACTGCTAAATCCTTGTTATTGTTTCCTTGGCACCAGAGAGTCCACTAAGGACGGGGTGTTTGTCTTGATCTATTGCACTAGAGAGTCCACACTCGGGACGAGTGTGTTTGTCGTGTTCATTGGCACTAGAGAGTCCACACTTGGGACGAGGGTTGACTATTTGCACCAGAAAGTCCACACTCGGGACGAGGGTGTTTACTTGCATCAAAGAGTCCACACTCGGGACGAGGATGTAGTACTTGCACCAGAGAGTCCACACTCGGGACGAGGGTGCCGTGCCGTGAACTAACCAGAGAGTCCATACTCGGGACGAGGGTTAGTGATTACTTCAAACCTGCGAGTCCACTCGGGGCGAGGGTTTGGTATTCCATTGATCTCATGTTCAGTTGTTCATCCAGCAGTTCAGTTACGTGTAGTTGTTCTTATATTCTAGTTCATAGTCACCTTTCAGTAGCCACTTGTCGTTAGTCACTTGTTAGCAGTTTGGTCGTAGTCTCATGCCATGTTAAGTATCTTTTCTTGTTTATATCCGGTTTATATTATCATGCATGATTAAACTGCTAGATAGGCATATTTTATGTATCTTGCTATGTCCTCTGAGGACCTGATGATCTCTTCAGGTTAGTGATTGCGTGGAGTTAGTTAGCAGTTCTGGATGGCGGATGATTATGACACTTGTGGGTTTCAGATGATTACAATATTGCTTGTGAGATTCAGGTATTTGTCAGTGATATTACATTGTTATCTCCTGCTTTCCTTTCATTATCATGAGATACCATATTTATTGATTCAGTTTGTAGACTCCTATTATATTCTTTGAGTCTTATCGAACATATATGCTAGTGGGCTGCAGACCACGACCCAAAGTGTTCATTCAAGTTTCGTACACCTATTATGGATTTGAGATATAGATTTGTTTTGCCATGATTTGGCAATTTACCATAGCCGTGACAGCGTTTACGTATTCGAGTCAGGCTGGAGTCCGTTTGTTGCGTAGCTGGCTTGCTCACGTGCTTGCATCCGAAAAGCGGGTGTGGGTCGTGACACTTTCGCTCCTTCACTCTCGACTTTAGAGGCGTCCCCTCGGGCTCCTCCCTTCCGGCTGATCTACTTGCTATCTACCCCTGTCGGAAGCAGGTACCCAGGGCCACCCTCCCTCCCAACCCCACTACCACTGCGGTACGGAGTTCCCCTACTATTGTCCCTGCCCCAGCACCTTCCTTTGCTGACATCCTCCGTCCAGACAGAGCAGCTAAAGGGGGTACCCTGTTCAAAGACGTTCACCTCAGTGAAGTCGCCTATCCGGTGCCATCTTCTGTGCCCACCGTCCCCTTCTCGAGCCTCAAGCTTGAATCCTTGGCCACCTCCTTCCCCTTCTCTTTGTCCTCAAATTTTCCTCGGGCTGTCCCAAACTCTCCAGGGTCTAGGAGGTCATCGCCAGTTGGCGGATGTCAGCAGAATATAGGGTGGCACCTCTAGACCCCAGACATATCCTGCTACACCTCTCTTCAGAAGCTGACCACAGGTCTGTGGTGTAAAGGTACCAGCAGAGTGGATACTCACAGATAAAGATTATTAAATGGTCCACGAACTTCATCACCATGGAAGATTCTGCAACGATGGCCGTTTGGGTGACTCTCCCCAACCTCCCTCTCATCTGCTTTGTTCCATCAGTCCTAAGGCGTATAGCCAATTCATTTGGGACTTACTTGGCCACTGCACCAGAAACCAGCAACCTAACCAAAGTCCACTACGCGAAGATTTGCATAGAACTAGATCTCTCAACTGAGCCTCCCAACCATATCCTCATCGAACTGGGCAACCAGTCCCACACCCAAAAATTCTCTACGATAACCACATCATCTTCTGCTCCCATTGTCACCTGCGCGGTCATCTATCCAAGCATTGTTATCGCCTCCATCCTGAGCTCAAGAGGAAACCTGCACGGCCAGCAGTTCACACCAAAGAAGACCAGATTCAGCCGCCGTCCAGATCCCCCATCCTCCCGCCACCAAACTCCACATCAGGTTTCAACCAAGCGAAAGCGGAACAGAACAAGGATCCCCGGTGAACACGACAGAGACCCCACCGACGGCTAGAGCTGTAGTCCTCTACAACCCACCAACCCTGAACCTCTCCAACCAGTTTATCGCCCTGTAAGAGGACATGTCAGAGGCCACTCTAGAGATCGCCTCCAACGGAATCCACTCCGGGGAATCTCATGACCCATCGGCCGTCAGCAAAGCTAATCTGGAAGCCGCGGAGGAGGTCCTTCCCGAGACTCAACCTTCCCTAGAAGTTGACGTCATTGAAGCCCTGGCCATCCTGGGTCCAGACCAAGCTACGAGAGGATTACAGGTTATCATCGTCGGATTTCCTCTCCACTTGGAAAGTGACCTGATGGACAACCAGGACGACTCTATCCCCATCCTTCCCTAGGATCCCGTCTGACTCGGCAGGAGAATCGATCGATCAGAATGAATACACCGCCACTACCCACATCGATCCTACCTACAGCTCATCCACCACAACGGTGGGGAAGGCTACGAACTCAAACAAGAAATCCAACCAGAATAGCTCCGACAAATCCTCGACCGTCCGAACCAGGTCTACAGCTAAGCGGGCCAACCGACCCCCCCCACAAACTCCGTTAATGTTGAACATCCTCTCGTGGAATGTCCGTGGTCTGGCGAACAAACCTACCAAGAGGAGAATCTCCAGCCTCAAGAAAACCCACAAGATTGACGTCTTGATCATCCTTGAACCCAAAATCTGCCACAAGAACCTCAAATCTATACAGCTGCAGCTAGGCTTTCCTATAGCCATTGCTGGCATACACAACATTTGGATCATATGCTCGAAGGACATTAAAATCGATGTCATCAACGACTCCAAGCAGGCCCTCTCATGCTGGATGGAGCACCCGTTACCCACGAGGGTCATCCTGTCTGCAGTCCATGGCAGTTGTGACATTACGGAGCGCAAAATCCTGTGGAACAACCTGCTGGATATCCACCTCCACCATAACAATCTCCCTTGGCTCTGCATTGGAGACTTTAATGTCGTCACGTGCAGAGAGGAAAAGACCGGGGGTCGGCCACCCCCTCTTCCAGCCATGCAAGACTTCAACAACTTCATTTTTTAACTCTAACCTCGCCCCCCTTCCGTTCACAGGCAGCGCCTTCACCTGGTGCAACATGCAGGAGGGCGATCGCCGACAATACTCTCGCCTGGACAGGGCCCTTACGAATGATCACTGGCACGGTATGGAAACAACCTCCAAGCTATCCCACCTCAATGCCACCGAGTCCGATCACGCTCCTCTGTTATTTTGTATCTCCAGCAACCTGGGACCGAACAAAAGGAGCTTTCGCTTCCTCGATTTATGGAGCAACCACCCACAGTACTTGGGGGTAGTCACGAAAGCATAGAACATCGCGAGCAACGACGAGCCCCTTACTAGGGTGGCTATCAAGCTCAAAGCCACGAGAAAAGCTCTGGCGGACTGGAGCAAGCAGGCCTATGGTGACATTTTTAGGCTATTCGGGAGGCTGAGGATGATGTTATTCGCGCTGAGATCAGATTCACGAATGATAGATCTCCCGCAGCCAGGACTGCCCTCAACCTCACGAAAGCTATCCTTAAATTCTGTTTGAAAGTGGAGACAGACTTTTGGAAGCAGAAAGCCAGACTTAAATGGGATAGCGAGGGAGACAAAAACTCGAGTTTCTTTCATGCTTGCGTCAATGGTCGTAGGCAGAAACTCACCCTTCACCAAATTGTGGGCAGCAACGACAACATCATCAAAGACCAGAAAGGTATCCAGGAGGCAGCGGCCGAGTACTACTCCAATCTATTCTCCAAAGAGACAGTCATCAGGGACCCCTCCTTCTTGGAGGTTATTCCACACCTCATCAACGAAGGCGACAACATCCGGCTAGAGACTCCTCCTTCCGAGCAGGAAGTGAAAGACGTTGTCTGGGCTCTAGACTAGACGCACAGCGCCCCGGGTCTGGACGGTTTTTCGGGGGATTTTTTCGTTCCTGCTAGGACATTATTAGGACTGACATCCACGAGGCGGTCGTCGCCTTTTTCCAAGGTACGATATACCCGAGAGCTATTTCGAGCACCAATCTCATCCTTATTCCGAAAATAGATAATTCAAAATCCTTTCGTGACTTCCGTCCTATCAGTCTGTGCACCTTCACCAACAAAATCATATCCAAGGTCGTCGCATCCCGGATGTCTGACCACCTCCCCAAAATCATTTTTGAGGAGCAAAGTGGCTTCGTCCACGGCAGAAATATCCATGACAACATCATGTTAGCTCAAGAATTAATCACCTGTATGAAATTTCTCGGCTAGAGGGAGCAACATAGCCATCAAACTTGACATAGAGAAAGCTTAAGACAGGCTAGATTGGCAATTCATGATCTGGGCATTCAGAGCCTTCGACTTCTCTGAAACTTGGACCAATATCGTGTGGAGATCTATCAGCAATCCTGGTTCTCTACGGTGATCAATGGTCAGGCTGATGGCTTCTTCAAATTGACCCGCGGGATTAGGCAGGGTGATCCCCTCTCGTCCACCATCTTCATCATCACGGCAGACGCCCTGAGCAGGAACCTCAACAGGATGCCTTGTACTACCAACTTCCACCACTATCATACGTCTAGCGGCTGCCCCATTATCACCCACCTTACATTTGCTGACGACATCATCATCTTCTCTTCCGAAGATATTGGGTCGGTCGAGGTGGTCCACAACACCCTCCAGAATTATGCTAGCTGCTCGGGCCAGAAGGTCAACCCGGACAAAAGCGTCATCTACACTCACCACAAAATCACGAGAGAGCAAGCCGGCACCCTCTCCAATACCATCCCCTTCCCTATCAAGCACCCCTATTCCATTATCTGGGTTGTCCCCTTGTCTACGGGAAATCGAACGCGGGTATCTTTGAGGATTTGATCTGTCGCATCAGGAAAAAGCTTGGAGGATGGCACAACGCGACGCTATCTCCGGGAGGCAAGATGATCCTCATTAACCACGTCCTCACTTCCATCCCCATCTATACCCTAGCGGCATGCTTCCCTCCCCCCAAGATAGTCCTTGACTCCATCGAGAGCATCTTCAGCAACTTCTTCTGGGGTCACAGCAACGACATCAATAAGCACCACTGGGCCAGTTGGGACACAATGGCCAGGCCGACCAAGGAGGGGGGCTGGGATTCTCCAAACTCTCCCACATTGTTAATGCATTCTCGATGAAACTGTGGTAGAAGCTGCGTACCACTCAGAACTTATGGGACAGATTCATGAAGGCCAGATATTTCAAGAACATCCACCCATCGATGGCTATTTCAAACAGCAGATCTTCTGCAGCGTGGCGTCATATACTCATTGGGCGCTCCCTTGTCGAACCTCTGATGCATCTCAGGGTGGGCGAAGGAGAATCTCAGGCTTTCAGGAAAAGATGGGTGGGAGATACCTTAATTCCTACTCACCCCGATGTTCACAGGTTTTGTAAGGTCAAGGACATGTAGGACCCCATTAGGGAGGATTGGGACTGGAACAAAGTACGGGATTGGGCTGGTTCCGAGATAGTGGAGCTCATCCGTCGTGAAGGCTTGAAGATCGGGCCAGACGCTGACGAGCTCAGGTGGCAGGAGGGAGTGACGGGCTGCTTTTCGGTCAAATCGGCCAGGAAAGTCATCCGAGGCTCGGGATGCCGCTTTCTAGCATTGCACCATTCTGGCAGACTTGCATCCCCAAGAAGTGGTCATTCATCATTTGGAGAGCCCTGTGCAAAATCCTTTCCACTAATGACACCCTCTGTACTATCGAATTCAGCCTTGCGTCCGCATGTACATGCTGCACCGACCGTAACTCGAAAACTGTGAACCACATCTTTGTCAGGGAGAACTCCCAACCAAGGTTTGGAGCTATCTCTTCCGACGCTGCAGAATGGACATTGGGGGTGGGCACTACGAAGACCTTATCAAGGCTTGGAGCTCCGGGTCCAAGGACCATCTGATCGTTGCAGCTGCTGCGACGTGGGTCCATTGGAAGAACCGCAACAAGGCCAGATATGAAGGCTATCAGTATTCCGCAGACCAACTGATTAGGGAGACCATCAGGCAATGCGGCAAGCGGAGCGCTCACTACAACCGTAGCCAGACCTCTTTTTGGAACTCCTTCCTTTTCTGAGTCTAGTCATTTTGGGCTTCCTTCCTCCCCTTCTTTTGGTAGTATACGTGTATAGGCTTCGGCATTTTGCGCCTTCTGGTATACTTTTATAGCTTCGGCTTTTCTTTTTATGGAATAATATGGGGAGTTTCTTTAAAATATATATATTATATATTTTTAGTTTCTTTAAAATATATATATTATATATATATATTATATATATATATATATATAGGTAATACCAAAATCTATTAGTTAATATAATTACTATATATAAAAATATTAACTATATTTTGTTATTATATATAAATAATAACAAATTAACTAATAGATTAAAACAATCTAAAAGATTAAACAAAATCAAACTAAAAGCTAAACCAAATTAAAACAAAACAAACCAATCTTAGAGCATCTCCAACCCTATTGTGAGTTTAAAAAAATGGCTGCCATATAGGAATGACAATCTTTCATTTCAAAAATTATTCTCTAATGCAAATGTAGAATAAATTATGAAGTTGACATGGCAAGGACAATGTGAAGTTGGTTGTCTAGATCTAGACAATGCACTTCACAATGTCTTTGTCTCTACATTATCAATTGTGAATAGAAATATTTATAAAAAAGAAGAAGTTGAGGAGTTGTCGTGGAACTTGAAAGTTGAAAAAAAAACGTTTCATTGTCTTCTCAATACTTTTGCATTGGAAAATACTTTTTTATCTCATTGTCTTGTGTGAATATCATCTTGTCACATAGGAAAGACATTGTCTTGTACCTCATGCTACATCGGAATCACAACACAAAACAAGACAATAGGGTTGGAGAAGCTCTAACTAAACCCCAAAAAAAATCCCAAAAGGATGTCTATGAAACCCATTTTTTCGCCAACAGAGTTGGCGGAAATTTAGCATTACTAAATTTCAGCCAACTTCGATGGCAGAAAATCCTAGTCTAATTTATTTTGTATTTTAAGCCTAATTTTTGTGCTAAATTTCTGCCAACTCCGATGGCAGAAAATCCTAGTCTGATTTTTTGTATTTTTAGTCTGCATTTTTATTTTTTTGCCATCTGAATTGGCAGACATTTTCGTTTTCTCATAGTTCTCTAAACTATTTTCATTTGATCTAATTTATGTATAGCTACAAATTGCAATTGGGTTACTAACCGGTGGCTCCTATAACTCTATTTTATGAATATGTTTTGTTATCTAGAATTTTCAATGGACTTTTGCAGATTATACCATAGAATATTCGCCAAAGTGCATGCTTCTTTATTTTCATCTGTAGCTTGAGGTTGGGATTTCCCTGAGCAGTTGCCACCTGAAGTGTAACCAACTTTTGTACTTCTTGAATCTCGATGAAAGAACTCCTGCATAATTATTTGCATACAATCACTAAAAAAATATGTAGTCCACAAATAAATTTCGTCCGAAGTGGTAGCCGCGATCTTGACCATTTACTTGCAGCAAATCAAATACTTGAAATGATTCAACCAGTAGTACAACATTCTCGGATAGGGTGTTTATGAGTCCATTTTTGTTCACCCACCAAATTTATGTGATATTTATCTTCCAATAAAAATATGACATGTGGTACAAAACCACTTTTATGGATGAACAAAACCACTTATAAAGTGGTTTGTATGGAAAAAAATGTCATGTGTCACCTTTCAGCAGAGTGTTTGTAGTACATGTTCATTTCCAACACATGATGCAGTGACGATTCATGATAAATAAACACCCGAGTCTATTTTTGTTCACACCGTAGAGGATTAAACTTATGTCAACCTACCTGAGATAACCAACCATCGTCTAACGAACGTCAAACACAGATAAAAATAACGTATATGGTTGGTGACTACGTCACCAGATAAATCTCAATATATATAACTCAAGTGAAATTACAAGATTGACAAAAACTAATGTTAAACCCTGTGTGATCCTAATAGGTTCAACTCCCTCACCATATGACTCCAGAAGAGAGACAGAGACAAGTTGAAATCACTCACCCTACCCGTAGCAATCTTCTTGAACGAAGGCGACAACTCCTCGATCAGATCTCCTCTTTCTTCTGTCTTTCTGTCTTAATGACGAGCCCTAAGAGCAAAGTACGAACATTCTTTTCTATATAACTCAGATAAAAATAATATTAACAAAAACTAATATTGAATCATTTGTCATAATAGGTTCACCCCCCTCACCACACTAAAAAAGAAAAGACAGAGATTACAACTTGTCACGACCCGGTCCCAATTTCTTGGGTCGAATCGGATCATGCCCAGCCTGCACTGTTGTTGAGACGGCGGCAGTAAGCTGTTCAGTAGCAGGTAACCATACAACAACACTATAATTTGTCACAACTCAACATCGGAAAATTTAAAACTTTATTAAACTTTTACATGAAATAAAAGATACAACTTAAACCATTTTTTTTATACATCATGAATAAAAGAAAACTCTAGGCAAACAGCTCAGCAATCTCGAATTCCTCGTCTTGGGATCGCGTAACAAAGCCTCATCAGTGATACCTAAAATGTTGGGTCTCCAGTCAGGAGGGAGCAAAGTACAATTACGAATATCCAATAATTCAAATAATAATTTGAAATTTGCAATGTTAAACAATTTGAAATACTTTAACAATATTCTTCACAATTCTACCATTGAAAACAATGTAATTTGAGTAGGTAACGAACTATGACCGGCTTGGGATGATTCAATTATATCCTAATGATACGGTCCGGCCTATCCTCGTGTATAGGAGGAATCAGCTCGCACAATCAATGATGCAATATAGGGGTATTGGTCATAGACGCTACACTACTCCCCCAATATCCCGAGTCAATCAGATTCAATCAATGAGTCAATATTCGAACTCTAGGAGAGAGTTCCGTGTAGCAATGTGGTTTAAAATTGCAATAAAACAATTACTAGGTAAATTACCAAATAGACATAACTGCACTTGCCTTGAATTTTAATTGGACGAGATTTGTACTTCAAGTTGACGATCAAGAACTTCCTCGAAATCCTACATTTCGGGAATTTGTCTCAGAATCACAATACTAAAATGATCTAATTACAATCTCTATTTGTTTCTTAGTCAATTTTAATCTTGTTTAACCAACACAACCAAAAACGCGTTTACTAGTGCGTTACAATTTAGGAACATCGATTTATGTCTATTTTCGGAAAAATTGTATTTATTATTTTATTTAAGAAAAACTTGGATATCTAAATATATAAAACTATACATTTTCCTTTAAACGAGAAATATCATGAATTTCTAAATTATAGTTAATAATAATTAATATTCCTAGTTTTACGCGCTCGCACAACATCCAGAAAATCTCAAATCTACTTTTCCTACTTATTACAAAATTTACAGAAAATAAATGAATGGCTTATGCCTTTACAATTTTAATTACAATAAATTGAAAATAAGAAAGGAAACAGGTTAGTCCAAAAATAACCTATAAATTAACAAAACTAATAAATTCCATAAACATTATTAAAAGAGAAATATAAGTCTCAGAATCTGGTCCAAAATTTCATTTTTAACTACTCTGCCTCAACGTCCGGTCGAACCGGTGCGTTTGCATTTCGTTGGGGCCCAGTGACCATTAAGGTCGTCGCCCAAAATATTATTAAAATTATTTATTATTTTGCAAAATTTTCGGCAGCATCTCCTCGTTTTTGGTCAACCCAAAACTGGGAATGCGCCGTAAAACCTGCAAAATAACTCCAAAACTCCCATATATAAATACCACAGAAAATTATGTTCCAAAATCCAAACCAGCATATTAAACTTAATATAATCCCAAACCAGCACCCATAGTTTCAACAGAACTCAAAGCCAATCTTTTAACCCAAGTCCCAAAACTAACAGAACCATTTACTTTTAAGCTAACAGAACAAAACTAAACAAAACTAAAGAGCCAATATCCGAACCATCAGGATTAACTCCAAAGAACCAAAGAACCAAATCTAGAGTTCTTCCGAGAAGAAAACTCAAAGTAACCACAGAACCAAATACTAACAAAACAGCATCCATAATTTTCCGAAGAACCTCGGAATCAAAAAAAATGGCAACGTAATCGTTACGTTGTCAAAACCCCAAATTCCCGAGGAATTTGATTGGACCATTATCATCATAGACTAAAAGAGATTAATTGGGTCAGAGTGTACCAAAAATCGAAACCGAAAATGAAGCTCGGAACGGAAACGGGTCACAACGTCAGTACTGGAACCGACGGCAGTCACCGGGCAAACGCCGGCAAGGCAGCAGGGCGGGGTGACGGGTTCGCCGGCGGCGAACGGTGACGCGGGGGCCGCGCGGGTCTCGGGATTTCGCCGGGGAGCGACGGGTTCGGCGCCGGAGCCTGAGCCGATGGCGAGGGGTCGGGTCGGGGCGCTGGCTCGCGGGGAGGCCGTCGGTTGGCTCGACGGAAACTCGGGTTCGCCGGAAAAAGGAAATCTAGGTTTTTAGGAAAAGAGTTTTTAGGAGAGTGGTGGAAGAATAGGATGGAGAGGGAGAAAATTTATAGGGGAAAAATTGGGGGTTATGGAAACCCTAAGGTCTCCATTGAAGGAGAAGAAATGATTCCTTCAATTCTCCTTTCGGAAAAGAACTGAAGAGGAAGGTGGATGGTTCATCCGTTCTAAATATGAAGGGTTTCAATCCCAAATACTAAAACAATCAAACCTACTCCTATATAACAACCAATACTTGTGGTGTAGTGGTGGTGCCTTAGGACTTGGTTGGGAAGGTTAAGGTTCAAACCTTAGGATTAACATCTATTATTTTTATTTTTATAAATTCCTATTTTACCCATAAACCAATAAAATCGATTTAAAGAAATGATTTTAATTTCTTAATTATTAGTAAAAATATATATATACATTCAAGTTAAAATAATTTCTTTTACAAAATGTAATATGTATTTTATATAAAAAAATTTATCTTTGCGTTACTTGAAAAGAAATATATATATATATAAAAAAAATAACTGTCTAATTGAATATAAAAATTTGTTTAAAATATTTTGAGTACAAATTTGGGTTCAATATCTGGTTTGGTCTGGTTTTCAAACAAAAATCCATGTAATTATTTTGAAAAAGAATTTTACACTTAATGAAAATAGTACCAACATTTACTAATAATTCTCAATTAACTTCTAACATTATTTTTTAGAAAAATTATATTTAGCATCTAAAAATTTTAAAAAAACTGTAAACTAAATTTATGGGTTTCACAATCTTCCCTCCTTAGAAAATTTCGTCCTCGAAATTTAAAGGTATGGTAGAAAAGACAAACATGTACGGGTACTGCGCCCGTAACTCAGATCCAACCATAAGAATTTCCAATGCAGTCGTGGATGAGACGGTTTATGATATCATCCATGTAGAAAAATACAAAAGCGAACCAAAGTACACGAGGTTGATCAGACCATCATGCACCGGTCCTGATTAGACAATATATTAGTGGGTGCACCCAATAAAATATCATCATGATCAAGCTTGATTAAAGAGAGAGCTTGCAAAACTAGGCTAACTTAGCAGCATCAGTCAAGTTTAGAACGGGAAAAAGAAAAGATAAGGAATAGGAGTTTAAGTGATGGCTCAAATTCTGATTTTCTTCTCATCTCTGACTAGGCTTGCAACTGGTTTCTCTGGCACTGAAAGGTTGATTCCAATCTTCATCTCTGAATTATCCAAAATGTGACTCGGATCCGAAATGTAACGTCTGAGCTGTGACATAGAAGACGTTGCAACCTCTCAAGATTAGCTGGTAGAGCTAACTGGTACACTACCAACACATCTTACTTCAAATGGCCTGATGTATCTAGCCTCAATTTCCAGCTCCGTCAAAACTGACTGTTCCTCTGGTAGGAAAAACTTCACCAAAAGCAATTTGGTTTTCCCAATACATACCAAATTCCGAGACGCAAAATCTCAATACATCTTCAAGCGTCTGGATTGACCTCTCTGATTGCTCGTCCCGCGGTATTCCATGAATCCGGTAGATGTGCCTCTCGTGCAATGCTGCCAACTTCTTAGTGGATAACCAACTTTGAAAGTGTGCTGACTTAGTCAGTCGGTTTTCTATAATCCAATTGGTGCCCTTCCCTCCTTGGGAACAAGGCAATCCTTACTCAAAGTTCATTGTCATATGCTTCTACTTCTACTCCGAATTTATGGAATACTGCGACTGGTGCATTTCTTTCATCAACTCGTTCCTCCGTTTGTCAACCGATACGCAAAGTCTCGCACCATTCTTCAGAGTTCCAATGCTGATCAATTTAGAAACCCCCAAGTGTTCCTGCCAACACTTGATCTCTAAGCCTGCAAGGTGTCTCGTTTTGAAACTACGTTCTCTTGATTTTGTCCATTAGCATCGAACTTCATCAATACTGAATCAGCATCCAGCTCCGTCCTTCTATCTCCAGGTAGTATAACCTCCAGTCCAAGCTTCTCAACGTCTTCTAGTAGGTGCCACTCCTTGGTTAAGAACATCGCCACTGGTATCGACTAAGTGCATCAGCGATCACATTAGCCTTACCTGAATGGTACTGCAGGTTGATGTCGTAATCCTTCATCTGCTTCAACCATCTTCTTAGTCTAACATTCAGCCCTTTCTGAGTGAAGATATATTTCAGACTTTTGTAGTCCGTATATATTTTCACTCCCTTTCCATAAAAATCATGCTTCCATAGCTTCAAAGTAAAGATAATTGCAGCAAATTCCAAATTAAGTGTGGGATAATTCTTCTCATGAGTCTGTAGTTGCCTAGATGTGTAAGCAATTACTTTCTCATGTTGTTGAAGAACGCAACCCAGTCCTTTCCAGAGGCATACCGTAAATTGAGAAACCACCGGTTCCTGCGGGTAGCGCAAGGATTGGTGTAGTGGTAAGTCTCTTCTTCAGCTCCTCAATGCCGCCTGGCAATCTTTCGTTCAGATGAACTCTTCATTCTTCCAAGTGAGCTTCGTCATCGGCTCAGCAATCTTGGCGAAATCCTTCACGAACTTCTGATAGTAGCCAGCCAAGTTCAAGAAACTTCTGAATTGAACTTGGGGTTTACCACTCTTCAACAGCAGCTATCTTCCATCGAAATTTCTTCTCTTGACAACATGGCCAATAGTCCACCTTGTCAAAGAAAAATCCACGTTCAGATAACTTACCATAAAACTTCTTTTTCCTCAAAGTTTCCAAAACTTCCTCAGATGTTCTTCATGCTCTTCTTCAGTCTTCAAATATATCAGAATGTTATCTATGGAGAAGATAAACTGATTCAAATACTCATGAAAAACTCTGTTCATGATATTCATGAACACAGCAGGAGCATTTGTCAGTCCAACGTCATGACCAAAGAAAACTACCCATACTTGGTGTTTGAACGCCGTCTTGGAAATGTCCTCTTTCCTGACTTTGATATGATGGTAGTCAAATCTTAAGTCAAACTTCGAAACACCCTAATTCCACACAACCAGATCAAACAGATCCTCGAGGGCAGAGGGTACTTGTTCTTTGGTGTCTGGTAATCGATGCACATCCGTTGTTCCATCCTTCTTGGGCAAAAACAAGATAGGTGTTCCTTAAGGTGAAATTCCACCCTGAATAAATCCTAGAGCCTTCATTGATCTGGTCCTTCATCTTCTATGATCTTCGAGTCTGAATCATGCCTTATTGTAAGGGGCAGGGTCTGCTGGATAGGAAGAGGGTCCTTAGATTGTGGCCTAACAGGTGTTGCTGGGATATGAGCTCTGGTTTGATAGAAAGATAAGGGCAGTCCTTTACCCGATGTTTAGCAGATCCATATGCCAAACATTGTCCCAAACTCTTGCGGCAACTAACGGTCTGATGACCAGGCCTCTTGCAATAGTTACAAGCCCAAAGCTTCTTACGACAAGACTGCCGGAGAGTACTTGATGGGACCCAAATATCTTCTAGATTCAGGGGTATCCTTCCTAGGACAAAAGTTCTGTTCTAACTTGGTTGGGGATAACTAAGGCTACATCATGACGTTCTTCATGTCTTCTCTCGTGATATTCATCTGTTCCTGCTGGGCTTCATCTTGAGCTTTCTGGAACTCCAGGATTACTTGAAATAGGACAACCATTTGGAAGATGATTGCTGGTACTAGTGGAGCAACAAAAATGAATACTCCACCAAGGAAATGCAACTCAGTTTGAGATGAGGTAGGAATCGCCAGTGTAGGGAAAACTTCACTGGATGCACTATGAGGACGGTCAAAACCGCGAGGGAAAAGACCCTGGACTTGGTTGAGGAGATGGGATATGATCCGGAGATGACACCTCATCGCCAGCAGGATTTGGTCAACCGTCATTCTCTGGAAGGTTTAGGACGCAACAAGCAAGGTCCTACCGGTCTATAATCAAGCAAAAATATTTATTTATATATTTCGGACCTATGTCGTGACAAATTGATGTTCTAGTGTTCTAATTGTTTCTAAGTTGTTTTCCTAAGTTGTTGTTCTGACCTGCATGGGCCACCACTAAAAACATGTCACGACCCGGTCCCAATTTCTTGGGTCGAATCGGATCATGCCCAGCCTGCACCGTTGTTGAGACGGCGGCAGTAAGCTGTTCAGTAGCAGGTAACCACAACAACACTATAATTTGTCACAACTCAACATCGGAAAATTTAAAACTTTATTAAACTTTTACATGAAATAAAAGATACAACTTAAACCATTTTTTTTATACATCATGAATAAAAGAAAACTCTAGGCAAACAGCTCAGCAATCTCGAATTCCTCGTCTTGGGATCGCGTAACAAAGCCTCATCAGTGATACCTAAAATGTTGGGTCTCCAGTCAGGAGGGAGCAAAGTACAATTACGAATATCCAATAATTCAAATAATAATTTGAAATTTGCAATGTTAAACAATTTGAAATACTTTAACAATATTCTTCACAATTCTACCATTGAAAACAATGTGATTTGAGTAGGTAACGAACTATGACCGGCTTGGGATGATTCAATTATATCCTAATGATACGGTCCGGCCTATCCTCGTGTATAGGAGGAATCAGCTCGCACAATCAATGATGCAATATAGGTATTAGTCATAGACGCTTACTACCCAATATCCCGAGTCAATAGATTCAATCAATGAGTCAATATTCGAACTCTAGGAGAGAGTTCCGTGTAGCAATGTGGTTTAAAATTGCAATAAAACAATTACTAGGTAAATTACCAAATAGACATAACTGCACTTGCCTTGAATTTTAATTGGACGAGATTTGTACTTCAAGTTGACGATCAAGAACTTCCTCGAAATCCTATTTCGGGAATTTGTCTCAGAATCACAATACTAAAATGATCTAATTACAATCTCTATTTGTTTCTTAGTCAATTTTAATCTTGTTTAACCAACACAACCAAAAACGCGTTTACTAGTGCGTTACAATTTAGGAACATC
This sequence comes from Iris pallida, assembly GCA_029216955.1. Classification (NCBI taxonomy): domain Eukaryota; kingdom Viridiplantae; phylum Streptophyta; class Magnoliopsida; order Asparagales; family Iridaceae; genus Iris; species Iris pallida. Next base: position 28,483,870 of record JANAVB010014797.1, on the reverse strand, counting down.
GATTTATGTCTATTTTCGGAAAAATTGTATTTATTATTTTATTTAAGAAAAACTTGGATATTTAAATATATAAAACTATACATTTTCCTTTAAACGAGAAATATCATGAATTTCTAAATTATAGTTAATAATAATTAATATTCCTAGTTTTACGCGCTCGCACAACATCCAGAAAATCTCAAATCTACTTTTCCTACTTATTACAAAATTTACAGAAAATAAATGAATGGCTTATGCCTTTACAATTTTAATTACAATAAATTGAAAATAAGAAAGGAAACAGGTTAGTCCGAAAATAACCTATAAATTAACAAAACTAATAAATTCCATAAACATTATTAAAAGAGAAATATAAGTCTCAGAATCTGGTCCAAAATTTCATTTTTAACTACTCTGCCTCAACGTCCGGTCGAACCGGTGCGTTTGCATTTCGTTGGGGCCCAGTGACCATTAAGGTCGTCGCCCAAAATATTATTAAAATCATTTATTATTTTGCAAAATTTTCGGCAGCATCTCCTCTGTTTTTGGTCAACCCAAAACTGGGAATGCGCCGTAAAACCTGCAAAATAACTCCAAAACTCCCATATATATAAATACCACAGAAAATTATGTTCCAAAATCCAAACCAGCATATTAAACTTAATATAATCCCAAACCAGCACCCATAGTTTCAACAGAACTCAAAGCCAATCTTTTAACCCAAGTCCCAAAACTAACAGAACCATTTACTTTTAAGCTAACAGAACAAAACTAAACAAAAACTAAAGAGCCAATATCCGAACCATCAGGATTAACTCCAAAGAACCAAAGAACCAAATCTAGAGTTCTTCCGAGAAGAAAACTCAAAGTAACCACAGAACCAAATACTAACAAAACAGCATCCATAATTTTCCGAAGAACCTCGGAATCAAAAAAAATGGCAACGTAATCGTTACGTTGTCAAAACCCCAAATTCCCGAGGAATTTGATTGGACCATTATCATCATAGACTAAAAGAGATTAATTGGGTCAGAGTGTACCAAAAATCGAAACCGAAAATGAAGCTCGGAACGGAAACGGGTCACAACGTCAGTACTGGAACCGACGGCAGTCACCGGCAAACGCCGGCGAGGCAGCAGGGCGCGGGTGACGGGTTCGCCGGCGGCGAACGGTGACGCGGGGGCCGCGCGGGTCTCGGGATTTCGCCGGGGAGCGACGGGTTCGGCGCCGGAGCCTGAGCCGATGGCAAGGGGTCGGGTCGGGGCGCTGGCTCGCGGGGAGGCCGTCGGTTGGCTCGACGGAAACTCGGGTTCGCCGGAAAAAGGAAATCTAGGTTTTTAGGAAAAGAGTTTTTAGGAGAGTGGTGGAAGAATGATGGAGAGGGAGAAAATTTATAGGGGAAAAATTGGGGGTTATGGAAACCCTAAGGTCTCCATTGAAGGAGAAGAAATGATTCCTTCAATTCTCCTTTCGGAAAAGAACTGAAGAGGAAGGTGGATGGTTCATCCGTTCTAAATATGAAGGGTTTCAATCCCAAATACTAAAACAATCAAACCTACTCCTAATAACAACCAATACTTGTGGTGTAGTGGTGGTGCCTTAGGACTTGGTTGGGAAGGTTAAGGTTCAAACCTTAGGATTAACATCTATTATTTTTATTTTTATAAATTCCTTTTACCCATAAACCATAAAATCGATTTAAAGAAATGATTTTAATTTCTTAATTATTAGTAAAAAATATATATACATTCAAGTTAAATAATTTCTTTTACAAAATGTAATATGTATATTATATAAAAAAATTTATCTTTGCGTTACTTGAAAAGAAATATATATATAAAAAAATAACTGTCTAATTGAATATAAAAATTTGTTTAAAATATTTTGAGTACAAATTTGGGTTCAATATCTGGTTTGGTCTGGTTTTCAACAAAAATCCATGTAATTATTTTGAAAAAGAATTTTACACTTAATGAAAATAGTACCAACATTTACTAATAATTCTCAATTAACTTCTAACATTATTTTTTTAGAAAAATTATATTTAGCATCTAAAAATTTTATAAAAAAACTGTAAACTAAATTTATGGGTTTCACACAACTTGAAATCACTTACCCTCCCTGTAACAATCTCCCTGAACGAAGGCGACGACTCCTCGATCAAATCTCATAATTTCTTCTGTCTTTCTGTCTTGGATGGCGAGCCCTAAGAGGAAAGTACGAATATTTTTCTATATAATTCAGATAAAATTACAAGGTTAACAAAAACTAATGTTGAACCCTTTGTCCAAATAGTTTCAATCTTGTAGCTCCCCTTCCCGAATTTTTGAAATTTTTTTTTATTTTTTTATTTATTTGATTTAAATAGTGATTTTAGATTATTATAAATAATTATTTACTTAATTATTACGGTAGATGATTTTAATCATGGTTGAGTTTTGAAGTGCAAGACGGCTAGGAATCATGGCACGGATAGTGCAGTAGCGTGCTTGACTAGTGTTTAACCATGGTAGGGAAATGCAAAGCCATGTGAGTGTCCTAACTAGGAAAACCAGATTAAGTTGCGACTTAACCCCCACCGATGAACTATTTATTTATTAATTAAATATTGATTTTAGATGACCCGATTGTACCAACTTAGCCCGAACTGGGCCCGAACCGAATCCAAGCCTATGTGGGCATGCAGTGAGACCAGGGACAGCCATGTAGTCATATTTATATGTGTAGAAATATTCCCTAAATTATTTTAGGTATTGAGGTACATTTTTAACTATTTGAATATTTGTACAAAACTGGTATTTTATTATTAAATATTATTTTACAATGTTTGTACAATTTTCTGGACCTAGACAAAGGTGAATAGTATAGATTCACCAAACCACCATTTAATTATTTTAGTATTTTATTATTCGATGGTGATTAAATAAATATATTATTACTATTAGATATTAATATTTGTTAATTGAGTATTTATTGATATATAAATATATAAGGTATATATGTATGGATGTGTGTAAATACAGATATAATATAAATATTATTATATGGTTGTATTTGTATGAATATATAAATACATTATAAATATGTGTATTGTTTGTATATATAAAATATTATATAATTATGTGTGTATGTATTATAATATATATATTGTATAGGTGTATGTGTATTTATATATTAAATATATATTACCTATATATGTATATGTGTGTATATATAATTATGTATATAATATATTATATATATATATATATATATATATATATATATATATATATAATATATATATATGGGTATTATGTGTGTATATATATATACACAATACACTAATAACTAAATAATAAAACAAGCAAAGGCCAGCCCGGCCCATTCCAGCCCAACCCAAAAGCCCTCAGCCTTAGTCCCAGCCCAGCTAAGCCCGAACTCCCCGGCCTAGCAAGTAACAGGAACCCCTACACAGCAGATCCAGCCGAGCTTCCCTTTGATTGTATACATAAACGTAACCAAAACCGAGCATCCTCTCGGTTCTGTGTAAATACACAAACGTGACAGCAGCAGCTAGCATAAAACCCAAGCTAGCCGCAGCAAGTCCCCACAAGGCCGAGCCCTTTGGTTCCCACAGTACTAACCCGAGAGACCCCTGAACCCGAGTTTGCAAACACACGCTAGCGCGCATGATATCTATATCGAGATGAGATCGAAGAGGAGGATATTCACGCGAAACCCTAACACTCACCCCACGACCTCCTCTTCCCTGGACGCACCCTAGGCGCCGTGCGCGCGCCAGCGCCACCGCGGGCGGCCAACGGACGGCCGACAGGCCGCGCGCAACAGAACGCGAACACAGCAAGCACAGAAGTGTGCCAACGGCACAACTTCGCGAGGATATTACTCCATCCACGCTCGATCATTTTGCGTGTCGTTTTCCCTGGTACGTAGACAACCTAACCGAGTTTGCGACCCTTCAATTATTTTAGTTTGATTCGCGATGTACGCGAAGAAAATCAAACACCAAAATCAAGAAAAATCTCGAAATTCCGAGTATAGAGACTGTCCCAAAGTCCCCAGTTTGAGTCTCGATTTCTTGCAAACCAGTGATCGAATTCGAAATCCACCTGAAGGCGTTTATTAACAACATATAGGGCTAGGAAATTCCAGTAGGAAGTTTGTAGAATTTTCCTTTGTACAGAGAAATAACACATGTAAACTTCGTCAAAAATCTGTTTTCAAAACATAGAAATTCATCCACATGACGTGCGTCCCGCCAACCGGGCGACGTAGTCGCGAACCGAAAGCATCAAAAGCTGCGTAACGGCTTCGTGGTCGTGTGGGCTTTGGCGGAATTCAAATTGGTCGCGTGTGCGCGACGAATTTGATGCGTATCCGTCAAAATTTACCGTATCGTGCACTTTACAAATTTCTCAATTACTTTGTGCACGCTCGTCAGATCGAGACGAAACTTATGCCAACGGACCGTATCATTTTTCTGATCCTGTATGCCAAGTTTGGTCCGATTCTGAGACAGTTGATAAAATTGCCGTATCGCGGCTCCCCAGTCCGACTTAACGGGTGATTTTGTGCACGGTCCGCCGGAATCCAACTTTGAATATACGGTTGGGTTCGTATCGAAAAACCGGATCCATAGACATGTAGTTTGATAACTTTAGAGACCATTGCCTCTGGCACGCCTTTCGGTGCAAAGTGGGTCCAACGGCGGACATCGTTTTTGCCCGAAATTACCGTTTTGCTCCTGTATCCAGAATTGGACGTAAGGACAGGCAATCCTAGCTAATTAGACTATTCTGAGAATGTTGGTAACGTTTATTTTAGCTTTCGGAGATAGTTGTGATGACTTGGACTTTCTGACTTGGTTGATTGGCGATACATTGTTGGTTCTCCGTGCAACCTCCAGGCAAGTATATCTTGCCGAACATATACAATATTTACATGGTTCTATCCCTTTATTGTGTTCCTTTTCATATTGTCACATGATTCCATATTGTGATTGATTCGTTCTTGATTGCCTTACTTGTTCTAGATTACGTGCACGTATAGGGTACTTGACATTGCTAGATTATTGGTCTTATCATGATTATCTTGCTCTGCGATTGAGTTGTCAGTTTCTGTACCTGTTCTTAACTTGACTAATCTTGACTGGGAGTATCTTGCATTGTACTACAGTTGAGATATACTATAGATTGGGAGTATCTTACATTGTACTACGACCTATAGCCGATTCTTCTACCTTGATATCACTTGATTGACTTGACATGAGACATGCCATAGATTGGGAGTATCATACATTGTACTACGACCTATAGCATATATTGATTGATTGATTGACTTGACTTGCGACACTATAAATTGGGAGTATCTTGCATTGTACTACGATTTGTAGGAGTCTACTTGACTTTGTATCCTTTAGGAGAGGAGATCGATACTAGAATTGGCTAATCTTGACTGGAATTATCTTGCATTGTATTACAGTCAAAACCTACTATAGATTGGGAGTATCTTGCATTGTACTACAAGCTATAGAGGTTAATCGATTGATTGGTAGCCAAGTCTAGTATTACATTTCCACATTTTAGAGATCTTTCTTGTATCGTTCTTATCCTCCACACCTGTTATTTACTGTCATATTAGTAGGCATATTTTATGTATCTTGCTAGTCCTCTGAGGACCTGATGATCTCTTCAGGTAGCTGATTGCACGGAGTTAGTTAGCTGAGCATGTGGTAGTTGACTTCCTCTACATGATTCAGGTATTTTGTTAGTGTTATTGATTTACTATCTTCTCGTGCTTTCATGATATATTCTGCTTATCAGCTTAGCTTTATAGACTCATATTATTCTTAGAGTCTAATCGGACAATATGCTAATGGACTGCAGACCATGACCCATAATTGTTCATTCTTGTTTATTTGATTCTTGTGGATTGAGATATAGTTTAGATTAGACATGATACCCATGACCTGACAGCTTATACGTACTCGAGTCGGGCTGGAGTCCGCTCGATACGTAGCTGGCTTGCTCACGAGCTCACGTCCAAAAATCGGGTACGGGTCGTGACAAATCTCATAACCACACTCAAGAAGAAAAGACAGAGATTACAACTTGGAATCACTCACCTTACTAGGGGTACAACTCGGGCGGGTTGGGTCGGGTTTGAGGTTAACCCAAGCCCAACCCGATAGATCATAAGCCTAGCCCAAGCCCAAGCCCGACCCGACTTCGGGTTCAACATATGAAGCCCAAGACCAAGCCCGGAGGATCGGGTTGGACTCGGGTTGGGTCGGGTCCATCGGGTTTATCGGACTCTAATATGATATTTGAAATAATTTTAAACAAGAGTAATATTAAATGCATAATCAAATAGCAATCAAGCCTCAATCATTATAAAATAAAACTGAAACGAGATTTAGGACAAGGAGTTGAAGAGTTCGGGAGAAAAAAATTATAGTTTAAACTTTTTATTTAAGTAGTATGAAACAATATATATAAAAATTATATGTATGTTGGGTTTCGGGTTCTTCGGGTTACCCAACACATGAACCCAAGCCCAACCCGATTTTTGATCGGGTTCAAATGTTTTAACCCGAGCCCAAGCCCGAACCCGAATATCTTCAACCCTAACCCAACCCATTAACGGGTTTACCCGATCGGGTTCGGGTTTAGCCCGTCCGAGTTGCAACCCTACACCTTACCCGTAGCAATCTCCCTGAATGAAGAAAAGACAGAGATTACAACTTGAAATCACTCAACCTATCGGTAGCAATCTTCCTGAACGAAGGCGACGACTCCTCGATCAGATCTCCTTTTTGTTCTGTCTTTCTGTCTTAGATGGAGAGCTCTAAGAGCAAAGCATGGGCATTTTTTTAGATCTCGTGGACAAGTACCCATCTCCACATTGTGCACTTCAATCCTATTGCCTCCACTCTCAACACATATAAATAGTTGAAACCCTATTTTAGTTCATAGTAGTTCGTAAAATAGAAAACCTTAAACTAGAAAACCCCATTACTAAACTAAAATAAGAGACCATATTTTAGGTAATATAAAATTCTAAAACAGTCCAACATTAATTATGGGCGTTCAAATCAAATCAAATATTTAATACTGATTTTTAAATCGCATCAAATAAAATATTTGATCAGATTTGGTTCCTACAAGTATGTTGTTACCAAATTCAGACTGGACCACAACATCATGGTGGTTGATCCACATTGTACCTTACTTTGGTAACAACCATCACGTGAAGGTCAAGTTCAAGGAGAGAAATGCTTAAAATGGCTTTGCGCACTGCATATTTGTTTAGACAAATTTGTGAACGATGGTGTGGAAGTGGATGGCCGATTGTGTTTGTCACGCCCCAGAACCAGAATACTGGAGAGCGGGGGACAAACACAGCCAGCTACGTACATTGAAGTGAAACCCACATCGCAATACGGTCACGGCTGTCTAGATGTATGAGGGTTAAACTACAATCCATCAGTCTCTATGGTCAAGAACAAGCCTAGTGTCTCAATCTCAAGCAAGCAAATAATGTACAAGATGTTAGATCATCAGGCATACAAAGTAAGGCGTTCCAAACATTACATATTCAGATGATCATGAAGCTAGTCATATAAAATATGAGACTAGCAAGACTTAAGTCATACATGATCAACCCTAGAATTTGTCAATCATGTAACAGCCCTTAGGCAGACAGAAAGTAAGTTTCAATACGAGCTAACACTTGTTCGGCGGCTAAACGCCTCAAAAGAATAATTTACAAGAGAGTGGGAGAGCAAAATAAGAAACTCACTCGTTGCCAGGATTACATCTGGTGTTCACCATCTGGCTGGAAGACAGGTAGATCCTCGGGTGCTACTCTAAAATCTGGCCATACAAAACCAGCTGGGTCAGAACCCAGAAGAGCAAGTGCCACAAGGGAGGCTTCACTTAGGAAATAAAACCAGCATGTTAATAAACAGAAGATATAAATAAATGAACATGATTAAGTAACAAGAAGACATGGTTAGAAAAATAGGATGACAAATGATAAGATAACTAAAAAACTATTTCGGAAACCAAGTTACAATCTATAAACCAAACAAGGACTGGGGTTGTAACCCTTCCCCTGAACAGAACTTAGTTCTTAACCATTTATCGACAAGAGTAAAGCATAAACAATAATGCACGGAAGTAACCATATACTGGCACTGTCTAGACAAGACTAGACTCCACCAATCAATCACAGCCAAGCAAGAGTACGGCTTGATACTTTAACTAACTAGGGTTATCACAAGCCTAGTTACTAGCAAGATGCAATGAGATGCTCCCACAGTCACAAGCCCTGCAGCTATCTAGGTTATCCAGGCGAGATGATTTATTAGAGTTACAAGAATTATTAGGTGACTTAGAGTGCAACACATGACAGTGTGCTTTAGTATTCAAGAAGTGCACCACATGATAGTAGGCTAGAAATGTGCCCTACTCGTCGGCAGGCTACAAGTCCCTCAGATATGGCCGGGATAACATGATCGTCTGTAATTGGAAAAATCACTCTATATGAACTACTTGATCAATCTAGTCATTTAACCTAGTCAGATTCATTATTGATCCCTGACCGTGATAACCAGGAATCCATTTCCTAGACATAATGCAAGACGAGAAAGGTAGCTTGCACATGCACAATCAAGAAAATCAACCACGGTGTCAAGACAAGAGTTACTTAGCAAGTCAGGATAGTTGTCGCAACAACGTTTCAAGATTATCATGTCATGTCACGTTACTGGTCATGTCAAGAGTACTTGTCGGAAGTGCGCCTCGACGGGCCACTATCAAGTTTATACATGTCATATCAAGTTTACTTGTTACTTGTCAAGAGTGTGCCTCGACGGGCCACTATCAATTCATGTCGAGACGGGATCATGTTATCATATTCAAGTCAAGTTCAAGCTTATCAAGTCGGGTCGTCGCAATTTAGGCCAAGTACAGAAAAATGTGCAAAGAAGATCAAGTACGTTCATGGGTGATTGGAACTATCAATCACATGTAAACTCCAATTAAAGTGAGACAAAAAGATTCTTGAAGCCAAGACAAAGATCTACAATTTTTATGTTTTGAGTTTTACAAGATTCTAGCTACAAAATAACTTAAACAGACAAAAATAGTAAAATAGAGCAAATCCGACGCATGGTCAACTCTGGGCAGTTCCAGTGCATGGGAATTCTAGGCAATTTCGACGTATGGGAATTCCTGCACATCCGTGCATAGAAAATTCCTGCACATCCGTGCATGAGAAATTCCTGCACATCCGTGCATGGAAAATTCCTGCACATCCGCGTATGGAAAATTCTTGTACATCCGTGCATGGAAAACTTACGTTGCGTCTTCAGTACATGCACATAGGGAAACTACGCGCATGACACGCTCGAAGTCAAAGGATGCATTGCTGGAACTTCACGACGCATGGCCTCTCGGCGCATGGGAATCCCGGCGCATGGGGTTCGTCGTCCCCAAACAGCAAGTTCAGTCATAAAAGTTCCTAAAACTCGCCATGACCATAACTTTCTCATCCAAAGTCGAAATCAAGCAAAATAAAAGCCAAAACTGCACGAAATCAAATTCTCTACAACATAGAACCATTAACTTTTGGAAATACCAAGTTTTAGAGATAAAAACCAAGAAAAACAATAAAAACTCATAACTTAGATCTACACAAATTCATCCACCAAAATAAAAAATGCCAGGCTCTAAAGAGGCTTAGAATCTAGTAGAGAAGAGAATGGAACAATAAAATGGGAGATCCATCATGAAGCAAGATTGCACTTGCCTAGAGATCTTGGTAGGTGGAGAGGAGTAATGGAGAAGAAGGAAATAAATGAGAAGTAAATGAGAGGAGAGAGAGAGAGGAGTTGGTTTAAATAGGAAGTTCACCATGATGAACCAACTCAAACCAAACCAAGCCAACATGAACCAAAATAAACCAAGTCAAGCCAAGATGAACCAAGATTAGGCTAAACAAGACAAGTCAAAACACGGGTCACCTGACAAACGTCAGAAATCCGTATACACATGTTGAAAATATATATAACAAAAAACGGGAGTGACAGTGTTGGAAAAAAATTACCTCGCAACATATAAAATAATAAGATTAGAAATACTTGTCTACGGAAAAGTCATGCACGAAGCATTGCCCTAAGAGAATATTCGAGGTCTATGTGCAGACTTTGTCTCGAATCCTCCTAGAGGTAAAAGCCCCTTCCTACAGGCTTTCCATTGTTGCACACAGCTTCGAAAGAAATGACCCGAACTTAACTTTGTCCAGAAGATAGAATAAAATATAGAGGAGTGTTTAGGATAAGGAAGAGAAAAAGAGATATGATCTTTTTTTCTCATATCAATTCATGTATATTACAAACAACACAACCTCATGAAGATTATATAGGCAGCCCTCAACAACAGATTTTAATAGAAATAAGTGACAATAAATGTTGAATAAAATTATGGTTGCTTGGTGTATTAATGCGAATATATATTGATTGACATTGAAAGTCAATCATTTGAAATAAATAAAAAAATAGTTGTTGGAAAGATTTTGGTAAGTTTTTTTTTAATATGAAGCATGAGGTTAATTAATGAGAGGGGCTAATGAAATTTAATGGGAATAAAGGTTTTTAGGAAATTTGTTTTTTTACCAATAATAACAACAACCCCCCCTCCAAAAAAAAAACCAAGTTTCAAAATCAATGATAACAACATTCAAAAGAAGTAAAGATGAAGAATTTCTGGACAATGATATACTATGCATAGATGAGATGGACTATAGCATTGAATCTCACTTAGTGACTATTGTCTTTATCTGAAAAAGTGTTTGATGGACTATGCCTTGAATCAGACTTCTTGAACCAGATTTAAAAAATAGCACACTTAGTACGCTAAAGGTTCTTAGGTCAATCGGGGTAGCGCTTTTGATTGGCCATACACACTTTTTCTTATTCATGAGAGTTGTCTGGATCTCCATGTTGCATAGTCGCAGCTTTCACGACATCTCACATAGGTAAGTCCTCAAAGGGTTGGTGATTGGAGTCAACAGTGCATAATTATGCTTGTACCTATTAAGAGTTTTAAAACTTATCTTAACCAAATCGTACCGGAACACTGTCACCAGAGGGATGAGGTATCCATGTACAACATCATACAGCCGCTTGGGACTTCATGAGAATTTAATCTTAGGGTCAGTGTTCCATAATGGTCACCTAAGTCCAGCTTGTTCCTACCCATTGAATCGGCTTCTTGGGATCTCCAGCCATACTCGGTTGGGTTGCCACTACTTTGTTGAGGGTTTTTTCCACTAGATTTTTCCTTCGAAAGATTTTTAACAAGGCAGTGTAAGTCGCACCCACTTGGATTCTTGAATAATCATATTTCTGAATAATATTATTGTATTCTTTTCTTTTTTATGAATTTTTTTCTAAATATGAGTTTTCTCTTAGAAAAGTTTTAATGAGGCAATAATTAAAATATGCATCCAAGGAGGAGTATTGTGATTTGGATAAACCCAAATATGAATGCCCTTATACATATCCACAAACAACCTCGATATTCCTTTCCTTCTATATATGTTACCAATGACAAAAGCTCTATACAGATTTCTGGCTACCAATATTTCTTTCTCACTCTCATTTTACAACATAACTTAATATATTATCTTAACAAAATTTTAATTATCAAGTCAAACACAAGTTGTTTGGAAAAAAAATATGGTTAAATTTTTTTTTTCAATGCATAATATATGAATTTATTTTGTTAAAATACCTTCTACATGCCAGATTCCTTTTTTCCTTTGTGGAAAAGAAATACAAGGCTGGAACTTTGAAAAAATAATCTGGTATATTTTTTAACATAATCATAGCAAGTAAAACAAAAGTTTTTGAAAAATAAAAGATGGTTTAATCCAAAATATTTTTCTCTTAAAAAATTCATGCTAGTATTTATATAGAATATTTTGATCATCATGCTTCGTCTTATTTTTGTTAACAAGCTTCTTTTGAAAATGAGTTTATGGATATTTTTCAATTTGAATATAATTTTTTCAATATTTAGACATCGTTCGACTAATACATTTTTTATCGTACATAAAAGTTAAGTAATGTTATATTATTAATTTTTTTACTTTTACATGTTATTTTTTAAGAAAATTAAATTAAACTTGTGTCATTAATATAAACATTGGTTTTTTTTAATGTTTACATAAAATAGGGCCTTATCTTTAGTTTTTGAATATGACTGTCCAAATCTTAGGACCGGCGCTGGTCCAAAGCCCAACAATTTTTTGTTTTTTTAAAAGGCCACCCCAAGCATGTTCCATTTTATACCAGATTGTGGGCCGAACTGGATTTGGGGTTTCATCTTTGAACCCAGCCGGAATCAAATCGATTTTCTAACCGGATTGGTCTGACCCGGCCTAGTAAAAATCAGACCCTAGTTACCCGGCCCGATGTCACGTCTCAGAACCAGAATACTGCCAAGTAGGGACAGACCAGGCCAGCTACATAGTACCAAATTACTCTAGTACTCTGAAATAACGTGTAAGCTGTCAAGACATGGGGGTTACTACTACAAGCCAACAGTCAATCCTACATCGAACGATCCTAGGTATCTCAATCACAGACAAATATACAAAGTACAAGAAATATGATCATCAGACATAAAATATATAGTAAAGCGTCCCAAACTATATATACATGGATGATCATGAAGCTAGTAATACAAGGTGAAGAACTAGCAAGAGTAATAGTCATACATGATAAGCTCTAGCTATAGTCTAGAATACGCTAATCATGTTTAGGCCCGTAGACTACATGTCAAGATCCAAAACACGAGCTAAACACGTGCTCGGAGGCTAAAAGCCACAAAAGAATAATGTACATAACTAGTGTAAGAATGATATAGGAAAACCTACTAAGGTACTCTGGTGCTCCGGGTAGTCACCGTCGAGTAGATGGTATGGAAGATCCTTCGGGCTCCTCTATCAGATCTGGCCAAACAAAACCAATGGGGTCAGACCCCCAATAGCAAGTACCACAAAGGAAGCCAAACTTATGAACTAAAACCAGCAATAACTAACATAACAATGGATAGAGACACAAATAAGTAAATACGGATCAAGACTCGTGCACTACCAATGCACTTATCCCGATAATAGAAAAGACAATAAGCAAAATAACATGGAGCATAGGGTAAATAACATGTGACATAATATAAATTGTGGACATGTAAGGTAAAAGGAAACACGTGAACATGTGAGATAAACTGAACATGTGAGCATGTAAAAAAATGGTATATGTGAGCATGTGAGATAACTGGGACATGTGAGCATGTTAGAGAAATGGTACATGTGAGCATGTTACATAACTGGGACATGTGAGCATGTTAGATAACTGGGACATGTGAGCATGTTAGAACTATATAGAACGACAAATGAAGAGATAACTTAGGAATTATTCTGGAACCCAAGTTACAACCCATAAACCAAACAAGGACCGGGGCTGTAACCATTTTCTTGAACAGAACTTAGTCTCTAATCAATGTACAACATAGGAATCACGTATAGCGTGTGAGTACTAAATAGGACGACAAATGACAAGATGACTAATAAACTATTCCGAAACCCAAGTTACAACCCGTAAACCAAACAAGGACCAGGGTTGTAACCCTTCTCCGGAACAGAACTTAGTTTCTAATCATTTACCGACAGAAGTAAAGCATAAACAATAATATACTAAAGTAAACAAATACGGACACTGCCTAGAAAAAACTAGACTAGACTGGACTCCATACAACAATCACGGCCAAGCAATGAGTATGGCTTTATAAATTAGTTAACTAGGGTTATCACAATCCTAGTTACTAACAAGATACAGTTTTGAGAAATCCAATCCAGTTACCTTCCTTGCAGACTACCCGACTTATCCAGGCCAAAAGCAAAAGAAAGAAATGGTGGATACATCGCCCGAAAGACAAATGTATCCAAGATGTAATAGTGGGTACATCGCACAGGAGACAAATGTATCCTATAGATATATAAAAGTGGGTACATTGTCCAGGAGACAAATGTACCCTATAGACATATAATAGTGGGTACATCGCCCAGAAGACAAATGTACCCTATAGACATATAAAATTGGGTACATCGCCTAGGAGACAAATGTACCCTATAGACATATAAAAGGTACAACACTCGACAGTGCATTGGAAGTGTGCTCATCATGACAGATAGCTCCAAATCCATTCAGGTTGGGGCCGAGACAAAGGGCTTGCAGGTAACTAGGAGATTTTTTTCTTCCAATGATCTAGATAATCAAGCTAGTTGTTTAGTCCTTAACAATTTCTTGTTAGATTCTGGGTGTGGCATTCCGCAGAATCCATCCTAGACATGATATGCAAGACTGGATAAAAGCAAGAATGTGCACTACAACAAGCCACAACAAGAAAAATATAATAAGCTGGAAGCTAGGAGTGCGCTACGACGAACCACTATAGAGAAAATAGGGAGTGCACCATGACAGGCCACTATCATGTAAGCAAGGAAAGACATGTACAAGAGTGCACCACGACGGGTCACTATCTAGTAAGTAAAGAAGACATGTAACATGAGTGCGCCACGATGGACCACTATCTAGTAAGCAAAGACATGTAACATGAGTGCACCACAATGGGTCACTAGCATGATTGTACCACAACGGGCCACTATCTAGAATAAGCAAAGAAGAGACGTGTAACATGAGTGCACCACAACGGATCACTATCGTGAGTGCACCACAACGGGCCATTGTCTAGATTAAGCAAAGAAAAGACATAAATCATGATTACATCCCGACGGGCCACTATCTAAGAATAAGTAAACGTGACAATAAGGATCGCATGTAGAAAAAATTAGATAAAAGACATATCATGACAATGGGAGAAGGAATAAATAAAAGTAACTACTTGACATAAAACAATAATTGAATCTGTGCTAGTGTTAGGAATATAAGGGGTACAATTATCCTCTAACTGTACAAAATCATCTAATCATATTAATAAATTCATTTTTGTTTAAGAAACATCAAATATTGCCAAGTACAGAAAACATGCCAAAGAGCAACTACGATTGAAATCATCAGTCACATATGAACTCCAATTAAGGTGAAATAAGAGAATTCTTGAAGCCAAGACAAAGACCCACAACTCTCATGTTTGAGGTTTTTCAAGAGTTTAGCTATAAAACAACTTAAACATGCAAAAACAACCAAAAACAGCAATTTCGGCGCATGGACAATTATGGGCAAATCGAGCGCATGGACAATTATGGGCAAATCAAGCGCATGGACAATTCTGGGCAAATCCGATGCATGGGAATTCCTGTACATCCGCGCATGGGTATTCCTATACATCCGTGTATGGGAAATTCCTGCACATCCGTGCATGAGAAATTTCTGCACATCTGCGCAAAGGAAATTCCTGCACATCCGTGCATAAGAATTCCTGCACATTAGCGCATGGAAAATTCCTGCACATCCGTGCATGGGAATTCCTGCACATCTGTGCATGGGAAAACTCACGTTGCGTCTTCAGTACATGCGCGTAGGGAACCTACGTGCATGACACGCTCGGAGTCAAAGGATACGTTGGTGGGACTTCACGGTGCATGGACTCTCGGCGCATGGCCTCCCGGGCGCATGGGGGTTTCGACACATGGGGTCGTCGTCCCCAAACAGCAAGTTCAGCCATAGAAGTTCTAAAAACTTGCCATGACCATAACTTCCTCATCCGAACTCGAAATTAAGCAAAATAAAAGCCAATACTGCATGGAATCAAATTCTCTACAATATGGAACCACTAGTTTTTAGAAATACCAAGTTTTTAGAGATCAAAACCAAGAAAAACAAGAAAAAGATTAAAACTTAGATCCACAAAAATATAACCATCAAAATTGAAAACTCCAAGTTCTAAAGATGCTTAGAATAATAAAAGAAAGAGAATAGAAGAAACAAAAATAACATTGTTCAAGATTTGGCAAGATGTACTTGCCTTAGTTTGAAGAGAAGATGAAGAGGAAGAGGATGAAAGGAAATGAAAAAAATGGAGGAGAGAGAGAGAAAGAGAGAGAGAGAGAGAGAGAGGAGTTGAGTTTTATACAAAATCTTGTTTGCAAAAACAAAAGTCTTTATTTCACAAACTTTGTAAGAAGATTACAATTGAATTCTGGGAAAGTACAACTATAGGAATCCGATCTGAAGACGATCGCTTTATCCCTTGGACGATGTAAACTTTGAAGACGATAGCCTCTGAAGAATGCAGCAGCACTTGGATAAGAACTTCTGATCTCTGATGATAATAATGATCCCCTCAATGAAGGATTTAAAACTCTATTTATAGAGTTCTAGAAATAACTAATTTGTATTTATTCTGAATTGCGTATGATGAACTGCGCTGGCAACAGACTGCGCAGACTGCAAACTGCGCTGGCCTATTGGGCAGTTACTCGATCGTAGGCTAACTGTATTCAGACGTGTGGCATTATTTGATTTGAAATGCGCTTGGACGTGTACAGGTGATTGCCACGTGGCGAGCAATTGATGGCATGTAATCCACGTAATAAATGTCAGTTATTCGATGAATTGCGCTAACCGAAGAGCGCTAGCTTCAGAGTGCGCTTCAATGGATAGTGCTGGGACTCAGGCTGGGTCAAACTGCGCTGCGGTTGGACTGGCTGATTGCGCTGAAGTTGTACAGCTGTTCTCGAGCGCTGTGCTACACAAGAAACGAACAGACTCCTCGTTTTTCGGGCTGTCAGGCTGTCAGAAGATCCGATCTTTGTCAGGTAATGATGGCATTGCCACGTCAGCGTAGCGCGCTCTGATGGTAGCGCAGTTCAGCTCGTGCGTTCGATTTATAGCGCAATCTGATCCCTACGCAGTCTATTTGAAGGGTGCGCAGTTGAGAATTCTCTGCCTAATTGATAGATACAACTTAATTTTTAGGACATACAAGACCCCCTTCAAAGTTTTTGAAATTTGAAAATATTCAAAGTTTCGAAATACTTTGAATTTCAAATTTTAAAATCAAGTTGCGCTTTGATTGCGCGTTTGGAGGAATTAGCTCCATCTTTTGTGGCACAATTGGAGGTGACCGTTACACTTCTGAAACTATAAATAGTTTTATTTTTTCTTTCTTTCAACCTTTACTTGCTTTCGAATTCCCCAGAGACAGAAGCTTCTTCCCTACTCCGACTTCTCCTTCTTCCTCTCGTCGACGACAGAAATGGCACCCAAGCGATCAACTGTCGAGAAGGAAAAGGCCTCCGCCGAATCCTCGACTCGTGTTGTGCTACGAGTATCTCGTCATGAGACGGGTCATCCAGCGCTTCAAGGTAGACGAACCATAATCGAAACCCTTTTTAGGGTTTTTGATGTTTTCAGACCTTCATACCTCTCTCTTTTTAGAGATTGATGGTATTTGTGCCACCCTGTTTAGGGTTTCAGTTGTATATACAATAGTTTTCATTTTTATAAAAACTATACTCTTGCGCAATCGGTTGGAAAGTGCCGAAAAATGTTCGGCGCAATCCATCGATTTGCGCAAGTCGGTTATGCCAGTGCAAACTGATGTCTTGCGCAAGTATGTTAGCGCAACCTGACGTCTTGTGCACATTGGCTGTGCTGGCACAATCTGATAGCTTACGCATGTTGACTGTGCTGGCGCAATCTGATAGCTTGCGCATGTTGACTGTGCTGGCGCAATCTGATAGCTTGTTTCACACAGCACAAATTGATGATCTTTTTGAAGAAAAACTTTTTTGATTTTGCATATACTGATCTTTGCCTTCTTTTGATGCAGTTAACCTCAGGGAAGATCCCAACTATGAGGTTTTTGCTGGATCCTTGTCTGAACCTGAATACAAGGAAGATCTCTCGTACGTGTCATTTTTTCAGTATGCCCTACCGTCCTCTCGGCAGGCTATCCTGACTGCACAAGATAATGACACTTTACTGTGTCTGATGAACGGACAGCCTCTTTAGACTGCTGACGCAGTCACCCATAAGAAGCCCATGTTCTTGTTTGGTGAGGCTCTTGACAAGAATTCTTAGCCGAGACCTCGTATGGAACAGAGGATTTTCCAGAGGGGTGAGAAGACAATACTTCTGCCAGAAATCTCCAGATGCATTCCTTTGTCCCGATATGCTTTTGCGGGTTATCCCAGAAGAATAGAATGGGACATAACTCCGCTACAGTAAGCCCGAGCGGAAAATATCTGTGTTAAGAAGGGACCAGATCACAAGGATATGTTCTACAGTTCCTCTGAGCGTCATTGCTCCTTACTCAGAGGATTAAAACCCGGTTGCATCCCGCCGGAAGATTCTTCCCTGCTTCTTCCAGTGAGAACTCCGATATTTGCGAATGAGTTTGCGAAGGTAGAGGGAAGGTATCTGGACCAAGATCTGCGGCTGACAGGTCTTATAAATCCGGATAATAAGAGATGGATCTGTATAACCAATTGGATATTGGTCCAATTTGAAGCTCGGCTCAAGGAGATTGATCTGTACCATGCAGTGTACGCCACTGTTTACGGCTTCCCTCCCAATCCTTACCTATTCCTTGCGTTGGCCGAGAGATACAACTACAGGACCGGGACTTTTATGACACCACGCGGAGAGAATGGATTAGCTTTGCACGAGATAAAGTATATCTCTCACCTGCCAATGGAGAATATCCCCTATGAAGAGTTTGTCCCAACAAACGATGAGTTGGACAGACTACGCCAGGAGAATGCTGATATGGTAGCTGTCTTTGAAGAACTCCTCTGCCACTACAAGATTTGCTCTCTATATTACAAGAGTGGCACAGCCGGCACCTGCTATTCCACCAAATGGTTGCCGTATCTCTTCCTCAACCACATCATTGAGAAGAAGACCAAGGAGTACGAAAACTGCAATCCTAACTTCTTCAGACCACTTAGCAACAGTGAAGTGATAGAGCTGATGGAGACACATGGTGATATGGATATCAAGATTGAGGATGATCTTCAATATCCTCCTTTTAAGAAAGATGACATCATTGAAAGCTACATGAGGATGGGCTACAGGCCGATGTCGAAGGAAGCCCAGCTGGCGGGTTTTCTCACTTACTGGCTTCGACGATATGTCGTTCCTGGAGCCAGTGCAGTTGACCGCTTCCATCGCGGTGTACTATTTGATGCTGTCCGTCTGGTTTTCGGCTACCGGATGGATCTTCTGTCAGCAATGACATGCAGGGTGAATGCCGGCCTTCGCCTCTTCGTCGATTCGATGATTCGAGGAAATGGCGAGAAAGGAAGTTTTTCTCGGCTGGAACTGCCATACACCTATCTGTTTGGATGGCTACTTTTGCACCATCCTTCTTTGATGAATCCAAACATGGGGGCAGTAGGCAGAAGCTTTTTAAGAAGATTTTCGGGATGTAAGTGGATCTACACCACTCTGAGAGACTGCCGGAGAACTCTGAATCTCGGCAAGGGATAGAACTTTTATTTCTGTTCCCCCTCCAATTGGTTATGAGCATATGTCAACAAACCTCGTCGACTCTATGAGGATGCAGCCGTTGGGCCATACAGCTTTCGACTGGTTAAGAACAATTCGGCCATCCCATTTGGTGTACCTGTTCGAGGATGAATGTTATCTCGAGCCTTATCTCCCCAGTCGATTTGCACGCCAATTCGGTTATGACCAATTTCATGTAGGTAATGCTATACATGCCTACAGGAAAAAGGTTTTTTAATTGATGGAGCCCGGGCTTGGGCATATTATAATGCTCGTGATACAAGGACGACATTCTCAATGCCGACAAGAAGCGATCGGGGCCCTCATATGCTGTACACCTACTCGATCTTTTACACATTAGCAAACACTTTTGCCAAGAACTTCAATCTAGCAGACAGCTTTGCAACGGCTACTCGATTTAAGAAAGGAGCACATGTTATGGTACTTCCTGGTAATGATGAAGAGCACGAGCCAGCTGATGCGCCACTAGAAGCTTCGAGGGAAGCCAACTTCCCCGAAGAAGTCTACGAGCGATTACGTGTCTCTCTGAAAGTTGTAAAATCTTCGACCAAGGAGAGGAAGAGGAAGAGGAAGGCAGAAGAAACATCTTCTCCTGTCTTGAAGAAGAAGACCGCCGTGGACTCTTCAGAAAGAGTCACTACTCGCTCGCAATCTCGGCAACATGCCGAGTCTGTTCATAGAGAAGAGACAACAACTCCTACTTCCATTCAAAGAAAACCATACGCAGTAGACGTGGAGGTCCCAGAGGAACCTCTACGCAGGACGAAATTAGCTTTCAGAAAGAAAGTAACCACTCCCCCGAGATCTGCTCATACATCGGCCTTGATCAGTGCTATCGTCGGGGTTATGATGCCTTCTCCAACACCTGCTCCCGAGCCCAAGCAGGAAGCTTCCAGTACAGAGAAAGGAGACCAGGTTGCAGAGACAAGAGAGGAGACCGCAGAGATAAAGGATGTGGCAGCAGAAGTAAGAGAAGCAACTGCAGCTCCAACCCCAATCAATAAATCGGGATCATCTGTTGAAGTAATACAATCTCCGACACTTGCAACAGAAACTGCCCCTCTTCCAGCTACACCACGATTACGTCGGACTGAAGAAGATCGACTGATGATCGAGGCCCTGGAAGACTGTGACTTCGGCTTCAATGATGATACCGATCCAGTCGACGCCAGTGATAGCGAGAAGGCACGAGAAGAGGATGCAGATGATGAAGAAACATCTACCGAGGATGACAATCTGAATCTGAAAGAGGATGCCGATGCCCATACATCCCAAAAAAAGAATACTGTTAATGACATAGCACCGAAGGAAGCTACTGTCACTGAACCAAGAGGTATTGGCTGATATTGATAATCTTCTTTTATAGGTCGAATGACTGACATCTTAACTTTCATTCATGCAGAAACTCAACCTTCTCCAATTCCTCCAGTATGTACTGATATAGTGCAGACAAAAGCGATAGCTAGCAGTAGCCGTCATTTATCAGACGGCTCTGAAGCAGGAAGCAGTCAGGCAGTGATGTCTGAAGCTACTTCTGCGAGGCTGCAGCCTATGTCAACAAATGACGATTTTGTCACTAAACCCAGCAATGGTAAGCTTACCCTTATTTCTGATCCTTATAATCGCCAATGACAGCAAACTGATGATGTTTATTTGATTTCGCAGAAGAACCTCTGGAAGGGGCAACTAGCTCCACTATGGCTCCCTTGTCCAGAGAGACTTCAGCCCATGTTCCAGAAGCCGAACTTTTGCCTTTACAGGCCTCTGCTGCTTCAACTTCTGTAGGAGTAGCTGCTACACCCAGTGTAGTGGGTACCAATAAATTTATAGTTGGTTCCTTCACTAAGATCTTCTTCACTTCATTAGGACCCTTAGTAAAAAGGGTAATGGAAAGAGAGAATGTTGGCTTCATCACTGTCCGAAGTCCAACTACTTATCTGATTGGCGCTATCCGAAGTCAGGATGATGAAGCTCAAGCTGCCTATCTTGAACATATACTGGATGAGCTGGAGGAATCCATTAAGATCTACAAAGATCTTAATCGGGGGGATGTAGAGCCCCTGGTGAATGCTGAGTTTGAAAAGATGACTCGAGAAGCCGAAGTTACAAAAGCTGATTTCAAGATTTTCTTGGACACTTTCGTTATAAAGTCTTCAGAGTATGACTCCCAGGTGGAGATATTAGCGTCTGCTGTTGGGGGGAAAGAAAAGAAGGTTACTGAACTAAATACAGAGTTTGCTCGACTTCAGGAAGAGTTGAGAGTCGTTCAACTTGCTCTGGAGGAAGAGACGACACAGCATCAGACTGCAGTTCAGCAACTAGACATTCTAACCCGCGAGAAGAATGAGTTTGTCACGTCTCATCAAGATAAAATCGCTCGCCGACTAGTGACCTTGCCGACATTCGACGATAAATCTGGAATGGAGGAAGCTAGAAAGCGGGTGCTGGATTCTCGTGAAGAACGTCTTCAGACCTTGAAGCAGCAGATAGCTAGTCTAATGACCCCACCGATTGAGTGAAAATCTTTTGTACTTTCTCCTTTGTTATATGTCTTTTTGTAATTGTAGAAGCATGGAATTTCACAACCAGAAAGCCCATGCGCCAGGCATTATATGCGCCAGAACTCAGACAGCTAATCAAATAAGCCATAGACATTCGAAGAAGGACTTTTTATTTATATATATAAAAGTCTATTACATGTCTAGAAAAGGTTGTACAAAGGAGAATTTCTACAAAGGAAGGATCCTAGATCTACAGCCAACAGCCACCATGCGCCTTCCAGATAGGCGCAGCAACCACCATGCGCCTTCCGATGGACGCAGCAGTCACCATGCGCTGTCAGCCAGTCGCAGCAGATGTCATGCGCCTCCAGCAAGGCGCATCCTACCATCTCTTCAGCAGCTCAGTTATGTGCATCCAGCTCAGTTATGTGCATCCCTTCAGCAGCTCAGTTATGTGCAACTCTTCCAACCAGGCTCACCTGGCCGAGCAGAGCCCAGTTATGTGCCGCTCTTCCAGTCAGGCTCACCTGATAAGTACTTCGCCAAGCAAAGCATTTAACCCTCTGGCTGGAACCAAGAAAGAGAAGAGCACCGCAAATGCTGTGGCCAGGGGAGGCTTCGAAAGAACCTCCAAAGACCAAGGAAGACCGTGATCGAAATCATGGCACAAGGAGCTTTCAACACAATCAAAGTGGGCGGCACCCACTTTGAAGGAAGAGAGAGCCTAGCACCACCATTCCGATCTACGGCTCTTCCGGAACAACGGAGACGAGGTCCGAACATCCCTATCTTTGGATGCAACAGGCACCTTCCGCCTGCCTCAGAAGCCCTCGACTCCGTCTTTTGGATGTAACAGTCACCTTCAAGTGCATCGAAGACAACACGACGTCTCATCTTCACCCTCGGGAGCACTTCGTCAACAGAATGCACCCGCATATCCAAGTTCATGTTGGAAGTACGTGAGGGAACGAGGAGCAAATCTTCTCTCCATGCCACTATTTATAGGCCGGGCAAATCAAACCCATACGCCAAGTGGATGACTCTCCGAATTCTATGCAATGAATTTGCATTAAATGGATGAACCGGACGCCTCGAATTCAGCCAAATGGCTATTTATAGCACTCGAGGAGCGAGACAGCCGCGTCATTAAAGGACATGTCGGATGCGCCAGCCAAACAGCGCATCACACGGACGCGCCCTCCAGCATCAGGCGTATCACACAGATGCGCCCTACAGTACCCGGCGCATCACAGAGGATGCGCCCCCCCACATCTCCATGCCGAGTGGAACACCAACCAATGTGCCCACTCAGCTGTCCATCGAACGTCACAAACGTTAAATGCTGAACTGACACCAGAGTTGGCAGCACGCTTCCCAAAGTCTGAACAGTTGACAGCTTTTTCAGAGAACGAAGCGTCGGCAACGTCAGCATCATCATGACTCTATTCCGACGGCTACTGCCACGTGGCCATCCGCATGCGCCTCTACGGCCATGCGTCCAAACCAGCATGCGCCTCAAAAGCCGTGCGCCTCAGACCCTTCACTGATCCCTAAAGACAGAAGAAGAGTCTCCAGTTGAAGCTTTGCATGCGCCTCAAAAGCCATGCGCCCCAGACTGATCTCTGATCCCGAAAGACAGAAGGAAGGTCACCTGCATGCGCCTTAAAAGCCATGCGCCCTAAATGGTTTGTAACTCCTAAAGGTTATGAGCCGCAGCCTCCTCCTGCGCCCAGATCCAAGGCGCAGCTCACCAGATCACTACCCCCCCAAATCCGAGATCTTCAAGCCATGGGTCGATGACACGTGTCCTTTGACTCAACTCGTCCAAGATTTCAGCAACAGAAAGATCTTCTCCTCTGCTACGTGCCGGCTCACAACAGCAGTATGAAGAGTTCTCCCCCTCAATCAGGGCGTATCATCTACGCGCCTCCATCAGCAACCTCCACGTGGCGTCCCCACACACCGACGCATCCTACATGCGCGCATGAGCAGCCAGCCTGCAAAACTATAAATAGAAGGATCTTCTCCTTCACACACACACAGAATCCATAACGAACATACAAGGAATCATCAGAGAGGCAGATACAGACACTCAACGTCTTCCTCCTCTCAGCAAGCTCCAGCACCCAGAGCAATCCACGCCTTCAGAGAACCGATAACCGTCGTCAGCCGGTCAACGGAGTCAACGCATTACCACTCGCTCCATTGGCACTAAGGACCCAGTTTAAACAAAAGTGTACTCCTAGGACTATATCTAAGTCGTACATTGTAACACTGTTCTGTTTGTATTAAAGTTTTCAATCAAACAATTTTAATGGCAAACAAGCTGGCGACTCTGCTGGGGACTTCTTTCTCCTCTTCCGAGAAAGTCGTATCACAGGCCGACGACGTGAAGGTGGGCTCCTCCCACAAGACGCTGGTCGTGCGCCTCAATCAACAGGCGTACGAGAAGTTCATTTCTGAAGGAAGTGCGAGTCCTTCGAAGCGGCTACCAAAGCCGAAGAAGATCCGCACGGCCTGGGTGCGCAAAGTCGACGCCTCGGGCACCACCACTGAAGGGGATGCAGCAATCCAGCCTTCCCTTCCTGCTGACGTTCTCAGCAACCAAGGTGCGCCCGCCGATGCAGCGCATCTCTTGGGGAAGCGTGCGGCCGACCACGTTCCCCAGCTATCTCCCTCTCAGGCGAGGAAGATACGTCGACGGAGCAGGGGCGCAGCCAATGCCCCGTGCATCACCTCTGATGCGTCACAAAAAGCCTCTGTCTTTGACAGACTCACTCGCTGTAATGGCGAAGAGAATTTGGATGCTGAGTACTATGCGCCCCAGCGGGCTGGTACGAAGAAATCCAAGGCGGCACAGGCCATACGCCACAAACGTGCTATGCCAGCAGCCGGCCAGAGGCACGCGCTCGTCATCACGCACGCTGCCGATGGCAAGCTGTACAAGGTTGACTCAAGTGCTTCTGCACCAACAACGAGTCGATCTTCAAAGTCCTCATCTCGCTTGGGCGTATCTACTGCGTGCACAACCAAGTCGAGAGAGGCAAACTCAGTGGTCTTGAACTCCCGTGCCTCCTCTGGTTGTGCGTTTAAGGTTCGTTCAAGTCACTTCAAATGTTGTGGTTCCTCCACTACTGATCGTGATGCCTGCTTGGTATTAGATCAGGGGGCGCAGCACTCACCTGACCACCCCGGCATTTGGCCTTGCCATACGTCTGAAGGGGGTGTGAAGGCACCACTCTCCTCCAATGACCTGCGCAACGTGATCACTCACAAGCGCCGATCAGGAGAGTCGACCAACAAGCACGATACGCCTCTCACGGGGCATACTTGTGCGGTGGTCACCATCAACTGTTGTTGCAAGGCGGCAGCTCCACCAAGACAGTCGGTCTTCCAACGACTGCAATCATCGACACCTCTCCGACGTCGCCTTGGGACGAAGGTGTCAGCTGAAGAGGAGCCAAAGGTTGCTTCATGCAACGTGGTCTCCAACTCTTCATCAATCCGGAAGACGACTGCCAATTCCTCGTCTTCATCCAAAAGCCAGCCGAGGAAAACCAAGGCAGCTGTCTCGACCTCTGGAGTGTTTGAAGGCACTCGGTCGAGGAAGAAGTCCTTGGAGGAAGCTGGGGGTAACCAGACCCTTGTTGAGCCTCCTTCCGAAGACGAAGATGTCCAAAGCACAGCTGCGGCGGATCTTCATCATCAAGGCGAGATTACTCTCCCTGAAGCCCCTCAAAATGAGGATGTCCTCCAGGACACCGCCGGGGGTAGTTCTGGAAACGAAGAGGTCCTTCAAGACGGAGCTGAGGGCAATCAGACCCTTGCAGATGCACCTATTGAAGATGAACTCCAGAATGTGGCTGGGGATGGCCAAACACCAGGAGAAGTAACCCCCCCGCATGAGAGTGAGGCCGAAAGCGAAGCCTCAACCAATCCATCCACTCCTGGCCGTGTCAGGACAGTATACATGGCTGGGGATGATGTCGAGTCTGATGCACCATCACAGGACATAGTCCAGCGCATAGACTCATTAGAGGGAGGTCTCAAAACCCTCTCTGCCTCTATGCAAGCACTGACTCAAGCGGTGTTTGAGATGCGGTCGGCCTTGATCATGACACCTTCAACTGGTCCTGACCCAGGAGCTAATGGGGAGTCGAGTGTGCCCCTCCAACGGGCGCCCTCGGATACAGAAGCACCTCGGACCTCGGAGCCCTCAAACGCTCCAATCCAGATGGTACCTCCTTCCCCGACTCCTAGCTCTACGGAGGATGTGGTCGAAATGATCAAAGACCTGCGGGAGCGCTTCGAGTCCAAGAACAGGCAAGAGGAACGCCAGAAGATGGGCATTCCCCAGCCTTATCCCCTCGAGTGGAACAAGGTGGTTTATCCCCCAAAGTATAAACCACAAACACTCATCCCATACGACGGGAAGGACTCTCCGCGACGGTACCTGACGTACTTCCAGTCACAGACAGGGCATCTTCCGAAGGAGGACGCGCTCCTCACCAGTATCTTTGTCGGGGCCCTGAAAGGAGTGGCGTATGACTGGTACTGCAGCCTCCCCGACAATTCCATATCGTCCTTCGACGACCTGACGCGCCTCTTCCTCGACCGCTTCTACGACGGCAGAAAGGACATGATGATGGCGTCTCTCATAGAGATACGTCAGAAGGAGAAGGAAACGGTTCGGGCGTTCATCGAACGCTTCCGACAGGCTTGCTTCAGGCTACCTCCAGGCATGCCAGAACATGCGCTCCTCTCCGCTTGCAGCATGAACATGTTGTCTGCAGTAAAGCTCTGGCTCAACTCTATTCCCCTCCTGACTGGAGCTCCCTGATCATCGAAGCTGAAGCTGCAGAAAAGAAGGCGGCCAATGCACGTCTTCTGGGTATCAGCTTCCCCGCCTTTGACGATAAGGGGAAGAAGTCTGCAGCTAACAGCTCCGGACGAGAAGCAAAGGGGAAACAGGCATTGACTGTTAATGCCTCAAAAGGCGCATCTGCGCCTACTCAGAAGCCTCCACTGGCACCAAGACCCAAGGAGGTTTATTCATTCAATGATGACGACACCCTGCAACTTTTCGAGATACTGAAGCAGGGTGACAAGATCAAGCTACCGGACCCAAAGCGGCCCGATGAAGTTGGGAAAGTGGACAACCCAAGGTACTGTCACTACCATCGGTTTGTCGGACACCCGATCAAGGACTGCTACGTCCTCAAGAATTACATCCAGCGCATGATCAATGCGGATGTAATCTCCGTCGACTATGAAGAGAAGACGGTGTCGGCCAATGTGGTTTCGCTTCAGTTCGGCACCTTGCCGCCAACTACCACACAAGATGGCGTCGTCCCCATCCCTAAGGCGACAATGGAGGTGGTAAACTTACCACCTACTCGTGATAATGTGAGTGGACTCACCCCGCTCACCACATCTCGAGGAGAGGTCCTCTGGGTTCACCCCGACCTCATCTCCGAGGTGACTCAATCGGAGGTACGCCCTACCTCCAAATCAAAAGGCAGGAAGATCAAGTCTTGCCGCACAGTCTCTTCTTCAACAGAAGAGGCACTTCCAGTGCAAACATGTGCACAACAGAGCTCCCAATCCGGCGAAGCCGCCGCCGAGGTGGTGCCTCCTAGCACCATCCCTGAAGAGGGTCCATCTAAGCACTCAGCAGCCAATAAGCAGAAGCAGGTGGAGGCCCGTTTTGACAGACCTCTACGGAAGGAGAATGCTTCGGGGCTGTCCAAGCCTCACAACTTCGACATTCTGGCACAATTAGCCAGTACACCTGCACGCCTGTCTTTGTTCGAGCTCCTGCGTCTTTCTAAAGATTCCCGAGAAGCTCTCTGCGAAGCTCTGAAGGACGCTGAATCCTTTCTCAGTCAGGTCAAGCAGCCTGAAGACCTCCCAACTACTTGCGCGCACTGTCATTGTGCGGATGAAGTTATCCCAAACATAACTTTCACCCAACAAGACATGCTGCTCAAGCATCACCGACATAACCGACCGCTGTATTATACAGGGTACATTGGCTCGGTCAAGGTGAGCCGGATTTAGATCGATCCTGGGTCTTCCCTAAGCATCATCCCGAAGGCACTGCTAGCTAAGCTGGGGATCCCGATGTACCGACTGGCGCCCTCCAATACAACCATCAGTGGCTTCAATGCTAGTAAGAGCGAGCCATTGGGCAAGATCCGACTGAAGTGTCACATTGGCAGCCTCAAAACTGAGGTGACTTGTTATGTGGTAGATGCCGAGGTCAACTACAACATCCTGCTCGGTCGACCATAGCTGCATGAGTACATGGTGGTGCCCTCCACGCTCCACCAGTGCATGAAGTATGTATCCACCAATGGCGTCATCCGGACGGAGTTTGCAGACATCGATTCTTTCAAAGGGATTGAAGCCTACTTTACCGATTCCGACTTGTATAAGCCTATTGACGAGGAGGAAGCCAACGACGCTGATGATGAGACAGAGACGGCAACAGAACCGGACATGGAGCCTGAGACGACTCCCGACGCCCCCTTGAAAATCCGACTGAAGGGGAAACCACCCCAGAAGGCGCCTCCAATGAGCATCAAGCTATCAGGGAAAGCGCCGGCTCGTGAAGCACCCCTGAAGATACGCCTCAAGGGAAAGCCACCTCAAACATCGGCTCCCCTGGTGGCAAAATTACAAGGGAAGGCACCACTCACCGGAGGCGTAGCCGAGGCGCCTCTCAAGGTGCGTCTCAAGGGCAAGCCGCCGCAGTCATCCAAGGTGTCAGAGAAGGCTCATATAACCCTCTCAGACCCCAAAGCTGTGTTGGACTCTCCTAGTCCGCCCCCAGTTCTTACAGACGAGGAGCTTGGTGATTATATCTCGACTGACGTAGAGGCACCCTCCTTTGACAATGAAATCCCACGGGATAAGATCTCGTATTTTATCAATAATAGAGTGTCTTTTAATTATTCTTGTCTTCCACACTGGAATGCCATGTATACATTAGACAATGCTCTACGGTCGTTGCAAACACAAATAACGACCGTCTACCATAATCGAGTAGTCCCATCTCAAGGAGTCTTCATAGTCCCTCCACGGAGCCGAGACCAAGGCACCATCATCTCGGGCAAAGTCGAGCTTCATCGGGACCTCCCGTCAATCGAGCCCGAACCTGATACCGGCAGAGTACAAGTCTATCGGTACACGGATGCGACAAAGCACATCATCCAAAAGATGGGCTACGACCTGAAAAGCAACAAAGGCTTAAACTACGGCAAGGGTCGGCATCTTCCTGTCCGGCTTTCGATGCCCAATGGAAAGCCAGAGGACTATTATAATCGGACTGGACGAGGGTTAGGCTATGTCACGCCGCCATCAACCCCAGAGAGTTCAGATGTAGAAGACATAGAACATTCCCACTCGTCCGAAGCATCGACTTGGGATTCCGATACCAGTATCGGATCAGTCTTCAGAAAAGTGCTGTCAGCTAACATGACGTCAGCACAACCTCAAAAAGGTGAAGGCGAAGACCAATCGCCAGAACCCTTCGAAGAAGAACCCTGGGCCCAACGCCTAGGGGAACAATGGGAATCTTGTTTTGAGCTTCGTGAACCTCCTACCGAAGACGAAGTCGAGCAGATCGACCTCGGGGAGGGGTCTTCTTCCAAACCCATCTTCATCAGTAAAAGCCTGGAAGGAGAAGATCGAGAATCTTTAATCCAACTGGCTAAAGAGTATATCGACGTGTTCGCCTGGAGCTATGAAGACATGCCGGAACTCGATCCACGGATCGCAATGTATAGGTTGAACATCTTACCTGATGCCAAACCTATCAAACAACAGCAGCGACGCTTCCGTCCGGACATCATGAATGCCATCGATCAGGAGGTAGATAAACTCTTGACCAGCAGCTTCATCCGTGAGGAACAACACCCGGATTGGGTAGCCAATATCGTTTCTGTCACCAAGAAGAACGGGAAGATACGAGTCTGTATCGACTTCAGGGATCTCAACTCTGCTTGCCCGAAGGACGAATTCCCGTTTCCAATCACTGATGTGATGATCGACAACACATGTGGCTTTGAGCGCATGTCCTTCATGGACGGGTATTCAGGCTACAATCAAATCAAGATGTTCCCCGATGACGCAAAACATACGTCATTCAGGACTCCAAAGGGTATTTTCTGCTACACAGTAATGCCCTTCGGCTTGAAGAACGCCGGTGCGACATACCAGCGAGCTATGAGCACTATCTTCCGTCAACATCTTCGCAAGACAGTCGAATGCTATGTTGACGACATCGCAGTCAAGAGCCGCCTCAAAAGAGATCACATACAGGACCTGAAGACGGTCTTCGATCTCATGCGGGCACATCAACTCAAAATGAACCCCGCTAAATCCTTTCTGGGGGTTTCTAGCGGCAAATTCTTGGGCTTTGTCATCACAGCGAAAGGCATTCATGTTGATCCTGAGAAGACCAAAGCCATCCTCAATATGGACCCTCCAAAGAACCTTCGAGAACTTCGGGGCTTACAGGGACGTCTGGCATATATCCGGAGGTTCATAGCGAACCTCTCCGGTAGATGTCAACCCTTTACTCAGCTCATGAAGAAGGGAGTTTCTTACGTCTGGACCGAGGAGTGCCAAAAGACTTTCGACGACATCAAGGCTTACCTAACAAGCCCACCAGTCCTGGTAGCGCCAGTCACCGGCAAACCATTTCTCCTCTACGTCCGTGCCATGGATCATTCTCTTGGCGCTCTGCTGGCTCAAAACAACGATACAGGCTACGAGCAAGCAATCTACTACCTCAGTCGAACACTCATCGGGGCCGAACACCGGTACAACCCCGTCGAAAAGGAGTGCTTGGCTTTGGTGTTTGCCATCCAGAAGACTCGTCATTATGTCTCGGGTCAGACAATTCATGTCATTTCCTGAGTCAATCTGCTCAGAGTCCTCATGACGAAGCCAGGATCATTGAACTCCCGGCTGGCTACATGGGCGATCTTGCTAACACCGTACAACATGGTGTTTGTGCCGCAAAAAGCTGTTAAGGGTCAAGCTTTGGCTGACTTTTTAGCTGCACACCCCATCCCAGAATCCTCAAAACTCTATGAAGATATCCCGGATGAGGTCCAAGAATCCAACGTCACCGAAGGAAGCTCCGTTTGGCGGATGTTCTTCGACGGCGCTTCGAGAACAGGCCCCAAAGGCCAAATTATCGCAGGAGTGGGGGTAGTCTTAGTCTTCCCCGATCAGCTGGTCATCCAGCGTGCGTACTCTCTTTCGAAGCCGTGCTCCAACAACGTTGCCGAGTACAACGCACTCGTCATGGGACTCCAGCTCGCACAACAGCTGGGGGTCGACCATCTGGAAGCTTACGGCGACTCAAAACTCGTCATAAACCAGGTTCGGGGACAATATGAAGTTCACCATGAAGATTTAATCCCTTATCATGAAGTCGCGTTGAGCATCATTTCAACCTTCACCGGGTTCTTCATTGAATATGTCCCCCGTTTACAAAACTTGGAGGCCGATGCTCTGGCCGGCCTCGCAGCCTCATTAGCAGCGCCCTTTGGGACTCAACACTATATCACGGTAACAGGACGAGATCTGATTTGTCCCAGAAACAACCTGTGCTTGCAAGTGGCCCACGCCATGCCGACGAAAACTGGGGTTAATATCCGGGACTGGAGGTTCCCGTTCATCGACTTCGCTGTCTACGGAATCCTTCCAGAGGACCCGAAGGAAGCCGTCTCAGTCAGGAGACGCTCTCTTCGATTCTACTACGATACAGCTACCAAAACGCTGTACCGACGCTCCTTCGATGGGCTCCTCCTTCGATACCAGTCCAACGAAGAAGCAGCCGAAGCTCTTCAAGAAGCTCATGACGGAACTTGTGGAGCTCATCAACCCGGTCCTAAGTTGCAAGATCGACTGCGACGTATGGGCTACTACTGGCCAACCATGGCTGCCGACGCTGTCGAATATGCTAAGAAGTGCCATGCGTGCCAACTTCATGCAGACTTCATACATACACCATCGGAGCCGCTACATCCTACAGTCGCCTCCTGGCCCTTCGAAGCCTGGGGCATGGACATTGTAGGGCCAATCGCCCCTCCTTCATCGAGAGGACACCGTTTCATCCTGGCCATCACCGACTACTTCTCCAAATGGGCAGAAGCAGTTCCACTGGCAGAAGTAAAAAGCTCTAGGGTGGTCAGCTTTATCAAACACCATGTCATTTACCGTTTCGGAGTACCCCGGCGGATCATCCATGACAATGGTCCTCAGTTTATCAGCCACATTTTCAGCAGGTTCTGTGACAAGAATCGCATTCAGAACGTGGCCTCAACTGCCTACAATCCGGCAGCAAATGGATTGGCTGAGGCATTCAACAAAACTATCGTTAGGCTGCTCAAAAAGGTCGTGTCATCCAACAAACGCGACTGGGACGAAAAGCTTGGCGAATGCCTTTGGGCCTACCGTACAACGGTACGGACCCCAACAGGCAACACTCTATTCTCCCTGGTCTACGGGAGCGAAGCAGTACTGCCTCTCAAGATACAGATACCTTCGCTCCGCGTAGCAATCACAAATAAACTCACAGAAGAGGACAATCAACATCGTCGTCTGCGAGAACTGGAGGCACTTGACGAAAAGCGTTTCCTAGCTCAACAACGCATCGAGCTCTACCAAGCCCGTATATCACAGGCTTTCAACAAGAAGGTCAAACAGAGGACTTTCCAAGTTGGCGACCTGGTTTTAGCAGTCAGAAGACCAATGGTGTTGACCCACAAGACACCAGGAAAGTTCGAGCCCAAGTGGAAAGGACCTTTCATCATAGAGACGGTATACTCAAACGGTGCTTACCGCCTCGCCAAACCCAATGGGGACTTGTTCATGATGCCCATCAACGGCAAGTTCCTAAAAAAGTACTATTCTTGACATCCTCCAGACATGTACTTCTCCAAACAACCTCTTTCCACAAACTCGTACGCTTTCGGAACCCAGCTGTTCCGTGGCATCCTCCAGTAGAAAGATAACCACGTCCATATTACCTCTGAGTTGTCTCTCTACATCCTACAAAACAGAATCTTACACTTCGTAAGCCTACGCTACCCTTCATGTTTACCACGTCCACATTACCTCTGAGTAAACATCTTGTACAAACAACCCCTGCGTTATTGTACATTGATCGCAGAATTTCTACGTCCATATAACCTCTGAGTTGTTCAGCGTATCCCCCAAGATCATTCCTACCACGTCCATAATACCTCTGAGTAGGGAGATTCTATCATTTCGAACCCAATGATTGCCACGTCCACATTACCTCTGAGCAAACATAATGGTTCCTTCAAACTTATTATCTGTACCTGAAAACCAAGGTGCGCAAAAGATAATAGGTCCACACAAATCATCAAGTTCATGACAACAAAAGATGAACATATCACAAAAAAGGTTGTAGACTTCTTTATTCTTCTGAAAAAAGGAGTACAAGAAGCTACATCATCCCCCAGTAAGGGTTGCAAAAGAACACAAAAGAAAAAGGAAAAAAGCTATGGTCCCTGAATCTCCCCAGGATGGGCTGAGAGCTCCCTGACTCGAAGCTTTAAGTCGACTGTGCGGGCCTCCACCGTCGCCAGAACTCGTCGCTCTGCTTCTTGGCGCATCAATTCAACGGCCCCAGCGGAAGTATCACTTGCATGCTTCTCATCAAGCTGTTGTCGTTGCTGCGCCAAGGCAAGAGTCCACTGAGTAAAAGTCGCTTCATCCTTCTTAAATGCTGCATGTTCAGCCCGGA
The DNA here is from genome assembly GCA_029216955.1 of Iris pallida. Classification (NCBI taxonomy): domain Eukaryota; kingdom Viridiplantae; phylum Streptophyta; class Magnoliopsida; order Asparagales; family Iridaceae; genus Iris; species Iris pallida. The sequence goes on along the minus strand of JANAVB010014797.1, from coordinate 28,450,032 downwards.
CACGCTCGACCTCTAACTGGAGTCGGGCCCGTTGGTCTTCAAGGCGGCGCATCTGGGTGTCGATATCCGCGATATTAGCTTCCAATGCTGCTCGAGTTTCCACCGTCGTCTTCATGGACTGAGACAACTGCTCTACCACAGCCTCAGTCTCAGCCACCTCGTGCTCCCAAACGCCCACGGTGGCCTGGTATGAAGACTCGATCTCGGCAATCAGCTTCCCCTTCTCCGTATCTATCAGGACAGAGAGGTCGTTTCGCTGGATGCGTTGAAGTTCTGCGAGCCGCTCATCTAGCTCAATTACCGAAGCCTCCAGAATTTCGGCCATATAGTCGTGGCCTTGGTGAATACGAATCAGCTCGATGCAGGGCATTGCCAGAGCTTTTGCCGTCGCAAAACTCCCATTGGCATCCATCACAGCAGATACACCCTTCTGTAACATTTTGTACACCCCCTCGACGAGGAATTTCACATACTCGTCTGCATCCGCCAGAACCTGCGGCGTCATCGTGGGAGTTGGAGGAGCTACTACAGTTTGCGGACCGGAAGAAGATCCACCAACCTCAATCAGCGAGGCTTGAACCTCGGCATCAATGCGCTCTTCATCAACAGGGGCTGGACTTCTAGCCCGAGGAGCCGAAGCAACAGAAGGAGCCGGCACAGGCGTCGAGATGGTCCCCCAAGTAGAAGGAGCTACAGAGGGTTCTACACCCTTACCCTTCTCAAGCCCGGAGGAACCTCCGACGTCAACAGCCACCTCTTCTACCCCCAACGTCCTATCAACGGTTGGTACCTCCCTTGGCAGAATAGGGAGATTATCACTTGTCTCTTGACCCGTCGTAGCGGTCTTGACTGACAGACGGGTCTCATCATCGAGTCCCTCAACAGGGACAGAATCTGTCGCTACCCCCTGAGTGGTAGCCGCCTCAACTTCTACGGTTGAAGCCGGGGTAGGACTCGGCAATGATGCAGCCGACCTCCCCTCATCATGATAAAGAGGGGATTCAACCCTCTCCTCTGTCTCAACCATATCTGCTGTCCCCGTAGCAGATTCTTGCAAGACCGGAGGAACGTCATCGGAAGGCGACGAACTCCAGTCCACTTCATCATCAGGATGCCTCGAGTCCGCAGGTCCCTCAGCATCCAAGGCCTCCACGGCAGACGGTGCTCTCCCAGAAATTGTTGCGACCTCGAAGTCAGGAGATATTAAAACCTTCGCAGGAACATCTTCGGGACCTTCCTCCACGGGAGACATTAGCATCGGTGGAATGCGCTCATCAGAAGAGCCTGCCACCTCCTTCGGTTTACTAGCGCCCGATTTTGAAACACGGGACTTCTTCTTCAATCCCTACAAGAAGAAGAGCATAAGTCGCCACAATGACGAAAAGAATTGGAATTATGAAATATTCCTTACCTCAGCAGGGATTGATCCTACTGGCATTATAAGTGGCACTTCCGTAACCTTCGGGGTCGGCGCCTTTCTCGACCTTTTCGGTACAGAAGAACCAGCTTCTGTGTCAGCACGCCTTTTCCTGACAGACGGGTCTCCCACTGGTACTGCAGCAGCAGCCCGATACCCCACCAACTCTGGTGGACGATATGATCGGGCTGCCATCAACATATTCGCTGTCGCCTCCAGCTGGGTTCCAATAATGAAACTAGTCTCCCTGTCATAACCAGGAGACATAGCAGTCATAGTGCAATACAGCTTGGCGGCCGGATATAGGATCGGCGGCCGAGGGTTGCGAACTGGCGTGGTGAACTTAACGCTAGTACATCCAGCGTTATAATATTGCCAGCCCCGGGCTCCATCCAGCAAACTCCCGATGAAGCCTAAACTACTACTGGGATTCCGCAACATTAACTGGGTATAGCCAAACTGACGAGCAAATCGGCTTGGCAGATAAGGCTCCAGATAACACCTATTCTGGTTGCGGTAGACTAGGTGAGAAGGCCGGATACTCTGCAACCAACGAAAACTCCATTTCGGCAGAGTGACCGCATCTTCGCCAGAGTCAACTAAATCTTGGTCGGCCTCGAAATCTTTGAAGATCGGGCCAACCTTGACAATCTCCCACCCCTGAAGGTAGGACAAGACTCTCCTACAAACGGGGACGCCAGTGTAAGACCACTTCCTCTTATAGAAGCGGCGAATGAAGGCATCTCCTTCGACATGGTCCTCCTCCGGACCGGGACTCATCACGTTCGGATGATGCAAGATCAGCCACCCCATAAGATAATGGAAAGGCAGCTCGGCCCGGAGAAAGTTATCATTATTACCTTCCTCGTGGATCTCATCATCGGCAAAGGACCTCAAACCGCGCAACAGGTTGCACACCATCGCGGGAAGGAGAGCCAAAGGTCGTCCACATGCCAACTTCACCGCAGGCAAAATGAGATTCCGATGTACCCTCTCGACGGCACCGGATCCACCTGCAAATATACAATCCCGGAGCCATATCATCAAGTAGGACGTCAACACTGCCTTGGATGACATCCGGTGCCCGCAGTGCCAGAAACAGCTGTACGTAGCCTTACCGCCCTCATTAGAGTGTGGGGTCCTTTCGTCCAGCCGGCTTATTTCAGAACTCACTTCCGCGGGCTTCAATCCCTGCGGAGTCGCAAACCGAATCCTCGAAGGATCCGTCAAATCCTGCCTGAAGACGTAGTCCCTCCAAGCAGTCACATGAGGCTGGGTCTTGCCCTTGTCCCTCCGGTGCATCAGATAATGATGGCTTGTCACCTCTTTGAAAACAGCCATCATCTCCGGATCCTTATCCTCCAGAACTTGGATCTCTTCATTTGATGGAAAATATTCCTCGTACGGTTCCGAGCCCCAAGGAAGCTTGGACACTTCGTACATCTCATGAAGGGCCAATCCCAACTCCCCCACCGGAGTAAAGAAGCTACCAGTCTGGGCATTGAAAAGCTCCAAGAGCGCAAGAAACATAGGCTTATTGAGGTCCACGCCTGCCTGCGTGGCCCGAATGGCGGCTGTCAGCCCGATCTCTTTAAGCTCAACCTCGAACCTTGAAAGCACCCAAGTGGTCAACTCGTCCCACTTCGGGATGTAGTGACACGAGCCTTCGACTCTGAAGCTACCTGTCGGATACATCACCTTTGATGTCAGCATCCGATTTACAAAGATCGAGGCACTGAAGGGAAACGTGTCATTTGGGACCTCACTGTAGATGCTCCCAGGACGCAAGGCTCGGTAACTGAAAGAAGAACCGGCTCGTGAAGCAGTCAAAGTATCTCGCTGGTTCGAGGAGGCGTCAATTGAGAGGGTACCTCCCAAGGCCCCTCCTTGAGAGGGAGTAAGTTCCCAACCCATCCTTCTCTTCGAAGCTAGACGATAAAAAGCCATCAACGGCAACTGGCGGTCAACCTGCCGCATGTACAAAACCATGCCTTTGGCAGAAAAGAACCAGTCTTCTCTAATCCTCAGTATCTTCGCTTCGGAAGAGACTAGTCGGTCGCCAAACAGAAAGGCAGGTTTTAAGAAAGTTACACTTTCGGATTCAGCAGACTTCAGTTTACCACTCTCCATCATACTCTGGAGGAAAAGAGGCAACTGGGTCTGGATTTGTAGCATTCTCTCACGAGGTTGGTCCTGTAAGATAGCATCCTTCGCAGGATTGATCACCGCCTCGTCAAAATCAACTCCCATCTGACAAAGAGAAGCGTCCAGAAGGACCTCATTCAACGAAGGGATCGTCATCGACACTGATACAACAAAGGTGGAAGTCAGGCAAAAATGTCAAATAGCTTCGGCGCATCATCAGGGCGTAAGCCCATGCGCGCCAGCATCAGAGCTTCGGCGCATCATCAGGGCGTAAGCCCATGCGCGTCAACTTGCTTCGGTGCATCATCAGGGCGTAAGCCCATGCGCGTCAGCATTGGAGCTTCGGCGCATCATCAGAGCGTGAGCTCATGCGCGTCAGCGAAGGCTTCGGCGCATCATCAGGGTACGAAACCCATGCGCATCAGCCATTAAACCTCGGTGCATGATAAAGGTGTAAACCTATGCATGTCGGCGGGGTAGAACCTCGACGTATCATCAGGACAAAAGTCCATACGCGTCAGCAAATCTAAGTTGGGGCACAGTCTGGCCCAAAAGCTTATATGAAGGAGATGAAACCCACCCTTCATCTCAGGACGAACGTCGGCCGGAGTTGCAGGGGTGATAGGTGCATCCTCATCAACGAACTCCTTCGCTTTCTCCTTCCCCTTGCCGGCACCACCGCGAGGAGTCTTGGGAGCCATTCTCTCAGAGAAGAAAAAGTTAGGGTTTTGAAGAAAAAACTCTAAAGAAAGCAAATGCACAGAGCAGATGAACTCTCTCTCTCTCTCCAACCCTTATCTATTTATAGGGCTTGGTCGCACGCGTGAACCGATGACGTGTAATCTCAGCCGTCGCTTCGGGTTCCGTGAGGAGATAACAACAAATACAACCAAAAGATCATCATTAATCTTTTGGGTTACCAAGGCGTCATCATCATCAACTGAAAGGAGCATGCGCCCGAACAAGCATGCGCCCAAAAATCATGCGCCCTGACCTCCATGCTTCTTATTCAAAGTATTCCAAAACTTATTCAAAAGTTTTGAAAACTTTGAAGGGGGTCTTGTAGAAGCATGGAATTTCACAACCAGAAAGCCCATGCGCCAGGCATTATATGCGCCAGAACTCAGACAGCTAATCAAATAAGCCATAGACATTCGAAGAAAGACTTTTTATTTATATATATAAAAGTCTATTACATGTCTAGAAAAGGTTGTACAAAGGAGAATTTCTACAAAGGAAGGATCCTAGATCTACAGCCAACAGCCACCATGCGCCTTCCAGATAGGCGCAGCAACCACCATGCGCCTTCCGATGGGCGCAGCAGTCACCATGCGCTGTCAGCCAGTCGCAGCAGATGTCATGCGCCTCCAGCCAGGCGCATCCTACCATCTCTTCAGCAGCTCAGTTATGTGCATCCAGCTCAGTTATGTGCATCCCTTCAGCAGCTCAGTTATGTGCAACTCTTCCAACCAGGCTCACCTGGCCGAGCAGAGCCCAGTTATGTACCGCTCTTCCAGTCAGGCTCACCTGATAAGTGCTTCGCCAAGCAAAGCATTTAACCCTCTGGCTGGAACCAAGGAAGAGAAGAGCACCGCAAATGCTGTGGCCAGGGGAGGCTTCGAAAGAACCTCCAAAGACCAAGGAAGACCGTGATCGAAATCATGGCACAAGGAGCTTTCAACACAATCAAAGTGGGCGGCACCCACTTTGAAGGAAGAGAGGGCCTAGCACCACCATTTCGATCTACGGCTCTTCCGGAACAACGGAGACGAGGCCCGAACATCCCTATCTTTGGATGCAACAGGCACCTTCCGCCTGCCTCAGAAGCCCTCGACTCCGTCTTTTGGATGTAACAGTCACCTTCAAGTGCATCGAAGACAACACGACGTCTCATCTTCACCCTCGGGAGCACTTCGTCAACAGAATGCACCCGCATATCCAAGTTCATGTTGGAAGTACGTGAGGGAAGGAGGAGCAAACCTTCTCTCCATGCCACTATTTATAGGCCGGGCAAATCAACCCATACGCCAAGTGGATGACTCTCTGAATTCTGTGCAATGAATTTACATTAAATGGATGAACCGGACGCCTCGAATTCAGCCAAACGGCTATTTATAGCACTCGAGGAGCGAGACAGTCGCGTCATTAAAGGACATGTCGGATACGCCAGCCAAACAGCGCATCACACGGACGTGCCCTCCATCATCAGGCATATCACACAGACGCGCCCTACAGTACCCGGCGCATCACAGAGGATGCACCCCCCCTCACATCTCCATGCCGAGTGGAACACCAACCAATGTGCCCACTCAGCTGTCCATCGAACGTCACAAACGTTAAATACTGAACTGACACCAGAGTTGGCAGCACGCTTCCCAAAGTCTGAACAGTTGACAGCTTTTTCAGAGAACGAAGCGTCGACAACGTCAGCATCATCATGACTCTATTCCGACGGCTACTGCCACGTGGCCATCCGCATGTGCCTCTACGGCCATGCGTCCAAACCAGCATGTGCCTCAAAAGTCGTGTGCCTCAGACCCTTCACTGATCCCTAAAGACAGAAGAAGAGTCTCCAGTTGAAGCTTTGCATGCGCCTCAAAAGCCATGCACCCCAGACTGATCTCTGATCCCGAAAGACAGAAAAAAGGTCACCTGCATGCGCCTTAAAAGCCATGCGCCCTAAATGGTTTGTAACTTCTAAAGGTTATGAGCCGCAGCCTCCTCCTGCGCCCAGATCCAAGGCGCAGCTCACCAGATCACTACCCCCCCAAATTCGAGATCTTCAAGCCATGGGTCGATGACACATGTCATTTGACTCAACTCGTCCAAGATTTCAGCAACAGAAAGATCTTCTCCTCTGCTACGTGCCGGCTCACAACAGCAGTATGAAGAGTTCTCCCTCTCAATCAGGGCGCATCATCTACGCGCCTCCATCAGCAACCTCCACGTGGCGTCCCCACACACCGGCGCATCCTACATACGCGCATGAGCAGCCAGCCTGCAAAACTATAAATAGAGGGATCTTCTCCTTCACACACACACACAGAATCCACAACGAACATACAAAGAATCATCAGAGAGGCAGATACAGACACTCAACGTCTTCCTCCTCTCAGCAAGCTCCAGCACCCAGAGCAATCCACGCCTTCAGAGAACCGATAACCGTCGTCAGCCGGTCAACGGAGTCAACGCATTACCACTCGCTCCATTGGCACTAAGGACCCAGCTTAAACAAAAGTGTACTCCTAGGACTACATCTAAGTCCTACATTGTAACACTGTTCTGTTTGTATTAAAGTTTTCAATCAAACAATTTTAATGGCAAACAGTAATGCCTTTTATTTTGATCAATAAAAAGATATTATTTTTGTGGCTCTATTATTTATTGCATATCCCATTACGGATATAAATAATAGCGATAGAAAATATATTCAGAGGTTCAGGACATAATATATTTCTTGATTCAAAAAATAATTATATTCATTATATCTGCTCAGAGGTAATGCGGACATGGCAGAATATAATTTGTTGAATATTATTATTTCAGTAAACAACTTAATTAGAGGTATTAAATACATGACAAGTCGCTGATGTGGATGAATGGATGAATCGTCAAAATATGTGAACGAAATGAATCGTCGGGATGAATGGATGAATCGTCAAAATGTATGAACGTAATGAACGGATAAACCATCAAAATGGATGAATGTAATGAACGGATAAACCGTCGAATGAATGGAATGAACGGGTGAACTGTCAGGTTAACGTAATGAACGGATGAACCGTCGAATGAATGAAATGAACGGATGAACCGTCGAATGAATGAAATAAACGGGTGAACCGTCGGATGAATGAAATGAATGTTGCGAAGAACGTATTGCTTCGATGTTTCAAGAATCTCTGGCTATAAATAGAACAGAAATTTAGATGGAATGATCACTTTCACTTTTCAACACAAAAATGTCGTCTGAAGATGCATCCAAGAAGGCTGAGATTGTCCCCAAGGTTGAAGAAATCACGGAGGAATGTCCAGCCGAACCAAATCAGCCAAAGCAGACGGAAGGGGCGAAGGTTCGTCTGCACCCAAGCCACCAAGGGACATCTTGGACTTCCTGATTGAGCCAGGGAAGACTGAAGAAGAAGAAGAGGCCATGAGGATGGCTGCTTGTGCATTTCTAGTGAAATCGGGCAAGGATGTTCTTGGCTCTTTTGTCGACTATATTTTTGAAAAGGACGGTAGTGGTCCTCGTCCTGTCTTTAAGAAGGATGATAGTGATTCTCGTCCTTGATATTATGTAACATCGTTTATGATGAAATAAAATCAAACTTTATTTATGAACTGTATGATCATATTTACAAAAAATCCTTTTTACATTCATATATAATATTTTTTAAGGAACTTGCCATTGATGGGCATCATTGCGACTCGACCATCTAGCTCTGTGAGTTGATAAGCTCCATTTGAGAAGACTTTATTCACGATATAAGGCCCTTCCCATTTTGCATCGAACTTGCCTTTGCTCATGTGAGTCATAGTCATGGGACGTCTGACTGTAAGAACGAGTTCTCCTTTCTGAAAGGCTCTGACTTTAACTTTACGGTTGAAAGTCTTCGAGATACGGGCTTGATATAACTCTATGTGTTGTTGAGCCAATAGTCGCTTCTCGTCGAGCGCCTCCAGTTCTTGAAGTCGAAGAAGATTATTGTTCTCTGTCGTTAACTCATTGGCGATAACAATCCTTAGAGATGGAATTTGAAGTTCCAAAGGCAGAACTGCTTAGCAACCGTACACCAGAGAGAAAGGTGTACAGCCTGTGGGGTTGCAGACCATAGTGCGGTAGGCCCATAGACATTCTCTAAGCTTTTTACTCCAATTTCGTTTGTTAGTAGATACAAACTTCTTAAGAAGCTTGATAATAGTCTTGTTAAAGGCTTCAGCCAAGCCATTAGCAGCAGGATTGTAAGCTGTAGAGGCGAGATTGTCAATCCGATGATCGTCACAAAATTTTGTAAACTTTTGACTGATGAACTGAGGTCCATTGTCATGAATGATTCGTCGAGGTACACCAAATCTGTAGATGACATGATGTTTGACAAAGTTGATAACACTGCTGGTTAATTTTGACTTCAGCCAAAGGTATAGCTTCGGCCCACTTGGAGAAATAATCCGTTATGGCTAGTATAAACTGATGTCTTTTAGAAGAAGAAGGATTGATAGGACCTATAATATCCATGCCCCAAGCTTCAAAAGGCCAGGAAGCAGCAGTCAGATGAAGGAATTCCGACGGTTGATGGATAAAATCTGCATGGATTTGACAGGCTCGACATTTCCTTGCATATTCAATGGCATCAGATACCATAGAAGGCCAATAGTAACCCATTCGTCGGATACGATCTTGTAGTTTTAGGCCAGGTTGATGTGCTCCGCAAACACCATCATGAGCTTCACGCAATACTTGCTTCGCTTCATCACCAGCAAGACAGTGCAAAAGTCGGCCGTCATAAGTCCGTCGATAGAGAGTTTTGGTGGTCTGATTGTAGTAGAATCGAAGAGATCGTCGACGAATACTCGTAGCCTCCTTAGGCTCTTCAGGAAGTATGTCATGAACTACGAAGTCAATGAAAGGAGCTCTCCAATCTTCATCGATAACATTAATTTCAGCAAAATTACTGAACTCGAAGTTACGATTGTTTTCCACACAGAACAACTCTCTATTGGAAACAACAACCACTTGTTGTCTTTTGACAGGAATTGCTAAGACTGTCGCGAGATTGGCTAAAGCATCTGTCTCAGTGTTGCAAGCTCGTCGGACATATTCAATGAAGAAGGCCTTGAATGATGTAGCCATGTACATTGCAGCTTCATGATAGGGTACCAGATCTTGATGGCGGACTTCGTATGTTCCTCTAACCTGATTGACAACCAGTTTAGAATCGCCATGGACTTTAAGATATTCGACCTCCAACTGTTTAGCTAATTGGAGTCCGATAAGCAAGGCATTGTATTCAGCCACATTATTAGAGCATGGCTGATCTAAGGAATAGGCTCTTTGGATAGCTAATCCTTCTGGAAAGACTAGTACAATCCCCACTCCTGCGACAATAGTCCCATTGGGTCCGATTCGGGATACTCCGTCGAAGAATAGACGCCAGGTAGGAAATTCTTCAGAGATCATGTTTGATTCCAGGGTTTCGTCTAGAATTTCATCATAAAGCTTAGATGTTTCCGGAACAGGATGAGCTGCTAAAAAGTCAGCCAGTACTTGACCCTTAACGGACTTTTGTGGAACATAAACCATATCGTATTGGGCTAGCAGAATGGCCCATGTAGCCAGTCAAGAATTGAGTGTGCTGGGCTTCTTCATCAGTACCCGAAGAGGATTAACTCGAAAAATGACATGAATGGTTTGGCCAATGATATTATGCCGAGTCTTTTGAACATCGAACATAAGAGCTAGGCATTCTTTTTCAACCGGACAATAACGATGTTCAGCACCAATCATAGTACGACTAAGATAGTAGATGGCTTGTTCGTGGCCCTCTTTGTTCTTCTGGGCAAGTAAAGCACCCAATGAATGATCCATAGCACGGACATACATTAGAATGGTATGCCTGAAATTGGTGGCACCAAGACTGGTGGGTTCATAAGATATTGCTTTATATCATCAAATGCTCGTTGACATTCTTCATTCCAAATGAAAGATACACCCTTCTTTATTAACTGGGTAAATGGTCTGCAGCGTCCAGACAAATTTGAAATGAATCTCCTGATGTACGCAAGTCGACCTTGGAATCCTCGTAGCTCTTTTAGGTTGTGTGGAGGACGCATCTCTTGAATGGCTTTGATCTTCTCGGGATCCACGTGTATACCCTTAGAGGTAATGACGAAGCCGAGAAATTTACCACTGGAGATACCCAAGAAAGACTAGGTGGGATTCATTTTAAGTTAATGCTGGCACATTAGATTGAAGATAGTTCTTAAATCTTGGATGTGATCTTCCTTTAGACGACTCTTGACAGCAATATCGTCAACATAGCATTCGACAGTCTTACGCAGATGATCTCGAAAGATGGTACTCGTAGCTCCTTGGTAAGTTGCACCAGCATTCTTGAGACCAAATGGCATCACTGTATAGCAGTAGACTCCGCGAGGAGTACGGAAAGAAGTATGTTTTTCATCTTCAGGATTCATCCGAATCTGATTGTATCCGGAGAATCCATCCATGAAGGATATCCTTTCGAACCCACAAGTGTTGTCGATCATGACGTCTGTAATAGGGAGAGGAAACTCATCTTTTGGACAGGCTTCATTAAGATCCCGGAAGTTGATACAAACTCGAACTTTGCCAGCTTTTTTCAAGACTAGAACAACGTTGGCTACCCAATCTGGATGTTGTTCTTCTCGAATAAAGCCACAAGCTATAAGCTTTTTGACTTCATCATCAATCGCGTCCATCATTTTTGGCATGAACCGCCTCTGCTGCTGTTTAACTGGTTTTGTATTAGGCAAAATATTCAGCTTATGAGTGGCAACTTTGGGATCTAAACCTGGTATATCTTCATAACTCCAAGCAAAGACATCAATGTATTCTCGAATAAGAAGAATTAATTCTTGCTTATTCGTCTATGGGAGGTTCTTGCTAATAAATATCGGACGAGGTGACCCATCTTCTCCCACGTCAATTTGGACCAATTGATCTTCGGTAGAAGGTTCCCGTTGCTCGAATCGGAGTTTTTATTGGGTATCCATTCGTTGAGCCCAAGGATCTATTTCAGGATTTTTTTCGATATCTTCGTCATAACCTTCTGGAAGTTTAGCGGAGACCATGTTAGAAGATACAATCAATCGATAAACTTGGCCGATACTGGTGTCAGAATCCCAAGATCTGGAATCAGAAGAGTTAGAGCGCTCCTCACTATCAGACTCGGAGGCTGCTGGAGATAAAACTGGAGGTGAAGTATATCCGAGACCTCTTTTCGTCCTGCTGTAATACATCTCTGACTTTCCCTTCGGAACAACCGTACGGATAGGAGTTCGTCTGCCCTTACCGTAATTGAGGCCATTCTTGAAGTCATAACCCATCTTTCGGATGATATCTTTTGATTGTTGACTATAACGACGAAGTTGGAGACGTCTCATATCGTTATTTTTGCTATCATCTGTATAGCTGAATTTTTGTTCTGGCCCTTTACTAAAAAATATTGGACTCTCGTCTCTCTTTCGAGAAGGGACAACAAAATATGAGTCATCTAGATGTTCAATTAATACTTCCGTCTGAAGGGATTGTACGACTCCTATTGTAAAGGACTGAAAGCTGTCTAGCATATCCAAATAGCATTTAGTATGATAAATGACATCAGTATACTGGAAAGTAGATGCTTTTTTATTGATTTGTACATCCATATTTACAATAGGACCTTTAGCCTTAGCCGGCTTGGTCAGATCGATTACAAGAGGAGGAGAAGAAGAGCAAGGAGGAGGCTTGCTACGACGAAGGTCAATAACAAGCGACTCAGAAGAGGTAAGCTCCCTTTGATCTTTATTACGACGGAGGTCGATAACAAGCGGCTCAGATGAGATGAGCTCTTTTTTATCTTTGTTACGACGTAAGTCGATAACCAATAGCTCAGAAGAGGTGAGCTCCCTTTGATTTTGATTATCACCAGTCGATTGCTTCTGGGTTGGCAGATGAATAGCTAGTGGTTTGGAGGATTGAGGATTAGAGACACGCCCTTTCTGGTATGATGAGAGTGTCACTGGGCACTGCTTCCTGTTCTTCTTCACCATTCATGGCTAATACCACCTTCATAAACTCTTTTTTGTACATGCGAGCGTCGTTGCAATATACTTTAACGCCTTTAAACGGGTAGAGATCCGCAACTTCTTTTTGGACTTCTCCTTTGTCATCAACGTATTTGAAGCATTGATGGAGAGTAGAAGGAACAATGTTGTGTTCATGCAGGAATGGTCTTCCCAGAAGAGCATTGTAGGAACAACCATGATTGTCTATAATATAGAAGGTCACCTTCGTGCGAAGATTGCCGATTTGGAGTTTTAGGCGTATCTTGCCTAAAGGTTCACTTCTTCCCTGATTGAATCCCAGAATGGTGGTTATAGTGCTGGAGAGGCTATGCACTGGAATCTTCAGAGCATCCAACATTGTCTTAGGCATGATGCTGAGTGCTGACCCTGGATCTATCAGAATATGATCAACCTTCATGGAGTCGACATATCCTGTAAAGTAGAGAGGACGGTCATATCGATTGTCTTCCATTAACATGTCATCTTGTGTGAAGGTAATATTAGGAATTAATTCCAGCACACTGTGACAATGGAGACAAGAGACAGGTTCTGCCTCAGGTTTCTTAAGAAGAGTTAGGCAAGTGTCTGTCTGCATCAAAGCCTCACTCAGTGTCTCTCGAGTCTCTTTAGAGAGGCGTAAGAGCTCGAAAATGGACAGCCTAGCCGGTGTGTTGGCCAGTTGAGCCAATATGTCAAAGTTATATGGCTTTTCAAGTCCAGAGGGGGATGACTTCTTCAAAACTTTGTCGAAGCGGACTTGTTGTTTGCCTTTGTCGGCTGCTGTCGGTTTAGGAGGAATGGGTTCTACAACCGGTAAGGATGCAGAAGGGATGACTTCTGTAGAGACAGGCTGCACTGGAACAGACTCAGAAGAAGAAGCAGGGTTTTCTTGAGTTTCGAGAAATTCCCGTAAATAGGCTTTCCCTGACCTGGTGCCCAGCAGGATTTCCTCTTCAACTATGGGGTCAAAAGACACCATATTACAGATCTTTGTTTTGCCCTTAGAGCGGTCTTTTTGCTTAGACAAGGAAGGAGCCTCGAAGTCTATAACAAGATCAGGATGGATCCACATAATCTCACCGTTATCAAGGGATAAGGGGACGAGACCTTCACTCCGTGGAGGAGGAAGATTCTCTATCTTAAGAGTGGCCTTGGGAATAGGGATAACACCATGCTGTACCATTTGTGGAGGAAAATTACCAAACTGTACTGAGACCATGTTCGCGGTAACAGTCTTCTCATCTTGTTGAAGGGTGACAACACCAGCGTTGACTAGCTCTTGAATCTTGCCTTTGAGCACATAATATGCTCGAGTGGGATGACCAATGAACCTGTGATAAACACAATATTTGGGATGATCAGTCTTATCGACCTTGTCGGGCTTCTTCGGGTCTGGGAGTTGGAGTTTATTGCTTTTGATCAAGCATGTAACGCCCCAGTCCTAAAATACGTAGGACTAGAACGTAATCATGCCAGCTGTATACATACGAAGTATATGGACCCTCGTATATATACATAAGCTGTAAAATGCAGTAACCAATGCACTAAATCTCATCCACAAAGATAAATATGATATAAAAGAAACTTTGAATTTCTCATGTATACAATCGTTAGGCGGAGACAAAGTCCACTACCAACTAATTTTAATAAGAACGAAATATACAAGGAAAGGAATTTAGTAGAGCAAGGAGATGACGATCCAAGAGCAACATCTCGATGAACAGAGCGCAAGTCATGGCCTTAGCTAGAGCACCTGCAGAAATCATAAGAGCACACACCTGGCGAGATAACCAGGTCCTCAGAGGGACGTAACAAGATACATCAACATGCCATATAATACTGAATATAAATATGCCACAATCAAAGAAAGTGACAAGACACAATAAGGTAATCTAACCAAACTAAAGTGAACATGCAGTGAGAACAAACCTTCTGTCGCATGAGCCCTGGTTGTAAATGGGATCTGGTATAGTCCGCACTTGGGCACCAGTGATCGAGAGCATGACGTTGAAAAACGACAGTGGCCAACCTGAGAGGCTCATACCCGTATCTCCAGCGGAGCTTCCGGATTACAAGAAAAGTGCAATAGAAGCCCATACGATAAGGAAATGTTCTCCCCACCCAATGTACTTATCATGTCGTATCCACGACCATGTAATACTACTAACTGTCAAGTCTTCTAACATACAACTATCGACAGTTAGGCCTAACGCACGTCCTGCACGCATCAGTGATCAGCCAACACGCAAGTTCGTAGACTATATGCTACTCATAACTCACACATCTCGTGGCACAACAGTGTCAAAGTTTATGCAATGCACTAAGCTAGTGGTAGTCCCTTAACTCTAAGTCCATATGCATTTAAAGATAAATAATAAGGTACAACTAATATCACTGAGCAGGCAGTAATCAAGAACTAAAAATAAATGAACAGTGATATGTAATAAAAATGCAGACTGAATATAAACAGTATAATGGCAAGGTATCTTGCCTGGTAGGTCGCCTGGTGTGGTGCGGTGATCGAGCAAGTCATGTTCTGTCCAATAGCCATGGTCGATGCAGCATGGTCCGAAATTCCCGAGAAAAGAAATGCACGATTAGTCGTGATCAAAAGGGATAATTGAGGAGAATCTGTGGAGATAGATACATATACTAATTTTAAAAAATATTTTTATAATACTTTCACGTAAATATACTTGAAAATATTTTATATATACAATTTGAAAAATATCTTTTTATTAGTCAAAATAATTTTAAATATCTATTTAAAATAATCTATATACCTCACAAGTTTAGGAAACCATGTTTTTATTAGTAAATTATGAAAATATCGAAATTCATTTTTAGGATCATATATATAATATATATTTTTGTAGAAAGTAACTCCCCGTTAGTCAATATATTTTACTAAAATATAGTAGAAATAATTTTTGAAAAAATATACGTTATCCATTTATTTAAATAAACAAAAATAATACACTACTAATTTCTAAAAATAATAATAATATAATAATAATGCTAATAACAATATAGAAATAATAATAATTATAATAATGATATTAATAATAATAATAATAATAATAATACAGTACAGACTCATCCCTTAATAATAATAATAATATAATAATAATAACAAAAATCCAAAAGACCACAGCTAATCCCTTTCCTATTTCAATTTAATGAGGGGGAGAGAGAGAGAGTTCGGTTCTCACCGAGGGTCGTAGGCGGCGGTTCACGACGCTGTGCTCTGGCGCTGGAGCGGCGAGTCGGTGCCCTAGCACGGAGTTTGATGACGGCGGCTCACGGAAGTCGGAGGCGTGGGTTTCGCGGAGGCGGTCGTCGAGTGTGGCGGAGACTGGTGGGGCGGCGACCGGAGAGTTGGTGGAGGCGGCGGAGATCAGCGGGCAGAGGCGACGGTCCGAGGGTTTTGGCGGAAGGCTCGACGGGGTTTTGGGGCACGCCGAGCGGAAAGGAGAGGAGAGAGGAGGCACGGGTTTCGGTGGGCGCTCAGACGCGGCGCTGGCCGGTGGTGCCCAAGGCCGAAGCGGCGCATGGCCTAGTCCGCGGTCGGCTACGCGTGGCGGCGATGATCGGGTGAGGGTTCTCACCTCTCCTTCTTGTGGTTTTGTCTTTGGAAAAATTTTGTGATGATGATGACGACGTGGGTGACTGTGGCCGGGGATGGCAACGGTGGTGGAGGTGGTGATGGACTGGGTGGTGCTGGTGATGGTGATATGGTTTTGGCTGACGTTGGGTTGCTCTGTTATGAACGACAAGAGCGATGGCAGGGGCTCGGATGATAGCGAGGGTGGTAATCGGTTTAGGTGCGGCGGGTGGTTGTGGGGGAGTGTGGTGGTAGCGTAGAGGAGATGGCCGGGGAGTAGAGATAATGACGATGTTGGTGATGGTTGTGGCGGAGGTTGTCGCGATGGAGAGGTGGCGGAGAGACGATCGGGGAGTTGCGGCATCGGGAAGCTGCTGTTAGGACGAGGGATTAGTTTAGAGATAGGGTTAGGATTTCATTTGTGTCGGGGTGTGTCCGACACGGGATTTGATGATAATGTACATATAGAATATGGAGTAAGAACTTGGATGGACACCGACACGATGCACGTAGATTTGTGGAGAAAAATTATTGTGGATCAATAATGAATTGGAGGAGTACCTGCCTATTTATAGGATGTGGGAATTCCCAATTTGATAGGATTAGGATTTATTTAAAACACAATTTAGATAATCCATCCATTTATTTAAATCCATAATCAAATCCAAATTCAAATTAAATCCAATTTAAATCAAATTAAATTTTTGTTTAAAATCGAATAGGATAAATCAAATTTCAAAATACTTACCTTTTTAAATAAATCCAAAATTTTAAATCAAGGTTTAAATCGCCACAATAATTTCAAAATATATTTTCTAAAATACTAATAATAATAATTTCGAAAATTATTATTTATAATAATCTAGTAGATAATTATGAAATGTATACACAATTAATATTCGTATAAATATACCTTTCTAATAAAAATATTATTTATTATTTATAACTGGAGGGTCTTTAAAATGAAGAGAAACAAACTTAGCAATTTTTGTACGATAGCAAAGTATTTATTATATAAATTATTTTGAACTATAAGAATAAATTAAAAATATTTTTCTAAAAATATGTACGCTCGCACATATTCGCACTCGACGAGAAATTACGAAAATCGAAATTTCGTGCACGACGTACAATACGACTACGCGACGTACAATACAAAATTTTTAAATCCTTAAAAAAAATAGTAGAAATTTAGGGATTTTACAAAGCAATCGAAGATTCTCACGGTGTCATTCTCATCAAAGGAGTACTCTACTTTCGGACGAGGTTCCCTTGGTGGAGGGGCATAAGGAGTAGAAGTAGACGTAGGTGGAGCCACGTTAACAGCCAATGATTCCTTGTTCTTGAGATTGAAATTCAAGGTTTCTTTACCCTTGCGGTTGTTCTGGCGATTACCGCTACTAGATATCGGGTGTTCATCCCGGTCGGGGTTAGACATGTGTACCCCCAACTGCTTGAACTTGTCAGCGCAAACTTCAGCTGCTTTAGCATTGACAATGAATGATGGCCAGTCTTGAAATTGAGTTGACCCCGTCTACATGCTGATAATAGACAAAAGATTTGCCTTGCAGGTATCTATAGTTACAGCGGCCGGAGTTCTAGGAGGCATCTTTAATATTTCTCGGCAGAATCTTTCAATAAATCTCTCAGCGGTTTCATTATATCTTTGTTTGATCTTGTTGAGGGCCGACATGTTCATGTCATTAATTCTCTCGTAGAATCGCTCCAAGAAGATTTGTTTAAAACCCGAAAAAGAGGTGATACAGCCATCAGGCAAGCTCCTGTACCAATCGTATGCTACACCGGCTAAACAGCCGATAAATACCCTGGTTAGAAGAGCGTCATTTGGCTGAAGTTGAACAGTCATTACCTCAAAATAGTTAATGAACTGACTCGGAGAAGTGCTGCCGTCAAACAGCAAAATTGTGGAAATCTTGTACTTTTGAGGGAATGGGACTTCCTTCCATTCAACCGGATAGGGTTGTTTGATCCCCAATCTCTGTAAATTGTCTTTCTCTTTAAAAACCTCGAATTGAGTGCGCAAGAGTTTGACAGCTTCATTAGCATCCTCTGATAATGAAGAAGAAACAGGCTGAATTATAGTATTAGGGAGAGGAACAGCATGGTAAGTACTACCCCCAGCTCCTGACTGACTGGGTGTGGGTTGAATTTGTACAGGAGATATTTGAGGAGATACTACCCCCAGACCTGCATTGACAGGCACTGACGATGCTATAATCTCAGGATTTACAACAGGTGCGATCGGTGGTACTGTATGTTGGGCCACGATGATAGAATGCATACTTGCGACCATTTCAGCCATGGCCTTCAGCTTATTCTCCAGTACAGCTATTCGTTGTTCTTGATTTGCCGAACTAGAAGCATCTAGATCTTCAGTGACAACGTAGGCTGACACTTCTCTGGGCACAGTAGAAGACACTGTCTTTTCAGAACTTTTACTATATGCATCATAATCAGAGAAGGAATCATCCCCTGAATGAGAAAGAAGAAGATGACCAGAGGGATCTTGGAGAAGATTCCTATGATCGATTGTGTCTTGACTTCGGGATCGGGTGTGTCGAAATACTCCTTCAGAAGATTCTTGGAGTAAATCTAAGTACCGTTGGCTGGGCCTGCGAGGCTTGCCGTATTTGGAGCATTTTCTACCCCCAGTGTCTCGAGAAGCCATGTTGACGGAAGCATACAACATTTCGTCTTTGTCTTCTGACATTAATTCAGAAGTTACAAAATTCAGACGATCGAAGACATATCGTTTTGTTGTCTGGCAACAGCACTTTATGACAACCTTGTGATTACAATGGCGTTCAAGTGGTTGAACTGGAGGTGTTGAGATATTGTCCCGCTTTTGCTTGAGGTGATCCCGGAGGTCAGGAATAATGACGGGACGAGAAGAAGTGTGAGGGACGTATTCTTTGACAACATTCGGAACATGGTTCCGGTTCTTCAGATGTTTTGTCCCGTGAGTATACAGGGAAGTACTCACTTCGTTAGCATAAGTGTCAGGATTTTTCATCCTGGAAGTTTGCCTCTGATGCAGGTTCATCTTCGGCATTGGCTGCTTGCGTTTCGTCGAAGTTAATGTAGACCGAGGTCTATTAAGATAAACCCGTAGATCAGCAAACTCACCCCCAGGGGTTTCTGTCTGAGACACCAGTAATTTTCCCTGCTTTGAGCGGGACATCCGAAGAGTTGGGAGATCTTGGAAATGTGCAACTGGAGTAGGCAAGATGCCTATTTGATCAATGTTCTTCCCTTGAACAGGGAAAGTTTTGTACTGTTTAGTGCCGAGGCACATTCAGATGGATCTTCTGCAGTAAAAACCGGAGAAGACTGAGAAAAGGCCAAAGGGCCTTTTCCTTTATTTTGTGACGAAGGGTTGGCTAAAGAGCGTTTCCCTCTGTTGTTTTCCGAGTTCTGGACTACGGAAGCTCGAGAAAAGACCAAAGGGCCTTTCTGTTTATGCTGAGACGGAGGAGGAACAGTCAAAAGACTACCCCCTGTGGGTTGCGCAGGAGAAGAAGTAGCAACTTGCCCCTTGGCCAAAGAACAAGCAGGATGTACAACTGAAGCTTTGGCAACAGAGGGCTTGAGTTGCGCTATGTTTGAAGGAGCAGTGGATTGCGCAGGAGGGAAAGACTTCGCCAATTGCTCCAGAGGAAGAGGGGTTTTAGATTTTGCCAAGGCAGCATAGGTTGTGGATTGTGCTACAGCAAGAGGAGCAGTGCTCTGCGCATGGACAGTAGAAGCTCTGGTTTGCGCTTTGGCAGCACAGGTGATGTTTTGTGCAAGGACAGGAGAGGCTACTGGTTCTTTGGCAGCAGAGACAGCAGGTTGTGCAGATGACTGCGCAGTGGATTACGCAGAGGACTTCGGAGTCCACACTGAACAGACTCTGTTCTTGGCAGAGGCCACAGTACGACGAGTAGCCCCAAAGTTGATCATTACTTCGTAGGCAGTCTGGTTGACCTTCACAACCAGCGTCTTCAGCGACTTTCCGATGACGCAACGTCACATTGAGTTGTCACTTCCTCGTCGGAGGAGAAAGTCGTCACCAGTAGAGTCGCCATTTTGTTTGTAAAAACAAAAGTCTTTATTTCACAAACTTTGTAAGAAGATTACAATTGAATTCTGGAAAGTACAACTATAGAAATCTGATATGAAAACGATAGCTTTATCCCTTGGACGATGTGAACTTTGAAGACGATAGCCTCTGAAGAATGCCGCAGCACTTGGACAAGAACTTCTGATCTCTGATGATAATAATGATCCCCTCAATGAAGGATTTGAATCTCTATTTATAGAGTTCTAGAAATAACTAATTTGTAGTTATTCTGAATTGCGCATGATAAACTGTGCTGGCAACAGACTGCGCAGACTACAAACTATGCTGGCCTATTGGGCAGTTGCTTGATCGTGGGCTAACTGTATTCAGACGCGTGGCATTATTTGATTTGAAATGCGCTTGGTCGTGTACAGGTGATTGCCACGTGGCGAGCAATTGATGGCATGTAATCCACGTAATAAATGTCAGTTATTCGATGAATTGCGCTAACTGAAGAGCGCTAGCTTCAGAGTGCGCTTCAATAGATAGCGCTGGGACTCAGGCTGGGTCAAACTGTACTGCGGTTGGACTGGCTGATTGTGCTGAAGTTGTACAGCTGTTCTCGAGCTCTGTGCTGCACAAGAAACGAACAGACTCCTCGTTTTTCGGGCTGTCAGATGATTCGATCTTTGTCAGGTAATGATGGCATTGCCACGTCAGCGTAGCGCGCTCTGATGGTAGCGCAGTTCAGCTCGCACGTTCGGTTTGTAGCGCAATCTGATCCCTGCACAGTCTATTTGAAGGGTACGCAGTTGAGAATTCTCTGCCTAATTGATAGATGCAACTTGATTTTTAGGACATACAAACCCTCTCATCTCAAACCAAACTAACCCAAACCAAGCCCAAGCCAAGTTGAACCAAACCAAATTAAACCAAGTCAAGATTTAAACCAAAATAAAAGAGACAAGTCAAAATACGGGTTACCTGACAAATGTTAGAATTTCATACATGTATACTGAAAATACGTATAACAAAAAATAGGAGTGACAGGTATGCCGTCGATATACACTGGTATACTGACAGTATGTCGATCAAGGAGAAATTTTATAAGTTAGAATTTTTTTTAAACATTCTGAAAACCAAAAAATACGAAATACGGTACAAAAATACGTATCAGTATATAAATATCGATACTGTGAGACGAGTCTCACGACTCTTCCATCCTTAGAAAAATTTTGTCCTCGAAATTTCCTAAAGCCAGTCGAGCATGAAATCCAAACCAGAAGCAAAATCACAGTAAATCAAACAAAGCATGGTATATAAATAATTGAAGGCAACTGTAATATAAATAAATGCGTAAGCAATAACATACCCACAATCAAGAAGGGCTGGAGGCATATATATATATATATATATATATATCTCCTGAGTCAGTTGAGTAGGCGCAGGCCTACGCTGACTCCCAAAATGGATAAGGATCAAGTCTCAAAGTAAGTCGGTACCAATGACTTAGTCTAAGACATGACTCTACCCAGGACGTATCATCGTAGTCGAGACACGTGATAGATATCATGCATCTCAAGATACGAAGACAGAAGAGTGGAAAGAGAAACTCTCATCTACTCACCGAATAAGTCACGTCGGCCATTGTACTCTTGATATAGGTGAAATACAAGGTCGCCGACAAGAACCCAAGATATACTGCCACTACCTGGCCTGCTACTGAAAGACAAATCGAAAGGGCATAACTGAAAGAAGAACATAAAGATGGTACATGAGACTCCCTAGGTACAACCCTCATGCCGATACTAGAGCTGCCCTTGAGACTATACATACAACTGTGCTCTGCGCTGTCTGACCCTCTGAGCTCGCGATGGCGGAGGATACTGTGCCAATGGCTGAACATCTAGTATTGGCCCTAACTGCTCTTCCACTGCTAGGGGTGATGACGGAGGCGACTGAAAGGACTGAGGTGGTATATCTGGTGTAGCTGGTCGGCCTCGAGATATCGGATAAGGGCAAGTGCTAACAGAATGGTCCTCTGCTCTACAGCGGAAGCATCGTCCACCGGCCGACCTACAAACTGATCTGAGATGCCCTATCTTGCCACAATAGGTACATACTTCTTGTTCTATCTGATACCGTTGCTGGTTTCTCTGCCTCTGAGCCAGGGCCTGTATATTTCTGAGGTCCATGCTGCTGCTGAACCGGTGCTGGTGCCTGCTGGTTGGAAGGCTGAAAGGATGTCGATCTAGTCGGACTCCTCCAGGGACAAACTTCGATCATGTGGTCTGGTGATCCGCACGCTAAACATAGAAGGTTAGCCTCCGACAAGTAAGATGAGTGTGCCCTCCCCTTCCACAGAAGGAACATTCGACTGATAAATCATGATGCTGGTATGGATGTTGGTCTGATGGCACAGGTGATGGACGTCGGGGTGAAAAGCCTGATACGGGTGAATGGTACCTCTTACGACCCTCATTTCTGGATGTGGTTCTCCTGGCTATATACTCGTGCTCTCGTACTGCCTCTACAGTAGGTCGGACTCGATATCCTGATCTACTAGATGACTGGTACTGCCTGGCTCCACCTTCTGGCTGCAAGTCCTCGGCTTGAAATACCTTTGGTATTCCTTGTCTACTACGGTCTATCAACATCTGGATACTCTACTGGAGAATGAGATCTCGTTGTTGCAGTGACTCCATCATATCCTTCATGATCCCTAGGAATGCATGCACATCAGGATGATCTGATACTACCTCTCCTCGGACAGTTGACTGTACTGGTGATACAGAATACCCTGACTCTGGGGATGCCTTGACTGAATGATGATCTATCACTGGTACTGACTGATGAAATCCTGGCTGAACTAGAAATACTGACTGCACGGGCATAGCTGGCTTATCGAGATAGACGAACATCACTGCCCTTATGTCGACTCTTGACTCTGCTCCTGAATGTTGAGACTGATCCTCCAAAACCGATCTAACAGAAGATTGCTGACCTGCCATCGGTAGAATTCAAAAAGATGATCGAAAGGATTAAGGACAGTGCCCCTGAAAGTTAAAGGACACAATGATCAAATCGAGGGAACAAGAAAGATCAACGATCAAGACAGATATCAGGTCAAAGAATAAGAGATATAGAATAATATGAAGGATATCAATAAAGGAGAATTGTGACTGAGATAACTATACGTCAGTAATCCCCACATATCTGATAAATCAGACCTGCATGGGCCACCACTAGAACCTATGTCACGCCCCAGAACTAGAATACTGGCAAGTAGGGACGGACCAGACCAGCTACATAATACCAAAGTACTCCAGTACTCTGAAATAATGTATAAGCTGTCAAGACATGGGGGTTACTACTACAAGCCAACAATCAATCCTAGGTCGAACGATCCTAGGTATCTCAATCACAGACAAATATGCAAAGTATAAAAAGTATGATCATCAGACATAAAATAGTAAAGCGTCCCAAACTATATATACATGGATGATCATGAAGCTAGTAATACAAAGTGAAGAACTAGCAAGAGTAATAGTCATAAATGATAAGCTATAGCTATAGTCTAGAATACGCAAATCATATTTAGGCCCGTAGGCTACATGTCAAGATCCAAAACACGTGCTCGGAGGCGAAACGTCACAAAAGAATAATGTACATAACTAGTAGGAGAATGATATAGAAAAATCCACTAAGGTACTCTGGTGCTCCGGAAAGTCACTGTCGAGTAGATGGTATGGAAGATCCTTCGGGCTCCTCTATCAAATCTGGCCAAACAAAACCAGTGGGGTCAGACCCCCAATAGCAAGTACCACAAAGGAAGCCAAACTTATGAACTAAAATCAGCAATAACTAACATAGCAATGGATAGAGACACAAATAAATAAATGCGGATCGAGACTCGTGCACTACCAATGCACTTATCCCGATAATAGAAAAGACAATAAGCAAAACAACATGGAGCATAGGATAAATAACATGTGACATAATATAAACTGTGGACATGTAAGGTAAAAAAGAAACATGTGAACATATGAGATAAACTGAACATGTGAGCAAGTGAGAGAAATATATAGTACATGTGAGCATGTGAGATAACTGGGATATATGAGCATGTTAGAGAAATGGTACATGTGAGCACGTTAGATAACTGGAACATGTGAGCATATTAGAACTATATAGAATGACAAATGATGAGATGACTTAGGAACTATTCTAGAATCCAAGTTACAACCCGTAAACCAAACAAGGATCGGGGCTGTAACCCTTCTCCTGAACAGAACTCAGTCTCTAATCAATGTATAACATAGGAATCACGTATAGCGTGTGAGTACTAAACAGGACGACAAAAGACAAGATGACTAAGAAACTATTCCGGAACCCAAGTTACAACCCGTAAACCAAATAAGTGTTAGGGTTATATACTAAAAGCATCACTTTTATAGTAACTCTATTTCCTTAAATTTTGAATGAGAATCATATGGGCAAATGTTTGCATATTATATTTATTATAAGTGTTAATGCAAGTGTCTGATATTCTATATTGTAGATAATATGGTATGTGGTGTCACACAAAAGATCATATTATCAGTTCCCTATGGAATATATAAATAGTTCACAACCTAGATAAACTTGGACAATCTATTAGAAAGGTTATAGTGTAATCTGGTATTAGTCTATCTTGACTATAGGTTTACGCTAGTACACTTTGTATGTATTGAACAGGACCAATTGAGGTTGTTTTTTTTGTACTGACTACATAAGAGAACAAACACCTCTGTTATTATGGATGCTTCTACTCTTAATCCGGATATAATAATAGACATGTATATGCAATGTGTATTACTTTGACTCATAAAAGAGTGAGATTCATTATGGGTCAACAACCTCTATGAATTGGGTAATAACATTGTATGTATGATGGGCTGTTGATTATAAAAGGAATCCATGTTTCGATATATCGGATTGATGATGTCCCCTTAAGGAGCTCATAAGGATTGTCATGTAAACCCTGCAGGTAGATTATATCCGACATGACAAATAAAGTTGAGCGGTACTACTTAAGGATAAAAGATGTCGAATCAATATAGTTGTCAGTAACTTAATTTGATCGACGGACATTCGATATCTTAACATGGGGAGCCAAATGAGCGTATAATAAAAGGAGCCCACAAACATAATTTGGGATTATGAAGGTAGTGCAACAATAGCTCATTAGTGGACCGAGCTATTGTTAATGGGCCTGGATTATGTGTTCGGACTGAACACGGGATATCCAGATCCGTTAGGAGGTCTAACCCTAATTTTTCCCCATGGTCCCTACCGTAGCCTATATATATCCTCTATTCTCTGGTCGCCAATTTACTGATCAGAAATCTGAAGCTTTCTCTAAATTCGTGATTCACGTAAGGAGAGAAAGAGAGGGCTGCTAATGAGAAGAAAAGGTTGGAAGATCGTCGCCCACACGGCGTCCAATTCGAGGAAGTAATACGTGCAGAAGATCTTGGGGTCGTCCGCTCGAGATTGCCAGGAACTACTTGTCTTCTTCCCGTCGCAGTTATAATTCGTGAACCCTTTTTTCCGCCTATGAAGGGTTAGAACACGTATTAAATTTGTTTAACTTTCTATCGATCAATACGCACACCAAAATAAGGGTCCTGGGAATCCCGAGTTTCATCAATAAGGACCGGGGTTGTAACCCTTCTCCAGAATAGAACTTAGTTTCTAATCATTTACCGACAAAAGTAAAGCATAAATAATAATCTACTGAAGTAAACAAATACGGACACTGCCTAGACAAAACTAGACTAGACTGGACTCCATACAACAATCACGGCCAAGCAATGAGTATGATTTTATACATTAGCTAACTAGGGTTATCACAATCCTAGTTACTAACAAGATGTAGTTTTGAGAAATCTAATCCAGTTACCTGCCCTGCAGACTACCCGACTTATCCAGGCCAAAAGAAAAAAAATGTAATGGTGGATACATCGCCTGGAAGACAAATGTATCCAAGATCTAATAGTGGATACATCGCCCAGGAGACAAATGTACCCTATAGACATATAATAGTGGGTACATCGCTCAAGAGACAAGTGTATCCTATAGACATATAACAGTGGGTACATCGCCCATGAGACAAATGTACCCTATAGACATATAAAAGTGGGTATATTGTCCAGGAGACAAATGTACCCTATAGACATATAAAAGGTACAACACTCGACGATGCGCTGGAAGTGTGCTCATCATGACAGATAGCTCCAAATCTATTCAGGTTGGGGCCGGGACAAAGGGCTTGCAGGTAACTGAGAAAATTTTCCCTTCCAATGATCTAGATAATCAAGCTAGTTGTTTAGTCCTTAACAATTTCTTGTTGGATTCTGGGTCTGGCATTCCGCAAAATCCATCCTAGACATGATATGCAAGACTGGACAAAAGCAAGAATATGCACTACAATAAGCCACAACAAGAAAAATATAATAAGCTGGAAGCTAGGAGTGCGCTACGACGAGCCACTATAGAGAAAATAGGGAATGTGCCATGACAGACCACTATCATGTAAGCAAGGAAAGACATGTACAAGAGTGCACCACGACGGATCACTATCTAGTAAGCAAAGAAGACATGTAACATGAGTGCGCTACGATGGACCACTATCTAGTAAGCAAAGACATGTAACATGAGTGCACCACAATGGGTCACTATCATGAGTGTACCACAACGGGCCACTATCTAGAATAAGCAAAGAAGAGACGTGTAACATGAGTGCACCACAATGGGTCACTATCATGAGTGCACCACAACGGGCCATTGTCTAGATTAAGCAAAGAAAATACATAAATCATGAGTGCACCCCGACGGGCCACTATCTAAGAATAAGCAAACGTGACAATAAGGATCGCATGTAGAAAGAATTAGATAAAAGATATATCATGGCATGGAAGAAGGAATAAATAAAAGTAAATACTTGACATAAAATAATAATTGAATCTGTGCTAGTGTTAAGAATATGAGGGGTACAATTATTCTCTAACTGTACAAAATCATCTAATCATGTTAAGAAATTTATTTTTGTTTAAGAAACATCAAATGTTGCCAAGTACAGAAAACATGCCAAAGATCAACTATGATTGAAATCATCAGTCACATATGAACTCCAATTAAGGTGAAATAAGAAGATTCTTGAAGCCAAGACAAATACCTACAACTCTCATGTTTGAGGTTTTTCAAGATTTTAGCTACAAAACAGCTTAAACATGCAAAAATAGCCAAAAATAACAATTCCGACGCATGGACAATTCTGGACAAATCCGGCGCATGGACAATTCTGGAAAAATCTGGCACATGGACAATTTTGGGCAAATCCGGCACATGAAAATTCCTGCACATCTGCGCATGAGAATTCATGCACATCCGCATATGGGAAATTCCTGCACATCCATGCATGAGAATTCCTGCACATTCGTGCATGGAAATTCCTGCACATCCGTGCATGGGAAAACTCACGTTGGGTCTTCAGTACATACGCGTAGGAAACCTATGCGCATGACACGCTCGGAGTCAAAGGATGTGTTGCCGAGATTTTACGGCGCATGGCCTCCCGGGCGCATGGGGGTTTTGGCGCATGGGGGTCGTCGTCCCCAAACAGCAAGTTCAGCCATGAAAGTTTCAAAAACTTGCCATGGCCATAACTTCCTCACCCGAACTCGAAATCAAGCGGAATAAAAGCTAAAACTGCATGAAATCAAATTCTCTACAACATGGCACCACCAGTTTTTGGAAATGCCAAGTTTTTAGAGATCAAAACCAAGAAAAACAAAAAGAAGCTTAAAACTTAGATCAACAAAAATATAACCATCAAAACCGAAAACTCCAAGTTCTAAAGATGCTTAGAATAATGAAAGGAAGAGAATAGAACAAACAAAAATAACATTGTTCAAGATTTGGCAAGATGTACTTGCCTTAGTTTGGAGGAGAAAATGAAGAGGAAGAAGATGAAAGGAAATAAAAAAATGGAGGAGAGAGAGAGAGAGAGAGAGAGAGAGAGAGAGAGAGAGAGAGGAGTTGGATTTTATACAAAACCCTCTCATCTCAAACCAAACTAACCCAAACCAAGCCCAAGCCAAGTTGAACCAAACCAAATTAAACCAAGTCAAGATTTAAACCAAAACAAAAGAGACAAGTCAAAATACGGGTTACCTGACAAATGTCAGAATTTCGTACACGTATACTGAAAATACGTATAACGAAAAATGGGAGTGACATGTATGCCGTCGATATACACTGGTATACTGGCGGTATGCCGATCAAGAAGAAAATCTATAAGTTAGAATTTTTTTAAAACATTCCGAAAACCAAAAAAAATACAAAATACAGTACAAAATATGTATCCGTATATAAATACGGATACTGTGAGACGAGTCTCACACCCGACCCACTAAGAGCATCTCCAACCCTATTGTGAGTTTAGAAAAAATAGTTGCCACATAGGAATGACAAGCTTTTATTTCAAAAATTCTTCTCCAATGCAAATGTAGAATAAATCATGAAGTTGACATGGCAATGACATGGCAAGGACAATGTAAAGTTGGTTGTGTAGGTCTAGACAATGCACTTCACAATGACTTTGTTTCTAAATCATCAATTATGAATAGAGATATTTATTAAAAAAAAATGAAGAGGTGGAGGAGTTGTCTTGGAAGTTATAAAAAATATTTTTTATTGTCTTCTCAATAATTTTGCATTGGAGAACACTTTTTTATCTCATTGTCTTGTGTGAATATTATCTTGCAATATAGGCAAGATATTATCTTGTGCGCGACATAAGAATTATAACACAAAATAAGACAATAGGGTTCGAGATGCCCTAAGCACCTTAATCCATACCACAATTTGCCATCCAAAGTAGCACTGCGGGGCCTACATGGAAGGTGTCCCACGTTAGCAGTGGCTGGTGATGAGTATTTAAGGCCGCCCACGCGTCACTGTTCAAGTGACCACCCGCTGTAATGCCCCCTGTAGCTGATCCTAGAGTACCAAAGCCACAACCAGCGGATCATAAACCCCGTAGACCAAACGAGCTCCTCCCCCGGTCTTCCGATTCCGCCACGTCATCATATAGTCCAGACTTCAATCAATCAGCTCAGTCGCACGAGCATATCCTCCGACCCAAATGCCAGCGGATTCGATCGTCACTCCCGCGCCCGCGCTATAAATTCGATGGCAGCGGGGGAGTTGAGCGCCGAGAGATGCTCCATTAATGCGCGACTCCAGACGGACCCAATCTTACAATTAACACCATTTGTCGAGGACTTCTCTGCAAAATTGAAAAAAAAAATTGGGTTCTTTTTTTCTTCTTCTGGAAATTAGGGTATACGTGTTCTGAGAATTTTAATTCGATTCAAAAACCCTAACCCTAAAAAAATTGGGTGAAACGTCTCGACCCAGCAATCAATTCCTTTCCTACGGATGCAATCAATGCGCTTTTGCCAATCCCCCCCGGAAAGAAAATCGAATTTTGCACTCTCGCCCCTCTTGACTTCCCCTTCGCCCACCATAATGATGACAGCACTTTCCTGAGGGGAGTAGAGTAATCCCACCACTTCCTTTCCTCTATCAGAGCTACAAAAACTGCAGCTTTCTGGAAAATAAACTATGGTCTATTAGGAGATCCGACATCTGGATTTATGTGGCTTTAATATAGAAACATATTATAAGGTTTGTTTGAAATTTTTATTTGGGGTGTCTTTATTTCATATTATTATATGTGGTCAGGAAGTCTTTGATGTGGGGGTTGAATTTTGCTAAAAATGGGTTTTTTAGGTGGAGGCAGATGGGGGATTTTGTTGGTTTCAGGAAAAAGTGAAGAATTTTGTGGTAAGTGGACCCTGTTCTTGAAGATTTTTTTATTTTGGTTATATAGTTGGTTCCTTTACTCCTACTTTTGTGATAACTATTGTTTTCAGGTGATGGGTCTTCATTTTGGTAGAGAGTTCTGAGATTCTATGTGTAATTTGTGTTGATTGAATGCTAGGTTTATAGACGTTGAATATTGAAGTTGGGGATGAGAGGTTATTCGGCTGCGTTGGTAGTTTTATATGCTGTGGAACTCTTTTCTGTGAGCTACAATGTCGAAAACGTGATTATGGCATGTTTATTGAGTACTTTAGAGGTCTGTCTTTTAGGTGACATGCTTTTTCGAATGGTAAAGGTGGAAGCTTTTTAGGTTTTTTTTTTTCCTTACATGTGTTGGTCAAATGCTAGGCTTCCTTAAATAGAGATTGATGAGGAAACTCTCTTTTGTAAATTTCATTGTCGAGAAGCGATTAAGAAATGCTTGGTGAGTACTTGGGGAGGGCTATCTTTCTGTTGAGGAGTTCCATTTTTAATGCTAAAGGAGGAAGTCTTTGAATTTTAGAGGTCCTATTAAGGGGATTTTTTTTTTTTTTTTTTCCATTTCTTTTCTTATGGAGCACACATGATGACTGATCAAATGCTAGGCTTCCATCATTTTGGCTTTGCCGGTAAGTTATATGATGAGGAGCTCTTTTCTATAAACTCCAATGTCAAAAAGTGATCAAGACATGTTTTGGTGAGTACTTGGGGAGGGTTATCTTTGTGTTGGCAAGGTATTTTTTAATGGCAAAGGAGAAGGTTTATGGAGTTTGGAGGTTCTTTCGTAATTATGGACTATTATTTGTTGATTAAAATGCTACGTTTCCATAAATAGAGATTATTCGGATGTGCCGATGAGTTTTATGACGAGGAACTCTTTTCTGTAACACTGCCTAGAAGTGATTAAGAAATGTTTAGCGAGTACCGTGGAGAGCTATCTTTCTGTTGCAAGGTCTTTCTAATGATAGAATAGGAAGATTTTGGATTTTAGAGATTATTTCTTGATTATGGCCTATAATGTGTTTATTAAAATGCTAGGGGTTCAAAAATAGAGAGATTATTTGGATGTGCCCATAAGCTTTATGATGAGTAACTTTTTTCTGTAAACTCTTATGTCAAAAATTGATTTAAGACATGTTTGGTTAGTACTTGGGGAGGGCAATATTTCCGTTGATGAGGTCATTTTTAATGGTAAAGGAGAAAGTTTTTGGATTTCAGAGTTTCTTTCTTAATTATGGACTATACATCCGTTGATTAAAATGCCAGGCCTTTGTAAATAGACGTTCTTCGGTTTTGCTGATAACTTTTATAGTGAGGAGCTCTCTTCTGTAAACTTCAATGCTTAGAAGTTATTAGGACATATCTAGTGAGTGCAGGGAAGGACTATCTTCAGTTGATAAGATCATTTCTGTTGGTATTGAAGGTTCTTATCATTTCTGTTGGTATTGAAGGTTCTTATAAGGAGATTTGCTTCCTTATTTGTGGAGTAAACATGTGTTGATTAAATGCTAGGTTTTGCATGCTAGGATTTATTAATTTTTTTCTTTCCCATGTAACAAAAAGAAATGCTAGGTTTCCCATTTCACTTATTAGGCTGTCTACAAGACCTCTACTATCTGGCTAGTTTTAGTTGGTTTTGATGCTGCTGATGAGTAGAGTACTTGTATGCTTGAGTAAGTTAAATTTGCCTTTTTGGGTACTTCTTAATTACCTAATATTCAATTATCAGGTACCCATTTTTTGCTTCATAAAAATAAAATTTAAAGTTTTGGTTTGGGCCTCGTCAATGTTAATTCTATTTAGATGCCCATGATCTGTCTGCCAAAAATAACTCTGGCTTTCGTAGCTGGAATTTCTCCATTTGTTGGAATGAATTCATGTAGGCTGTTGGATTTTTGCCAATACACTCCAGAATTTTTATCCACTGACTAGTTGGTGCATTCCGTTCTGCTGCTGCCACATTGAATTAGTTACATGAACATAGAATGTTGTACCTTTTGAATGTAGATACATATACTTTCTGCTATGGATCTAATAATACCCTCAACTCAACTATCTAGGGACATCCTTGACTGTTCCTTCCGTTTTGAATCGCCTGAGCTTGAAAACCGCCATATGGAATCATGGAAGTTAGTTCTTGATGTTACTTTTGTGTTGTATTATTAGCTTTTGTTAACAGTCGGTGTTCCTGAGTATATTTACAGATGTCATCCTATAAATAGTTGTTGATAGACTTGTATACCCCATTAGTCTTTAACTTGGAAGTGGTATTGTTAAGATTTTGTAAGGAATGCATCTTCCTGACTACTTGGATTTGGGTTATGATGTTTCAGCAGTTAGGATGACGAAGCAGGAGAAGTTCACTTTTTAAGTTTTGGGTTATGACAAGAGTTCCAAGACACAATACTTTAGAGCTGTACTTGTGCTTTGCTTCAATCATTGCCTTAGTCTGTCTGGTTATTCCAAGAACCCCCTTTTGGTTTTGCATGCGACCTCCTTTTGGGTTTTGTATAAATAAGTTTGTGCTCGGAAGACCTGACAAAATTATTTTGTTACACAAAGGTTAAGAATTGTTCTCTTTTTGTATTTGGGTACTTAAATGCTTTGTGTTAACTGTTTGATGCTTATTTATGTCAGGTAATCCAATGAAGCTTTGATAAGCACACGTGTTGCACTGGAAGCCATGAAACTCGGTAAAGATTTTCTGAAACTGAATGACTTGTTTTTTATGATATAAAATTTGTCATCTTTCTTGTAGAGTTTGGAAAGTCGGCATTGATGCTTTGGAGTTTGGGAAGCCATCAAATGATGATTGCATAAATTACCATTCAACAATTTAAATCGTAATTTCCATCTATTCTTCATATTAGGAGAGTATTTTTAATTTTTGGATTCTGTTTGTGTTAGGTCGTTAGGTGGATTTTCAAATCAGTTGCAACGTCTCCACTGTTTAGCACTGTACAGTCTACATCAGGCTTGTACAGTTAATCTTTTTATTGTTATACAATTTTTATTATCTTCTATATTTATATGATGGAAACTTATCCTCGACTCTTAAATCTTGTATAGTATAAATTCCAGCTTTCTGATTTACCATAACAGGGTTGCTAGTAGCTTATCATTCCGTTTATGTCTGTATTTATTTGCTATTATCTCTGTACATGCATCTAAACTAAAAAAATATTGATCTTTTGGTGATTATTACTTTTGTATCATATGGATGAATGTGAACTTAGACTTGCGATATATTACATCTTTTAATCTTTTCAGTAATATATGCATTAGTAGCCTTTTTTTTAGTATGACCATTTTCTGTTTACTTGCAGATACTGAATCTCCATATCACCACACTTATGCTAATGAACTTGCTTCCAAAGTCATTGTTCATAATGATAACCATTTCATCCTTCCAAAAAACAACTGTTTCATGGTTGATATGTTAGAAATAGGTAACGACTCTTTAAAGGAAGGAAATCATGACGTTAAATATTGTAATGAGAATGAGAGCTGCAAAGTAACGCTTCCAACTCAGACACATGGTATTGCAAACATGGAAGACTATACAAATAGAAACAAGGATGAATTTTGTATGAGAGCTCCATACAATGGTCCCAATTCTGAAATTGGACTGGTTGTAGAAGAAGACTTTTACACTAAAAAGGATGTTGCTAAAGTTGAACTCTCAGAGATGATAGTCTGTACCAAAGATGGTTCCTTCCATAGAGTTGGAAATATATTGATTCCAGAGGAGGTGCATTCCTTCCAAAATAGCTTGACCGAAGAAGAGGTGCGCTCAAAAGCTCCTTTTACCTCTGACCAATCCGCAAAAAATGATAACGGTGATGTGGCAGAAGAAATGAAATGCACCACTAGTTCACATGATTTTGAATATGAAGTAATTAACAGAGATTCAGTTACTACTATCGGTAGTAATCCTGCAGATCCAACTTCTGGTAATAAATCTCCAGAGAAATGTTCTCGTGTGAATTCAGTTGAAGATGGAGACGAGCTGGGTACAGCTGAACAGGCTGCAAGTAGTGTCTCAGAAAATGGAAACAAATGTCTTTTCTCAGAAAATGGAGACAAACTAGACATAAATGATTCAGTCGGAAGTAATAACTTGAATGAGATCAGTGAGAGACAATTGCCCCCTTCAGAAGAGCTTATTACAGAGTCATTGCAAGAGGACGTATCCATTCTAAGTTGCAGAGATGATCAGAACCACACTATTGATAGAGAAGGCATTGACCAGGTAATCAAAAGGATTTTCCACAAAATTTATTGAACATAACTAGCCTGATGTACATTACTCTGGTCAGTTTTCTAGAATAACGTAATTTCAGATTGTTGCGTTCATAACTAATCATCATTAGATTAAGAATGTAATCTTTTTCATTGAGAATTGCAATTAATAGTAATTGTTGATAAAACAGAATGCCTGGTTTGGAATTTCATGAAGTCCTGGCTAGGATGCAACTGTTTGTATTAGCACCGAGGTTTTTGGGCACCATTTGTGTATGAAATTGACCAATAAATGTCCTTATTCCTCAATCTTCGCATGCTGTGCCTTGAGCTCCTACTCAAGTGCGGATCGGATCTCTTGGAATTGTTCTCAAAATATTGCCATGGACGAAGCGACGTCACTCTCTAGCCGATCGTAGAACTCTTCTAGCCTCGTGTTGCTTTTCTCCACGGAGCCCATGCGCATCCCTATGTCCCTCGAACTCGTCTCTATGATTTCGAGGCGTTTCGCAAGATCGGCAAGGCTACGCTCTGTCGTAGTCTCCTTGCTCTTGCCCCTCTTGTGGGTCTTGGTGTTCCCTTCCTTAGGCGACGCAACCCTCTCTTCGACATTTTCGGATGTCGACATGACACCAATCGACCTTCGCTCTAATATCACTTGTCACGGACTTAGTATTTTTGCCTACACTTCAATCCGTGCAACACACAAGCTTCCTATTCGAAAACTCGTGACAGCCTTCCCCAAACGTCAAGCTAGATCGCTAAGACAATAATGAAAAACTTGTGAAGCAAAAGGGAGAGACTGAAAATTTCACTATACTAGAGAGAGTTTACAACTTCTTGGGTGGTGAGGAACAAATAAGCCCCACACTTATTTATAGTGTCTTAAAGGTCTTACATGAAGCTTCTGGAAACAGAATATTTCAAGAATTGTTCTAGGTCCTTGATATTTCTAAGAAAGACTCTAGAACATCTAGAAAGCTATGGAGACTTCATGAATCTTCAAGAAGACTCCACCACATTCTGGAGGATTCTTGAATCTTCCAGCAAAATTTCGGTCCATGGAGGATTATACAGATCCGTCTCGGTAGGACAAAACATCTTGAGCGTGACACTGAAACTACTAAAAGAAGTGACAATGCTTTTACACCTGTTGTCAACCTGACACTTAGCTTTTTATGCTGGTACCAAATACCAAGCCAAAGCAGGTATGAGCAAAAGAGGATCTTGCTATAAAACCTAATGCGAGTTGATGGAAAGGTAACCTACCTTCTTGGTCATGCTGCATAAGCACATGCAACCAAGGAGCAACCTAAATGTGTAAGTTCCTCCTAAAAAGGAGTCTATAAACCAAGAGAAAAATATACAATTTCTAATAGGGTTAGATGAGTGAGCTACACCCGTTCTGTGTGAGAATCAGACGACTACATCCATATATCCTTTAATCCAGTCTTTCATGAGTGCACGAAGCAAAATACATTCATCTTCTCTGTTGGACGGACATGAATGCGACACGACACGATAACGTCACATGACACAGATACAACATCAATTTTGGAATATCCTAGTGTTTTTGGAGTGTCTATGTTGTGTCCAATATGTGTCCATCATGATGTGCACACAAGTCTCTCCGATTTTTCATGTGTTCATGCTTCCTAGATCTCTATGACACAGCTAACGAGCGAAAAAGTATGACATAAAAGCATGTTTATCTATTAAATAATTTGAAAATTGACTGACTTTGTGTTTGTATGTCGTCACAGGCTATACTGGAAGAGAGTAAAACTACATCCACAATGGTCTCGTCTACTGTGGAAGATCCTGGCCCAAGCAGTGGGGGCAAGGAAATTCTTTCTGCCTGCAAGGTGCCTAGTGGCGTCATTACTTTTACCCTTGACCCCCAAGAGACATCTATAAGCAGTACGGAGGAAAGCAAGGATAACAAAGATATCCAGCAATCTAAACAGGCTGATACTGATTCTGGAACTGAAGGTGTAACTTTGGATGGTGCAACGACACCGGCCCAGTGTTCCTTTCTCCGTCTTATTCAAGAAGACTCTAGTTTCCATGGACCTGGTTTTCTGTCATCTCCCAGAGCCAACTCAGGCTATATAGCATATTCTGGCAGCACCTCTCTTCGGTCAGAGAGTAGTACCACTAGTGCACAATCTTTTGCATTTCCCGTGTAAGTACATCTTCAAAACCTGGGAGACATTTAATATTTATTTAAAACCTTCAACTTATGTGGGGTGCATTAATTGCAAGTTTATGCTCACTACTCTTCTTAGTAATGCTTTCTTTTCTCGTCAACAACTTTTTGCAGTTTCAGCCAAATTTTCTTATTCCATCTTTTGCTAAGTAAAATTTATCATTGAAGGACAATTTTATGTTATGGTTGTTAGGAGGCTTATAGGATATTGTGATCATATATTACATGCAGAAGATTAACTATTAAGTATTAACTAAAACGAGTGAATGGACACATAGGACGTAATGCTTTCTTGCTAACCTCCAATTTTTACGTAGCACATTTGCACTATGGATTAACTGGATATGAATGGAAAGATTTACAATACTCAATTACAATACTCCATGCTGCTCCGACGCATGAAGCACACGAAGGTGTCCCCTCCATGGGTGGGTGTGTGTATATATAGTATCAGTCGATACCGTTACGATACGACCAATAGCGTTACGGTTAAGCATGTCCCTATCCGATACTGAGCGATACCGACGTTGGAGGTCTATTTCCCAGTCATTTCGGTAGAGAATTGAACAAAAAAAGTCAATCAACAAGGATATAAAAGCATGCAAATGAAAATTATATTTATCACATGTAAACTAATCAACGAGGGTGACTTTTATTTCATTCAATTTCTAAACTACTACGAAAAAACACAGGAAATACTTAAATTATGCTTAAAAGTATAAAGTATTTTTTTCTAAATAAATGTCTAATAATATATTAATAATTATTTGCTTTTCGACACTCCGATCCGAAATCACCGATCTCAGTACTCATAGGAAGGATCCGATTTCAATATTGATACTACAAACCTTTATATATATAGAATAGTTGTGTTTATTACGTAACTATGGCACTAGGACGTTTTTGGCACCTTAACTTTTCACTGCTTGAGTTTGGTACCCTAACTTCATAAATTGCTCTTTTGAAGCACCTTGCGTCAATTTTTGGATTTTTAATAGTTGTGTTTGTTGTTGGGTGTTGTGTTGATTTTTATAACAAAATGAATAACAATATTGTTTTGTTCATGATGAACTCTTATTTGCAACTAAATTTGGACGAAGGTGTTTCAAAAGAACAATTTATAAAGTCGGGGTACCAAAATTGAGTATTAAAAAATTAAGCTGCCAAAAATGGTCAAGCCCTATAGTTAGAGCGCTATATATATATATATATATTGTCAGCTCGCATATTGTATCGTGCCATACTAACTTTTGGAGTTTAGGTCTATACTTCTAAATCATATAGAAACATGATTTAGTACGATATTCTCCTAAATTTTTTATTTGTTCATCTTCAGAAGTCTATCTAGTACCAGAATTCAGATTTTTAAGTCTATATCACATGAATCAAAGTAAAAAAATCGATACTACCTATCAACTAATATATATATATATATATATATATATATATATATATATATATATATATATTTGTGTGAATTAAGCCAGTTGCTAGTTTGGGTGACCTAGACGAACAGGAGCATGTCAAGAAGGTAGGAGAAATCCCAGCGGGAGGTAGAGACACCTGGGAAAAAGGATCGGGGTGACACTTTTGAGGGATAGGTCCACCGTTGAAAAGAGGAGGCGTGGTAAGAGGGTCTTGGCTAGCATACAAGAAATAAGGAAGGATAATCGTGTCCAAGATTCAGGACGGAGAATCGGTCGCCATGAACCAAATAGAGTGGAAGGAGTGCGACTATGGAAGCCTCGGACTAGGAGCCAGAAAGGGGGGATCTTGACAAGAGGACAAAACAACACTAGACAAAGGAGGGATCCAATTAGGGGCAATCGAGAACAACAAGGGAGAGGAGTTAACCGTGCCAGCATCAGTAGATTATAAACTCCAATCGAGCACGTTTCACAAATCAACCTCCTATCGAGCACCTTTAACAAATCAACCTCCTATCGAGCACCTTTAACAAATCAACCTCCTATCGAGCACCTTTAACAAATCAACCTCCTATCGAGCACCTTTCAGAAATCAACCTCATGTAGTGATCTCGTAGGCCAAACTGGTCTCATGGACGACACTGCAAACCCACGGTTGTGCAAGAAAAGTTAGAACTTCAGTATGTTGAGCCAATAACGGTTAACGAAATCAAAATGACGAAAATGGCATCAGATGATCTCACCGAACCGATCAAGTACTGAAAAATACCATTGTTTTGTACGTAATGGGAGGAAAACCATTCTAGGGCAACTCTGTGTTTATGCAACTCGTGAATGGAGACTGAAGGGGGATATGAAAATGTTCGCTATTATTTCATCAAATTTGCATTACAAGAAAACCTGGAGAGAGTTCTAGAGAGTAGTGGCTCTTGGATCTTTGATGGTCGATTGGTGGTTCCAAGGAAGTTAGATCCTTCCACTAACTTCGAACGAGAAAGACTAAATTCGGTCCTGATCTGGATTAGACTCCCTTTGGCTATCATCGTATCTAGGGAGCATGCCATCTGTTATGAAGGTGTCCAATCTGATAGGTACCCCATTGTGAACGGACGTGCTCACGGCATGGAAACAATGACTGTCCTTTGCCAGAATCTTTGTGGAGATTAAGGCTACTGACCCCTTCCCACAGAGTCAGTATTCTTCTACCAAATGGAGAAGTGACGGAACAGTAGGTAGTATACGAGTTGCAAATGTTTCAGACATGTACATTCTCAATGCACAACGGATGTGAACTGGAAGCAACAACGTAGATGTCAAAGGGAAGGAGAAGGATGAGGAGGATAGGGAAGGTGCTGATGAGGACCAAGCAAGGATGATGCTGATCAGAATACGAATCACAAGATGGACAATGCTGAAGCAAATGAGGCGCTCCCACTGGTTGAAGTTAGTAGGCCACTCTAGGCAGAAACCTCGCAACCAAGAATACTCGGGAAACAGCTGGGGGCTAACATAGGGATTGAATGGGCTGACAAAGTAGCAGAAGTGGAATTTCTTAATCAACTAGCAATAGACAAACGAGGTCAAAGGAGCTGATGTCATATGCAATGGTATTTTTTGGGGCTAAAGCCAGGGTGATGGCGCTAACAAAAGAGGGAGAGCAGCAGGGAGATAGAACAACGCAAGGAGGAGAAGACGAACTTTTTGACATACATAAGGAGGATGAAGGGGGAGGATCCACACGGTAGGGTCAGGAAAAAACCAAATGTGCCCAGGTTGGTAGGGGGACATTTGCTGGGAGATACTTCCAACCTCGCAGAGCATTGGTGAGGGAACACAGAACCTTTAAAATCTGCAACCCACAGTGCATGCAGCTGTTGGGTTCGCTTCATCAGGGGTCAGCATGTTCGGGAGGAAGCAGGGAAGGAGGACCTCCGGTAAACAGCAGACACCCGTAGGCTGAGGGCAAGCTCCAGGATCACCAAGGGTGTCAAAAGCCGTGCATAAATGTCGATCCTTACCTGGATTGTTCACGGGGCGAACTCAGTAGGGAAGTAGCGTGAGATAAGGGATCAATTGAAGCAGATGAAGTGCAACATCGGTTCCATCCTGGAAACAAAAATAAAAAGCAGTACAAATCTGGAGAGGCGCACTCCAACTTACTGGGAGTCGGTGAATAAGCTTATGGGAGTATAGTGCAGGACTAAAAATGGAACATACAGACTACCCAAACAAAGGACCGATTCTTAATAGGAACAATCTATCAAAAGATAGAATTTATAAAATCTTTATTCTATAACCTTTAACTAAGTGGTCTTGTGACCCTTACCTAGGGACTCTACACTGGTTAAATATGGCAGTTGTCCAAGAAAATAATACTGCAAGAATATTTGTGATCCTTTGAACACTGTAGAGGCTTCTGCATGGTTTTGAATACAAATAATTATCTCAATAAATTAACTGCAACATAAAATTTAGAAAATAGCACTAGTATCTACTGCAGCATAGTTGAGGCCTTGAGGGAGCTGCCGCCTGTCGCCCATATAAAGAGGACAGGGATGTTTGTGTATGGCTGAGCCCGACACTGCTACCCTCTAAAAAAAAATTCACTGGGGGCCCAGCCCCCCAGTGCTGTATGTGTGCGTCCACCCCTGGTTGCAGGCCGCCCAGCCCAATATAACACCTTGAGGAGAGTGGGAAAGGAGAAATAATGAAATATACATGTTGTCTACTTTGTCTAGCATGGCCTCAGTTGACCAGTTCTGTCCTATGATAGATCTGCTGTATCTGTTCTCTATACTGCTCTGAAAAGCTTCAATTGTCCCAATTTACTTGATCTGTTGCCTGCTTTAGCAGTCTCATTGGGACACTAGCTTGCTGGTTTGACTGCCTTCCAACGTTAGCCAATAATTGCAGCCATGGACTGGTACCCAATCTATCGTGTTTTCTCTAGCTAGCCTCAGAGAGTTACCATGTAGCAGCAGTGATACAATCCAAGAACTATTGTATAACATTTTGATCAATTGGCGGACTCCTGGACTTTGTATTGGGACCCTGCAGCTAAATTTTAATTTTACTTCCTAGCTTTGGTATATCATTCCCGCCTAAGTTTTATGATACGATCCTCATGCTTATAGCTACCATCGCTAGAAATTTGACACCAACATAGTGGGTTGATGCGGGGTTGACAACTGGTCTTAAAACTTAATCATATCTTTTATGAAGCTTTCCTTTGCTCCATAGAAACCCCATTCGGATGGGAGAAGGCATGGATGTCGATGACGATGTTGGTGCCAGAGTTTTGGTATATCATTCCTTAGCTCTTCTGCACTTACTATCTGATGTGAATCGACTTAATCGGTTCACCAAACCCAACAAATAACCAAGAGGAATAGAAATAGAATGATCTTTTATATAGAAAAAAGAACAAACTCCCAACTTTGATGAACGGATCAAAGTAATAAATCCTTCTTCATTGACACTTGCGAGAGTTTTCTCAATACAAGCATGAAAACTAAAGACGGCTAGCCCTAGCTATAAATAGAAAAGGGAAACAAAACCCTAAAGGGATTATTGTGGTGAAAGATCACAATACCCTTTATAACTAAATAACAGAAAAGGCCCCTTTATGACTAAATACAGAAAAAGGCCTAAACAGTGGGCCTGGGCC
The DNA here is from genome assembly GCA_029216955.1 of Iris pallida. Classification (NCBI taxonomy): domain Eukaryota; kingdom Viridiplantae; phylum Streptophyta; class Magnoliopsida; order Asparagales; family Iridaceae; genus Iris; species Iris pallida. Next base: position 28,408,544 of record JANAVB010014797.1, on the reverse strand, counting down.
TAAACTCCACGTCTCCGACGACGGGCGTATGTGATGATGGGTGGGCCCACATCAATACCTCCCCCCTAACAGAGCCACCTTGTCCTCAAGGTGGAAATCTGGAAACTGCGTCTGGAAGCTCGCAGAATCCTCCCAGGTCGCGTCACAGTCTGGCAGGCCGACCCAATGAATCAGGACCTCCTTCGTCTGGCCGGGTCCTCGTCGGATAGCTCGTACTGCCAAGGGCTCTAACTGTACCTCCATGTCCTCCGTGAGCGTCGGAGGAAGGGTGGGGGATGCTGCCTGATCCCCAATCGCCTTCCTCAACTGAGATACGTGGAAGACAGGATGAATCGATGATGTGTCTGGTAGTCCCAAACGATAAGCCACCTGCCCCACCCGAGCCACCACTGGATAAGGACCAAAGTATCGAGCCGCCAATTTTTCATTCGGCCTCCTCGCCATCGAGCGCTGTCGATAGGGACGTAGTTTGAGATAAACCATGTCCCCTACCTGAAAGCTGACGTCCCGACGATGCCTGTCTGCCTGTGCCCGCATCACCTGCTGTGCCCGCAACAGATGCTTCCGCAGCTCCTCCAAGACCCCGTCCCGGGTCAACATATACTCCTCCACCTGCCCTACTGGTGTCTGGGCGTCTCCGAATCGTACCAAGGGGGGCGGGTCGCGACCATACAACACCCGGAACGGCGTCGTCCCCGCCCGTGAGTGGTACGAAGTATTATACCAGTATTCCGCCCAAGCCAGCCAACTGTGCCACTGTCGGGGAGAATCAGAGGCGAAGCACCGCAAGTAGGTCTCGACGCTGCGGTTAACGACCTCCGTCTGGCCGTCAGTCTGGGGATGATATGCGGTACTCCTCTTCAGGACCGTACCGTGAACCCGAAATAACTCCCGCCAAAAAATACTCATGAATACCTTGTCCCGGTCCGAGATAATGGATGCGGGTACCCCATGGAGCCTGATCACCTCCCGAAGAAACGCCGTCGCTACAGTAACGGCCGTGTAAGGATGCTTCAGGGGAATGAAGTGAGCATACTTACTTAGCCTGTCCACCACCACCATGATCACCGTGTACCCCTCGGAACGTGGTAGCCCGTCGATGAAGTCCATGGTAACATCCTCCCAAACCCGCTCCGGCAAGGCCAGTGGCTGCAATAATCCTGCTGGGGCCATAGCCATATACTTGTGACGTTGGCAGACGTCACAAGCGGCTACCAATCGTGCGACGGCCCGTCGCATCCCGGGCCAAAACACCTCTCTGGCCATCCGCTGATAAGTCTGCTGAACCCCCGAATGGCCTCCTGTCGCAGAACTATGGAACTCCTGGAATAAAACGGGAATAAAGGCCGAAGTCTTCGGCAGCACCATCCTCCCCTGGTAGAGCAAACGACGACCCGCTAACGTGTAGCCTGCTGGAGCGCCATCGCCGCCCTCTATCTGCTGCCGTATCTGCTGCAGCTCTCTGTCCTGCTCTGCCTCCTGCAACATCGGCTCCCAATCTCGCCATATAGGACGTGATAGGGCGCCCAGGTCGATCACCTCCTCCCGTCGAGATAGAGCATCCGCCGCCTTGTTCTCCAGCCCTGGACGGTACTCGATCGTGAATCGATACCCGACCAGCTTGGACAACCAATGCTGATGCTCCTCAGTCACCAGCCGCTGCTCGAGGAGGTACTTGAGGCTCCTCTGATCGGTCCGTATCACAAACTCCCGTCCCAACAGGTAAGGCCTCCACTTCAGCACCGCCAAAACGATCGCCATCAGCTCCCTCTCATAGACCGATTTCAGTCGGGCTCTAGCAGATAGTACCTGACTAAAATAGGCTATGGGTCTCCCCTCCTGCATGAGTACCGCCCCGAGGCCATATCCCGAGGCGTCCGTCTCCACCACAAACGCTCTGCTGAAGTCGGGTAATGCTAGCACGGGTGCTGTCGTCATGGCGACCTTCAACGCCTCAAAGGCCTTAGTGGCCTCTTCTCCCCACTGGAAGCCCTCCTTCTTCAGCTGCTCCGTAAGGGCCCGAGCGATAGTGCCGTACCCTTTGACGAACTTCCTGTAGTAGCCCGTCAACCCCAGGAAGCCGCGTAAGGCCCGTAGTGTAGTGGGCACGGGCCAATCTAACATGGCCGCAATCTTCGTCCTGTCCGCTGCTACCCCCTCCGCCGACACCACGTGCCCCAGATACTCCACCTGCGCCAAACCGAAGCTGCACTTCTTTCGGTTGGCGTATAGCTGATGCGTAAGCAACTCCCGGAACACTATCCCCAAGTGGTCAGTGTGCTCCCCCATGCTTCGGCTGTAGATGAGGATGTCGTCGAAGAATACTAAGATGAACCTGCGAAGATAGGGTTGGAATACCTTATTCATCAATGCCTGGAAGGTCGAAGGAGCGTTGGTCAGTCCAAAAGGCATAACCAGAAACTCATAATGTCCCTCGTGAGTCCGGAACGCCGTCTTCGACACATCTTCCGGCCGCATCCGGATCTGGTGGTACCCTGCACGAAGGTCGATCTTCGAAAAGACAACCGCCCCATGCAGTTCGTCTAGCAGCTCGTCGATTACCGGGATAGGGAACTTGTCCGCGACTGTCTCCTTATTCAACGCCCGGTAGTCGACGCAAAATCTCCAGCTCCCGTCCTTCTTCTTCACCAACAGTACTGGTGATGAAAAAGGACTCACACTAGGCTGGATCACCCCCGCCTGCAGCATCTCCCGAACCATCCGCTCTATCTCGTCCTTCTGCAGATGCGGATACCTGTAGGGACGCACGCTCACCGGTGCCCCCTCCCCTCGGAGTACGATCGAGTGCTCGTGTCCTCTGATCGGAGGTAGCCCTTGCGGGCTCTGGAAGACCTCGGGGTACTGCTCCAGCACCGCTTCTACCTCCCTTGGTGTCTCCCCGTGAGTCGCCTCCTCGCCCGAGAACCCCTGGAGCTCGACCAAGTACCCCTCTCCTCCTGTCCGCAACGCCCGAGTAATGGCGCTGAAAGCCACCATAGAAAAACAGAGAGTCGGATCCCCGTTCAGCACCACCGCCGCGTCGCCCTCCCGAAACTCCATCCGCAGACGCTTCCAGTCCACCTTTATCTCCCCGAGGGTCTTCAGCCACTGGACTCCCAATATGATGTCTACATTGCCCAACTCCAATGGTAGGAAGTCCTCCGTCAGCTGAAAGCCCTGCAGTGAGAGCGACACCCCCTTGCAGAGGCCCTTGCTCTCCTCCACCTTCCCGGTGCCCAGCAACACCGTGAACTTCTCCACCGTACTCAACTCTAAACCGAGCCGATCGACCAGTCGTCGCGAGATGAAGTTGTGGGTGGCCCCACTGTCGATCAGCACTGTCACCGTCTGCTCTCCCAACTTCCCTGCTAACTTCATGGTATGGTTCGGAGTAAACCCTACCACGGAGTTGAGGGTCACCTCAGCCACATCCATATGCACATGCTCCTGCTCCTCTCCCGCCTCTGGCGCGACAGCGGCCTCTACCTCCTCGGCATCCTCCTCCTCGTCCGGTAGAATCACGATTTGCAGCAACTTGCTCGCACATCGATGACCGGGGGTGAATCTCTCGTCGCATCGGAAACATAGGCCAGCCGCCCTTCTCGCCCTCATGTCGGCCTCGGAGAGGCGTCTCCCTGGTACTGCGGCTCCTCCTGTTCCGCCCGTGGGTCTAGGCGGTACCGGTGGCGGGGCTGGTGCTGGTGCCCCCGCCGCTGGTCGAGGAAGAACTGTCCCTGCCTGGCTGCGCTGCCCCGTCGTCCCCCAAGCGCCCTTGAGGCGCTTCTCCTCTGCCAACTTCTCCTCGGCCTTGTGGGCTAGGCGGAGGAGATCTTCCAAGCATCGCGGACTCTGCAGCCTGAGCTCCGCTCGTATGGAGGGTTTCAAACCTTTCATAAACATTCCGATCTGCAACTCGTCCGACACCCCCCGAACGCGTCCAGATAATAGCTCGAACTTCGCGACGAAGTCTCGAACTGTCCCCTCCTGGCGTAGCGACGACCACTGCTCGTAGAAATCACCCGAAGCTGTCTCCTGGAAGCGGTCTAAAATGTAGCCCGTCAGCTCCGCCCAGCTGGTGAACGGGGTCCTCGCCATTCTCCACCGATACCATGCCAGGGCCTGGCCCTCAAAATAAATCCCAATGCACCTGAGGACCTCTGCTTCGGTCAGCTCCATGATCTCGAAATAGCGCTCCGCTCGAAAGATCCACTCGTCCGGGTTCTCGCCCTCGAACGTGGGCAGCTTCAGTTTCTTCAGCCGGCGATCCGCGCCAAGGTCACCGTGCTGCATATCCTCTCGGCCTCGTCCTCCTTCCCAGCGGTGTGTATCTCTCCGCTGGGTCTCGTATGGGCCCCTGTCACCCTCCTCATACCGCTCGTCAGCCCAGATCTGCTCACCCCACTCCTCCACCGGGCCCCTGTAGTCACCGACTGCCCTCGCCCGTGGTGGTCGTCGTGGGGGAAAGTCCCCTCTCTGGAAGTTGGCGGAATCCGCCATTCCCCCAAAAAAATTGCTGCCTCCGGCGTACCTCGCTCCTCCTGGGGGCTCCGCTCCTCCCGTCCACGCCGGGACTCCCGCCAAGCCCCTCCCCGGGCCCGCGAACCTATCTCCGTGGTTCGTCATCATCGTCCGACCCCCGAAGGAGGCCCCAAACCCTAGAGTTTCTCCCGCGCGCGGAGCCGATCCGCCGGGACCGTACGGGTCGCCGGCGCCCGGCCACGGTCGCTCGCCGGGGGCTCCCGCGGCCCCGACCGGCCAGGGGTGGCGGTCGGCGGCCGGCCAGCGCCCGCCTCCCACGCCCGCGGCCCCGCCCGGGCTGGTGCGGTCGGCGGCGTGGCTCCCGCGCCCGTCTGCCGCCGTCCGGCGCTGCTCCTCGGCCGCCCGCGCCCCGTCCGGCGGCGCTGTGGTGGCGGCGGGTGCGGGCCACCGCCCGTCGGCCGGCCCGCCGCGATCCTCGGTCGTCTCCCCCTCCGTTTGCACAAACCCTAGTTGGTCGCCTAGGGTTTGGGTCGGCGCCGCCTCCGCTTCGCCGCCATTGATCTTTTTTGAAATATTTTGTAAAAGCATCATGATTGTCGTCGACTCCTTCCGCATATCCCGCATCTCCGTGCGGATCTCTAGATTCGTGGACGCTTGATCCTTCGCGGCGACCTCCATCGATTTCTTCAAACCCTCGATCTCGGCGGTGAAGTCCTCCCGAAGACCTCGGATCTTCTCATCGATCGTGTTTCTTGTTCCATCGGCCATGGCTCGTAGAAAGCTCTGATACCAAATGATGTGAATCGACTTAATCGGTTCACCAAACCCAACAAATAACCAAGAGGAATAGAAATAGAATGATCTTTTATATAGAAAAAAGAACAAACTCCCAACTTTGATGAACGGATCAAAGTAATAAATCCTTCTTCATTGACACTTGCGAGAGTTTTCTCAATACAAGCATGAAAACTAAAGACGGCTAGCCCTAGCTATAAATAGAAAAGGGAAACAAAACCCTAAAGGGATTATTGTGGTGAAAGACCACAATACCCTTTATAACTAAATAACAGAAAAGGCCCCTTTATGACTAAATACAGAAAAAGGCCTAAACAGTGGGCCTGGGCCTAAACTCCACGTCTCCGACGACGGGCGTATGTGATGATGGGTGGGCCCACATCACTATCATTACTGGGCCCTTCCTAGCTTTCACTGTCCTTTAGCATCATTACTAGGCTCTGGTTAGCTCTTGTTGACCTGGTGGTAAATTCCAATTTTGTGACTTCCTAGCTTTGCAGTTTCATTATTTAGCTCTTGCTGAGGTTACTATCATCACTATGCTCTTCTTAGCTCTTGCTGACCTTACTTTCTCTGCCTGGGGTTTTCATTAGCCTTGGAAAAAAACATTATTTTTCAGTGTAATCGCAATTAAATTATTTTTCAATATAGAAATCTCTCTTTAGCCTTGGATAAATTTTATGCATGATGTGGAAGCAATCACACACATTACTTTAAACGATGACAAGAATAACAAAGCACAAATGGCAAAATTAAGTAGGCAGAAAGCACACAAGGAAATTACGTGGTTAAGTCAAGATCGACCTACTCCACGGGAAAAGGCGAGAAATCTTTATTGAATCAAATAAGAGAACCTTACAAAGGATTACAATTGCACACTGCAAGAGCAACCCTCTCCTTACTTATGACGAGCTCTCTTTCACTCTCTCTCTCTCTCTGACTCCTTTAATAGCCTCTAGAAATCCTAGCTCTTGGTAATGATATCCTCAAGCAACCAGCCAAACTAGTCCTAAGCTGGTAGAGATTGTTTTATAGGATCCCTAACTTATACCAATAGCCATAAGCAATCATAGCCATAAAAAATGCCACTTTAAATCTGATCCATTATGCCTATTCAAAGCAGCCCCGATCACGGCAGCTTACTAACTGTATACTGTGTGTAGGGGGTGGACTCCTTGTATTGAACACGAACCATATGCAACAATAAACACATTCGTTGTGGATTTTCCAACTGGGTTTCCTATATTCCACCTAGCTACACAGTTACTTCAAAAACTTTCAAACACACGAGGAACTGATATGTTTACTCTTCTTCAACTTTTTACGCACTTTAGAAGCAGTACTCTCCAAAATGAGTGTTAAGAATTGGTGTCTTGCTTGTGCCATTTTTGATTTGGTACGAATAATCGTTCTAAAGGAGAATTCCGTAGATACCAAGTGTTCTACATATTAACTATCATCTGTCCATATTTTTTATTCAACATTTACCGATTTAAAGTTTTTCCTGGACTTTGCAGCCTACAATCAGAGTGGAACAGCAGCCCGGTTAGAATGGCAAAACCTAGGCGGCGGTGGGGACTGTTCTGTTGTAAATTCTGAATGCATTTCCCTGTTTCTTTTTCTTTTTTTCTTTTTACTCATCAATCTTATCTATACACACTTACAAACACATATCCCTTTGGCACATATGTCAGTAAAATTTTCTTGTTCTCATGACCAGCCTGTCTGGTACCAGCAGGCTCAGAAGTGTTGTGGGTTGTTTGTAGTGTGTGATTATAAAAGTGGAAGTGATAAGTTTTTTCATGTGAGTAAAGTTGCGGATCCTGAATGTTTTGCTTCTAAGGTATTTTATGGGTTCAGGACACATTGACATTTATCACTTCGGCCTTCTCGGACATACATTATGTTGATAATAGTCGTCAGCATCGCCATCGTTGTCACTTGAGAATTACCGACTAAATACCTCTTAATATTTTGGTACTCGTTTTTGTTTACTCCCCGAATGAAGGATACGTACGTGTCTAAATATATTTGATAGATATTTGTCCAAATTAACATTGGAATATTAGGCTCATTAGAATGCTCAAATTGAGATTCTATCAGCTTTTGGCACCAAAATTCAGGAACATGATATTACATAAGACTCCCACCTAAAGTTTAAGATGGCAGAATTGGAGATCGAGAGTTATGTTCTTTTTCTCTCTTTTGTTATTGTGACATATCTTCTTTTACTTATTAGTTATTTGTTCTGGTAATTTATCATTACTGGAAAATATGACGAACTTTATTATGTACTCTCAGGAAACAAAATTCAGAGAGGAACCCCTCCCTCCCCCATGCCCTCTCTTCTTCCTCCTCCTCTCCTTCTCCAAATGACAATTAGTAAGCAAAGTTATATTGGCATAGTCACTTTCAGTTTTTTGAATTGGACAAGTTGATCATGTGTTTGGAACTAAAATGGTACTTGCAGACGTTAGCAACTGAACGCACAATTATTTTTTCCAATAAAGTTTATTTACGAAAAAAACTAAGGGCTTGATTCGAGGTGTGTGGGGATAAATATGGAGTATCGTGGAGCGTTGATGAGAGTTGCAGCGAACGCGATGGAGAATTGGTTGCTGAATCAGGACTAGAAACAGAGCTAAAATAGCAACAGCGGTATAGCGTCGATAGACCCTTATATTTTGAATTTAGGGGTTTTCGTGCCAGAACATATTCTGAGGATCTGACGGTATACCACCTGCCAGTATTTGGCTGAGGTGCGGGTCATGTTTCAGCATAATTTTGGATCTTTGGATCAATCTGGACGACCATGATTGGTGTTGGGCTAATTTAGAGAATTTTTTTAATCCTAATAATGTTGAACACTATCCCCAAGTTCAAACTCCTCACAAATCTCAAGAAAGAAAATGAAGTGCGATGAAGTGGGAAAATCTAAAAATTAATATTTTATGTACACATTGTTTTGAAGTAACGACAAAGTGCGACGAAGTAAAAAATCTTTTGTTTTGGTGCTCTAAAGAAGTGGAGGCTAGAAGTGAAAAATCCTAAAGTTTAACATTTTAAAGGAAGTGATCCTGGAACCAAACAAGCGAAGTGAAATAAAGATTTTCCATTTCCACGCTCCACTTTGGAAAAATAACTTCGATTTCAAAATAAGGATTTGTGGCAAACAAGATTTACAGTTCATATCACTTCACAGTAAATCTTGTCTGCAAATCATCCAACCAAATATGTGAAGTTGTCCCAAATTCGAATTTAGGCCACTTCACTCAACCAATTTTGTGGATCAAACATGCCTCAAGTGTGGACGACTCCTGAGGGCTTTTTACTTAATTAATGACAAATATTAGATTATATCTTTGGTCACTAAGGAGATAAAAATCTATGAAACAAAATATAAGTTATATTTAGTGGTGAAAGATAAAAGGATAAAGAATAGTTAGAATTAATCAATTAGAGTATTTTCGGCACAACAAAAATATTATGATTACAAAATGGACAATGTTAAGTTTACAACCTCCATACAAACATCTCCTTACAACCGTCTATATGACGGTTGTTAATTGGATCCCTTCTTCCCCCTATCCCTCATGGAGAGATGTGATCCAATTAACAATCACCACCTAGGCGGTTGGAATGGTTGTATGGGAGTTATAATCATAGCTAGGGGTGGGCATACGGTTCCAAGACCTGCGGTTTCGATCCGGTCCGAACCGTAAAATGTCCAAACAAGCTGGTTCCTAAAATTTGGAATTTAAACGGGACGGGCCGGGATGGCTCGTGTGACCCTAACGGGACGGGACATGTCCTATTTTCAAAATAAACGGGACCCCGGACCAACCCGTTTCTAGGGGTATGTATTTTTTATATCAATTTTGGATTTTTTTTTTTGCTATTATAGCTTATAGATAATAGAATAATTTTATTGTTTAATATACAAATTCTAGATATTTGGGAAGACATAAGACTTGTTTTGTTCTTATAGATAATAGAACATATGTAAATGTCTACTATTCTAGAATTTTTTAAACAGAAATTTTCATATAGGGTAAAGAATTTTACCGAAATTTAAAAAAAAAGTAAGAAGTTTAACAAAATTTCAATTTGGGTAACGGAGCGACAAGTCCCATGGCGCGGTGACGCAGACTCCACCATTAATGGCACGCTATGGGGCATCAGCAAAACATAGAGGGGGACGCGCCATCACTGATGGCGCGCTTGGTGGACGCTCCATCAGTGATTGCGCTCTTGTGATGACGCGGCGGAGCACTTGGACAGTTTGGCGCGCAGCACGGGAGAAGGTGCCATCAATGATGGCGCGCGGCACGGGGCGCCATCAATGATGGCGCACGACACGGGGAGCCGTCACTGATGGCGCGCGGTGGTGGAGGGAGCCATCAATGATGGCGCGTGGTTTGGAGGGAGCCATCAATGATGGCGCGTGGTTTGAGTTGGCAGGCCATCACTGATGGCACACGGGTTGAGTTGGCAGGAGTGATTTGATGGGAAGGGAAACCTCTACTGCTGCACCATGTTGGAGAGGGAAAAAAGTTTTTGGGAGGGGAGAAAGTAGCATTGGGAAGGGAATGATGCTTTGGGGAGAGGAAAAACTGACTGCATTGGAGACCACGTTGGAGACTCCCCCCTTCTTCATAAACTCCTCCTTCTTTCTTCTTCTTCACATATTTTTGACCGAACCTCTTCCTCTTGTTGTTCATCTTCATCCTCATCTTCATTCTCATCCTCATCCTCATCTTCATCTTCATCCTCCTCTTTCTCATGTAAGTAACTCTTGTACAAAATAAAATTTTAATTTTATTTGAATATTTGTATTACTAATCGTATTTTTGAAAAAATGTAACAGATGGCTCAACCGAATGACGGATTTATTCCCGGGGGACCGATTACAGAAGTCGTCAAACAGGAAAGAGAAATTCATATATCTAAGTTGGTTTTTGAGGGGAAGGTAAATTTTAAAATGGTAACTCTCCTTATTATTTATTTATATTTACATAAATGTAACAAATAAAATTTGCTTGTAGTTATATGATTATCCTTCCGAGGCTCGAATACGGTAGCATGGAAGTTGGAGGATTCAGAGAAGGTATCAGAAATGGGAGTTAAATGCTACTCAAAAGCAGTTGGTGCGTTCATTTGGGTTTCAATATCTGGATGAAATTCAAATTTTAGTCCACGATGTTCACCTCATTTTTAGTCTCGCTGAGCGTTGGTAGCCTCAACGCAACACATTTCAGTTGTCTGTTGGTGAAATGACAATCACACTTTCGGATGTCGCAAATATTCTAGGATTACCTATTACAGGTGAACCAATATATTTTGATACACATTTAAATCCGTGTGAAATAGTCAGGAGATATCTAGGCATTACCTCCCCTACGGACCTAGGAGCAAGGAGTTTTGTCACGATAACTTGGCTTCGGGGTAATTTTATGGATTTAAATGAGACTATCGACAGTCCAGTCGCGGTCGATGATTACAGGGTACGTAATCTTTTGCTAATTTTGGCTAATATTTATTAATTTTAATAGCGAGTTAATTTTAATATGTTAGTTTCATTATTTGCAGATACTTTGTTGTACTAGAGCATATTTGCTCTGTTTGACCTGGACAATGTTATTTTCCGACGGACAGAAAAATAGAATAAACGTACGACTACTACCTTTCTTAGATGATCTTAAAGTACCTACTCGTCATGCATGGGGAGCTGCTGCATTAGCATATCTATATACCAGCTTGACGAAATTTGCTAGATCGAATGGTTCCAAAAATTTGTGTGGGTGCGCGACGCTGGTTCAGGTAATGAAAAATCAATATCTAAATTGATTTCAATTTTATACATTTTCTTGAATATCGAATTATTTCTGTCGTAGGTATGGTGCTACAAACATTTTTTTTATTGGTCGACCTGTAACCAGCATTGCAAGTGATATTGGAATTTTTTCGCTTGCTATACGATGGGCCACAAATGTAGTGGACCCACATCATAATTTACACAGAGATGTTTCACTGTATTGGGGAGAATTTGATACGTTGCAATGGAATGAGGTAACTAATAAATTTAGTATAGTCAATCCAGTTAATAAATTTGTACAAATTTATCGTGAATAATTGTCATCCAATAGGTTATGTGGATACCCTACTCGGATGATGAAAACGGTCCAGAAATAAGAAGGACAACGTTCGAGCTAAGCCTACACAAATCTTTTATTATATATGATCGTTACACTATGTATCATCCAGCAGACCGTGTTCTACGACAATTCGGTTATCGCCAGATAATCCCGGCTGACCCTCCTTGCGTAAATTCATAACTAATAGAAAAACTGCTATCAAATGTTTGTCCTATAAATAACTCAGGAGTGTTAGAATTTTCAATATCATCATCATCTATCTCGTAACCGGTATTTTCAATTAAGTCGTCACTATGTTCATCGTCCTCATCATCATCATCATCATCTAGTAAGGGAGCAATTGTCTGATGAGAAGAACTAGCACCCATGTTAACATGTTGATAATTAGAAACAAATTCATCATTAGTTCTATTAGCAAATGATGATACTTCAGTAACATATAAACTAATATACGGTGATTGCAAATTAATCTCAAGAATAAAATTTCATGCTTCTTCACCATCTATCAATAAACATGTGGAACCAAATACAGACTTTAAAATAAATTGATAATTAATAGAAAAACGTGCTGAAATTAAATTGCGTAAATTTTCTAAGGTAATATGGAGATAAGTTGTAAAAAATTGGGTGTCACCTCCTTTGTAAGTTAACCCATTTACTCTACCACCATGTGAGCATACTATTTTAATATTCCGATCCATGAGAAAGAAGAAGTGGTTTGAGAATTTAGCTAATAAAGAGTTGCGTTGCAAGGAGCGAGAGCCTGTAAGAGGGAGACACTAGCTTCCGTGAGGAGTTGGAGCTTCCAAGCTTCAGTGAAGTCTGTGAGAAAGGAAAAAGTAATGTGTTTGTGTAGAGAGAGAGTTAAACATTGCAATAAATAGGAAGAGAAAAGAGAAGTTGAAATGTAGCTGTTGGAGGAAAAGAAAAGATACGTTGGAATGTAGCCGTTGGAATGTAGACGTTGGGTGTCAGCGCGCCATCAGAAATGACGCTAAAAAAACCACGTCAACAACAACTACATTCACAAAAAAAAAAAAAAAATACTAGGCCGGCGCGCCATGGGGACTGGCGCCCCCTTCAGAGCATGCCATCAAAGATGGCACACCACGTTTCACGCGCTCTCGCGCGCGCCATGGAGCCTGGCGCTCCCTCGGTTCACGCGCCACCTTTGGTGGCTCCTTCGTGCGCAGGTGGCTCCTTCGTGCAGCTATCTCGCGCGCGCTGTGGCGCGCCATGGGGCCTGGCGCTCCCCTTGGCGTGCGCCATCAAAGATGGCGCACCACGGTCTTAGTTCCATCAGCTGCTCCAGCGCGTCATGGCAATTGTCGTTCCATTACCCATACTGCAATTCACCTAAACTTCTTACTTTATTTACAATTTCCATAAAATTCTTTACTCTATACGAACATTTCTATTTTTTACACTTTTTTGGGACCGGTTTGGACCCGCGGGTCGGCCTGGTTCGGACCCGTTTCGAACGGGTCGAGCCTGTTCCGGTTCCAATATTTTTTGGACCCGTCCCATCCCATCCCATCCCATCCCGTCCCGTCCCGCCAATTAACGGGTCCGGTCCGGGTCCATAAAATTTGGACCCGGCCCGACCCGACTCGTGCCCACCCCTAATAGCATTACCTAAACAAAATAAAATTACATGATTCGCAGTGGTAGAAGATTTTGTTTTAATAATATTCTATGCAAACTAGAATCCTATTTTGCATGTGTATTTCTAATTTACAACTTTACTTGCAGAACCCATTCTGTGCTCAAGAGTAATATTAAGAGTTATTTATTAGTTTATAAGTGAAACAGTGTATATTAGTTTATCCAAATTAGTTGACAGCAACTAGAGTATATTTAGCTACTAAACTAGAAAAAGAAACAGAAAAATTTCGGAGCAAAACAGAAAATTGCATAAAAGTATTGAAGTTCTCTTCAATTGCATAAAATGCACAAAAATTAGAATATTTGTAAATACAGTCCCAAAAGATGTTTTAAAGCGCATTTTTTTGTTTTTTATGATTTTTTCTTTTTTTGCAATTTATGCTCTTTTAACCGGCATAAATTTTGCTTTTTTTTTTTCGGAGAACAATGTTTCAAGAACATAAAAAAATAAAAACATATTCGTTAGTAAAAGTTAAATTTTGTCACTAATTTCGTCACCAAAAGGCTAAATTTCTTACTAAAAAACTAATTTCATCATCGAAAGTCAACTTCGTCAATTCTGTTACTAAAAATTTCAAAGATAAAATTTACGCCATTTAAAAGAGCCGAAACTGTAAAAAAAGAAAAAGAAAGGTAAGTTTACGGCCTTTAAAAGACGTAAATCATATAAAACAAAATACTTTCTTTAAAACGACTTTTTGGGAGCTTTTCGTGCAATTTTCTGAACTTAGAATCATGTCGCCGTTACGTCACAAAATTAATTAACCTTGAGAGATGCTATTTGTAACAAAAGTTATTTAAAGGTTAAATATGAAAAAGACCATTATCACCGAAAACTCATTTTTACGTCGATTCAAAAGAAAAAGAAAAAAGAAAAGAAAACCCACGCTCTTCTTCTTCTTCTTCTTCTTCTCTTCCACCAACAAACTCACAGAAAACCCTACCTTTTCTTCTTCTTATTCCTCCTCACTCCGCCATGGAAATATGGCAGCGAGCTAGAGTCTTCGCCGAGGAGGCGGCGAAGCGCTCGCAGGAGCTCTCCAAGGAGGCCGCCAAGCTCTCCCAGGAGTTCGTCACGCTCGCGGATGGAAGCTTCTAGAAAGGCCGACCAGATGAAGACCGAGGCGATCAAGCGCGCCGACCCGATCCGAACGCTTGCCGGCGAGATTGAGATCCCGATCCCGCCGCTCGCCTACGGATCGGCGGGGGATCTGGAGAGGTTTGGCGTGACGGACGAGCTGAGGGAGTTCGTGAAGGGGATCACCATCAGTACTTTCCGTGATTTCCCCATGCAAGGTTAGCAAATTCTGTTCGGTTCTTTGCTGTTTCCGTGTCGGACACGCCAAACTACACTAGGACATGCCAGAATTGGTGATGCATTGTATTTTTTATTCATGCAATTTAGCTGTTTATTTACCGTGATGGTTCTTGTAATCATGTGAAATTATTTGTAATCTTGTTGATACAGTAAAATTTATGTATTTTTTGTGTACTATCTGAGAGTAATGATGTTCCCCTCGACTTTTTATCTGAAGCTCACACACGAACAACCTTACTAATTACTATAACGAGAATAACAAGGTACAAATTAACCGAACAATAGCAACCAAGAACACAACACACAAATACACAATATAACGTGGTTTGACCTAAATCGGCCTACGTCCATGGGGCAAGGGTGAATAACTTTATGAACCAAATAAGAGAAAATCTTACAAGAATTACATAATGTGAAATCCACTCTTACAAGATCTCCAATGAGCTCTCATTCTTCTCTCTATATTCCTTAATGACTTCCTTAGCAAACCCTAAGAAAAGCTGCTTCTTGCTCAAGAATTCTCAAGCAATCCTTAGCCCCCAAGCTCACTAGGGCATGAGAAGTCCTATTTATGGCTCTCTTTAACTTTTTCAAATCCAGGAGCAATCTGGATCGTAAAAATTAGCACTTTAGATTTGAACCGTTTCTGGAATCCACTAGACCCCGACTGATCGTTGCACCAGCGATATACTGGAGGTATAATGCCTGTCACTAGTGTGAGTGGATTTTGGACTCCCCTAACCTACCGGAAGGAAACCACAGTTTATCGGCAGACCGACGGTATATCGCCTCACTTTACTGACAGACCGACTGTATGTCGCTGGTACGCATGTTTGATACTCTTGGCTCTTTTGAGTCCCGCATCGCTTCTTCGAGTCCTTGTGGGCTTCTTCGATCACCGGACGATGTCCGCCACACTACATAGTTAAATACGAGCCATATACAACATAGAATAACTCTAAGTATCTACATTTTTTTTTCCTAATGGTGCAATTTCACTTTTAAAAATGCACAATTTTAAATTATTTGTTGTTTGTTGATGCATGAAAAGTATTATAACATATAGGATGTAGAGATCGTGTCAAACGGTCAGGTACCCACCTTTCTTCTTTCCACTAGCTAAGACTCTAACTACCATAACGGTTGATACTTAAAAAAAGACAAACAACCGGTGAGTTGGACCTACAGTGTCAGGTTTCTACAAGTCTCCAAAAGGCAGAACGGTCATTTGGACTCCAATTAACCCATCCAAGCTCAAAATGGGTCGAGTGTGCCTAAAATAGGATAAATAAGCCATACATGCAAGGCTAATGGCCAGCTTCGTTGTTTAAGCGAGCTTTGAGGCGAGCTCTTAGCCAGCGAGGCTAGCCTCGCTGAAAGCTTAGCCTAGCTGCAGGCTTAGCCTTTCTAGACGTTGGCCTTGCTGTAAGCGACAGTTACGAGGTCATTTGACCTATTCATCCTGAACGTAATTTTAGGAGAAGTTACGCCTTTTTGTATCTAACAACCCCACTACTTTAGTGGACAGTTATTACTACTTAATGGAGAGTAACTCCCCATAAAGACAGACAACCTGCAAGTTGGCTTCGCAGCCAGTACCGCTGTAGGCTTTTGAAGGCTTCTAGTCTCGTTGTAGGATTTAATCTCGTCGTATAGGCGGTTATAGGGGCCACAATGCCTCTAAGAATGCTATAAATAACCTATCAAAGGGTTGATTTGGGGTCTTCACCCAAGATCGAGAAGAGAGAACCCAAGAGTCTGCTATGACCTTCTCGGCCATCTTAGCCATTCGACTTCCATCAACTCCACAGGCTCCTTAATACTTACTACTTAGACCTCCCGATTTCCATCGGGTAGGATTAGTCCCAAGTGACCACGATGGTCCTATGACTGTCTAGACAAATTTGGGTCTTCTTTCTCAAGCAAAAGAGACCCACATTTGGCTCTCAAGAAGTTCTTGCTTCCTATTAGCCCTTTGAAATTCTTCGGAGGAGATTGGTCCCAGGTGTCCCCGATCGTGTCAAAGCATGGAGTAGAAGCAATAGCATCCAAAGGCCTTGTTAGCAATTCGGCAAACGGAAAAAATTCGAGACGGCAAAAGTACGAGTATAAATCGGCACAATATAAGTAAAATACGTTAAAAAAATTCGGTCAAACATTCGTCTAACCGAAACTATTCGGTTTAGATTTAATTCGTGTTTAGTACGTTTCAAATGAACAAATTCGGCACTAAAATTTTGGCATATATATATATATATATATATATATATATATATATATATATATATATGACCCATCCCTACTCCTTCATAAACTTTCTGGAAGCCAGGGGAACAATATATAAAAAAAAAGTGGAGGTGGGATAGAAACGAAGTGTTTTGCTTTAATTGTTGCAATTGCAACATGCATGCAGCACGTTGGAAATGGAAAGACTCTTGGAGTCTTGGGTTCTTCTTCTAGTTAGCTTTTGATAAATGTTTTTGAGAATTGTGCCATCCTAATGCTTAATAGCATCAACAGCAGACTCAAGAGTCCAAGAAAAGAGTGTGGTGGGACCGTAGGAATTAATACTTGATAGCAACTGTTCGGTTTTCTCATGCATATTTTTTCACCGAATTTTTTAAAAATTCGTATAATACGCGTTTAAAACTCTACAGACGTAAAATTCGCGTACAAATGCGAAATTTTCAAAAGTACGCAAGTATTATACGTTTATTTAAAATACGAAAAAATTCGCGTATAATATGCGTTTTATTCGGGTGATTGCTAACAAGGTCCAAAGGTCGGTCCCAGGGTCCCCGACCAGTTGGAGAACATCTCCAATCTCTCTAAGGCTTCATAGCCAACATAAGTTTCTACACCACAGGCTACGCCATGTGCTATGCTGCAAGCTATTTCAGGCACAACGTCAAGCGCCACGTCAAAAGACTATGCAAGACGTGAGAAAACCCAAGTCTTGTCATCGGGTCGTCTACAGAACAAACTGATCGTTTACTGATCGGACCTCCATCGACACCTCCCCAGAATCAATACTTCGTAGGAGATCTCATTTTAAATCCCTTTGGGAGATCATTGTAATCTTTTTACGAAGAAGAATAAAAAGCTTTCCTTCATTCAAATTTCACGGAAAACAATAACCACTACCAGCTACAGGGATTTTTTTGATCAACCTATCCACAATGGAAAGGAATTGTCTTTGAGCCAAGTCACCTCTTCCCGAGTACTACTTACGAGTACCAGAAAGTGACCAACCCAGCTCTTTCTCGTGCTTATCGGATCAGAGAACGCCAACCAAAAATCAAAGTTTTGAAGTGATTGAAACTTGTATGGGAGTTTTCACTCTTTAATTAGACTGAAAGTTAGCATTAGAGTACTACAGGTCTACAAAGTTCATGACTTTTGCTCAGTAATATCATTAACTTGACTGAATTCGTCCATTTTCCGTTTGAAATGCCAAACGATGAACATATAGATAATGAGCATAGCTTTTGTTAATAAGATCAGTATGTGTACCTTTTGTTGACTTACAGGAAGTAGGTTATACTTTTCCCAGTCATGCCGATTATTGTTAATTTTCTGCTTGTCGAGAAATTTCTTGCACGCTTACTTAGATTGAAAAAGTCAGACTGCCCATCGGTTGGATTTCTTGAGCGTGAAAAGTGACGACACGTCTAAATTTCTCACATCATACCTTTAGTCACGTTTGTCATGACTAGAAAATGAATGAGATAAATTCGGTTGATTGGGATGATTTCATACTTCTGATCTGGTCAAAGCAAATCCTGATAATCAAAACTGCCATTGTGAAGCTACATAAACATAGCAGAGACTCTTATGTAAAGTTTCACCTATTGTTAAGCAATTAGTGGTCTGAGTTCAATTAGATGTCCCGTACTGATGATTTATATAAAACATAACTTGAATTCAAATCATTCATTTTGAACCTATGTGTGCATGTTTAGGTTCCTACACTTCACCTAATTATTACTGAGCAATCTATATGAGTGCCCTCAAAATGTTTCTTATAATTTTCAGCTCTTTTTTGAAATTTGTTAACCTTCTACTTTATGTTGAGCAGATGAACCAGAGATGTCGGACGTGCCCACGGTGTCAAATGTGCGGCAGGATCTTAACGAATGGCCAGCAAAGCATGCTACTGTTGTTCTCTCAAGTGTAAAGGTACTTCTCATTTTCCTAGGTAATGCTTTAGAGAAGCCTCTCTCTCTATGTATGGCATGTGTTGGAGATCCAGTTTGCATAGGAGGAGTTTAGTCTAATTTTGGATTTGTTTAATTGAGTTTGATTTATTTATTAGCTTCTATTTGAGTCTGCTCTTAATGTGCTTCATGCCGTTTCATACATCTAGCATCGTGTCTAGTTTCTTGCATCCGCTTGTTTGATTGTGGTCATCTGCATCGTTCCATCTTCATCAGCATGCATGATTGTTCTAGGACTATATCACCATCTAAATGGAAACAATTTGTTATGACCATTAATTTAGACTTCAATAAGAGATATTTAGGACTGATGTATGGATATGCATGATCGGTTGAACTCTTTCATATAGTAGTGACCATATAGCTCATTGAGTATCTTCGGGTACACAATACATATTATTTTATCTTGTATGATACAATGTATAAACGATAAGTTCTCTTGAACAATATGGAGGTGACAACTTATTTGGTTTAATATTATATATGCAAACTTTAATTCTCCTAGGGTTGTGGTAACTAAATTAGGGTTTATAATGAAGTATTATTTGGGCTAGGATTTTGAAGATATATAATCCTGGTCGTATGATTTAGCAAAGATACAATGGTACCTATCCTGGTTTGGGATTGATTATGATGAAGAGTAAATAGGCTTGTTAAGGAATAGTTGAGAAATTATGGGAAAACATTTATGTTGAGAAGAACTTGGAACATGGAAGTGTGGGATGATGAACCATGGGAAACAAAAACGTTGCTGCAAAATAGTCTTGGTTGGGGTCCAAGGTCAAGGGAAGAAAGGAGAGAGACTTCTCGATTTTGAAAACATAGGTTCTCAAAGTGCGTTTGCTTGAGCCTAAATTGAACAAGGTTTTAACTTTTGGGTCTTTAAGCACCCAAAAGTGGTGGTTTCAATCAGTGATTTATTACCATATGTTTTGAGAATCAGGATGTATAACAGCATGTGATTAACATTCAACATTAAAACTGGCCTGAATTGCAGGTAATGGTTCTGTCGAGTAACATAGTAGGACTCGTTACCCTTTATATATGCTTACAAGAATACAAAAGGAACTGTAAGAGAAAATTGATTATGATTGATCTGACTTTAAAGAACTAAAGGTTCATTGGGGAGTTCCATGAGATTTTGTCCTCAGGAGGTGTGTGTTTCTGTGTGTGTATGTGTGAGGAGGGGTGGGGGTGGGGGGATAGCTTCATGGTTGTGTGGTCTAAGGTCAAGAAAAAGGAGAGAGACCTCAATTTTGAAACCATTGAAACTCAAAGTCTGTTTGCTTGAGCCAAAATTTAACTATTGGGTCTTTAAGCATCCCAAGAAGTGGTGGTTTCAATCAGTGATTTATTAGCAATTTATTAGCATATGATTTGAGAATCAGGATGTATAACAGCTTGTGCCTAACATTCAACATTGAAACTGGCCCAAACTGCAGGTGATGGTTCTGATCTCCTGATTAACATACTAGAACTCTTTATCCTTTATATATGCTTACTGACCTTTAAAGAACTAAGGTTCATTGGGGAATTCAATGAGAATTTTTCCTCAAGAGGGGGTAGGGTGGGGTTCCACTTTAGAAAACCATTAAAACTTAATTCCCACACCCACCATCACCATCACCACCACCACCACACACACATATGAAGACTTTATCCTACTATGTTTTAGTTAACTTGATAAAGTGCTTATATCTTTTTCTTCATAACATCCTAATTACAATTTACAAACTGAAAGTTGACTAACCAGTTAATTAAACACCATCTTTGTTGAAGTGACATATGTGAATCACTGTATTCTAATATGAAACTCTATTCTGTGATGCATCATGTTCTTCTGAGTCCTTAGAATCCATTATTGACTTGTTAAAAACTTTTGCTGCTTTTCGGTGCAAAGGGTGTCAACTGTGTGGCTCCATAAGTCTTTAGTTACCATCTTGGTATTCTAGTTATGATGACAGAAGCATGTGTTTTGGTTCATGGAAATAAAATTTGGCTTCACTTGTTTGTAGTATTCCTGGTGAAGCACTTTTGCTTTTTCAAGTTTATGTTCTCTATTTTGTAAATGTTTTTATGCTATATTGAAAATCAGGTGGTTGCATGTTTGCATCTTAAACTCAAGTCTGTAACTACGATAATTCCTATATTGAATCTCTTGAAAGTCCTAACTTGGTTAAGTCAGGGTTATCAGGTTATGAACCTCTGTCTGTCCTCCACCTGTCAGATCTCATTCTAAGATCAAATCACTTGTAAGGAAAGAAACATAACTGAGGAAGTGGACGAAAGAATTGACACTAGTGACCGAGAAATTACTCTCTTGAAGGTGGCCGTGAGTCTAGGGTGTCATCATAACCTCTCAATTTCAGTTTTTTTAATATAAGATTTGCAAAAAGAAAAAAAATCTGAGATATGCGTCCACCTAGGCGTCTGCCTACGCAGCCTCACCTATGACTATGCCGCCAAACCTCCGTCGGCCGTCTAATCCACTGCCTACAGAAAAAGCGGTATGGAGAGCGGCCGCCTCGCGACTAGGTGCCGCCTAGACGGCCGCCTCGACTGCCATTTAGAACACTGCCCGTTTTTAGATCCATTTAACTTGAACACTTCGGTATTTCTCCAGACCCGAACCGGTAGCTCGTTTAACTTAAGCTTATTTCCATCTCAAACCGTTTGACTTAAACCCTTTCCAAATCCATTTGCCAACACTTTTTTCAAACAAACCTGAACCTCTCATTCAAACTTAAATCCATTACCTGTACCCCAAACCATTAACACAAAAAAAAAAAACCAGAACCCTTTCCCCCGCATTTCTTTGTAGCATACCTTCCTCTTTGCCTCCTTTTGTTATTGGCCAAATATATCCAAGCCACTTTCTCGTCACCTTGACCCAAATCAACATTCCAAAAGAGGGTTCGTCAAGTTACAAGCAAGATGAGACTGATCATTCCATTCTTCGATGCAATGTATGCAGGTTGAGAAGACCGTCGATTAGATCCGTGAAGTAGAGTGTGCCTACAAGTGTTTCGAAATTCGTTCATGGCACCAAGTTAAGTTTGTTGAGTCTCAAGACTCTCAACTCAAGGGAAAAGTGTTGTCATGGTGGAATAAAGTACAGGAATCTCGTGTGAACATGATTTGAGACCAATTTGTGCCACCCGATTATGAACAAGCTTCCGTCCTTTAATCCTCTTTATCCATCCACAAATCTGCAAATGTGAAGCCCAATATTTAGTTCCACATCAGATAGATGTTGGAAGTTTGATTGGTTACATTGGAGTTTTTGGGTCCTATGTGTATGTCCGGGTTCACCATTTTGGTGGTAAGTATAAAGGGGAGTTTGATTGGTTACATTGGAGTTTGATTGGTTACATGTGGAGGTTTTTGGCTTATCCATTTGGGTTCTATATTCCTCTTTTTCAACGTGGTGTACGCTATTAGGGAGGACAACAAGACTTAAACTAAAGAGAATTAGGGCATCCCTAAATGAAAATTGTCAAAAAAGACAACAAATCCTTAAAAACTTGCATAAAATATATCCAATCATGCAAATGGGGTTGTTTTACCAACCAGACATAAACCTGACTGGATTTCTAAGACCCGCACCCGCTTGTTCACATGGTTTTTACAAAACCCGGCTGGGTCAACCGGTTTTTAACCGGGTCGATGAACAAATGATCCAGTAGTGGACCCAGACCGGATTAACCACCGCGTCTCCGATCTGACTGTCGGTCCAGGTTTTGTAACTATGGTTTAAGGAAACCTTACAAATATGGGAAACTAGACAATCTGCTAACTAGAATACTACATCATAGCTTCCTTAATACTTGGAAAGTGAGGAATCTCAGAGCTTTAAAAGAAAGTCAGTTTGGCACTTTGGCTCCATTTGTTATACTGTTGTAACCCAGTAGATAGAAGGTAAAAAAAATCCGATTGAAAGATTCATGCAAATATGAGATGCATCTTGTTGCCTGCTGCAAACCCCGAATTGGAAAAGTCTCTCAAACCCCTTTCTGCTAGGGCAAGGAATAAAGGAAGGGAGTACCTAACCGTCAGTGTCAGTGGTATTGTTTAGGGGAGCAGGAAATTTGAGAGCTTACTCACTTCACGTCTTCCTCCGGCTTATCACCGACAGTCTGTTCAGGCTTCCAAACTCAATGGACCAGGACCAACTAGCTCTGCCTTTGGCTTTCTGAATGAGTTTGAGTTGGGCTTACGAGCGAATCACCCTTTCCCGTTGGCTTCTCCGCTTGGACCTGCTTGCTCTCGCCGCTCGCAAGCTCACTACAGCTGGTTTTTCCGCTGGCGGAGAAAGCTCGAAGAGGGATCCTTCCCCTTCTTCAAACTCATTTTCAAATATAGATGGGAGACATTCCCCAAGAGATGGGTACATAAAATGGAAAGATCGGAACATGGGTATAGATCTTTGTTCCTGGAAAACAGGTGCTTTTAAGCTCCTTCTCTGCTTTCGCTTGAATCTATGGTTGAAACCCTAGACCGACCTAAGAAATTTGATTATAATTCAATTCGTGACGATAATGGTATTTTCTTTGTGTTTGTAACGGTGTACACAAGCACAAATGGAACTTGTGCAATAGCAGATGTAGCTATGGGTATATATATGAAATGATTTGATTATCTAAAGAAATGTTATATTTTAATGAATGTGAAGTGTCTAATGTAGGTTTTCTATTTGTTATAATTGAATTCTGTGTTGAAGAAAGGTCTTATGCAACTACTGATATCACCTGGTAAAGAGAACCTGATATCAACATTTAGTCATTTACTTCCTTCTGAGCTTTTCTATATTTTGTAGGTCAGAATTTTGCTGACCATATTAACATAGACGTGAACCCTTTGTCTTGAAGTTTTAATTTGGGCTACAATACCTTTTTGACCAAATTTCCAATGTATTTATTTCTAGATGCCACATGCCCTCTCTACTGTTTTAGTTCGATCCTTAAATGTAAAGATCACAAATTTCTTTTTTGATTCCATTTTTCTCTTCGAATCAAGAAAAATGAGGCTACTCGATTGGCTGGAAGATACATCAATTCATTGGTGCCTTATTTTGGGATGTGGCCATTGTTATTGTCGTTTTTTCTATAGTTCATATCCAGCAATAAATGAGATATGAAACATGAAAACCAAAATAATAACAAGCAGATCAAATCCAAATAAACTAGGGAATTGAAAAGATCAATGTGCACAAAAAATGACCCACAAAACTTTATCTAACCTCAATTCTTTTCACAAAATCCAGAATATGCAAATTAAAAAAATAATTATTTTCCAAATTCCAAGCTTTCAGTGAAAAAATAAGAATATAAGAAGAATGATAAATCAAAATAAATAATTGTAAAATATATGGACATGGAAATTGTCTCCGTGTTCATCATTATTTTCTTTTGTATTTTTCTCTTTATAGCACAATTTTTTTCACGCTTTTCCTTCTCTCAGGTTTCTCTCCATCGATAGGGAATTTTCTCTTTACATATTTCATTCTTAATCTGCTATGATTTAAAATATTATTTACTGAATACATGTGACTGGATCTGCTATGGTTTCCTTATCGTTTGTTCTATAAAGTACTTCCATTACAATTCTACACCATATTGAGGCTTTTAATATCAATATGTTGCTTGGGAGCTTGAATGTATCTATGACTTGATACTTTGAGGAATTTTCTCTTAATTCCAAGTATAAATCGTTAGAGAAGAATGGAAAGAACTTTGTTGTTGTTGTTGTTTAGCAAATATATAGCCGATCCAAAAGTTTGGGGTACATGCTTTGTTGTTTTTGTTTACCAAATATAAATTTCTTTAATGGTTCTGATTGACTTGGTCATTCATCTCTCCTACTCAGTTACGAGCAGAAATATATGGAACACTTGAAAGTTGAAGTGGTAGCACAAAAGAAATTTGATGAGGTTAAAGAAAGCTCAGGCCCTGCATCAACTTCTACTTTAGAAGTTGAAGCAACAAAATCGCATAGTAAGACTTCAGCTGCAGAGCAAGACTTGGATGTTTTTCTCTTGGGGGATCTTGGAAGCAGTGACGAGGGCCCAGGTATTAAGCTCTTTGTTTTTTCACTTTGTACACATCATCCTGGTATTCAATTGGTTATATAGTTAGGTTTCTTATTGCAATTAGGAATTCTTGGAGGGATTATCTTGCTTCATTACACGTATCCTATAATCTGATATACAATTCTGCATTGCAGATGATGGGTTTGATGATGATTTTGATAAGATCGGAAACAACTCAGCAAGCACATTATTTATACTTTTCCTGCTTTTTGGAGTCTGTCAGAGGGTGAAACCTGATAGAATAATGGCATATTTGATACTTGATACTCATATCCACTTTTCTATTCAACAAGTATTAACACAAAATTATACATTCATTGGATGCTAAAATTAAAATCCATACTTGCCACACACACGCGCACACACACAAATTTTACATAGTAGAAGAGAAGATTTGATAATTTGAGTTGACAATGAACTGTGGAATGCTTATCTATGATCTAACCAAGTCCAAGGATTTAGAGTTTTGCTGCCCATTTGCTTGAACTTAAACCTCTAAGCTCAGAGCACGATCTTCTCTAGGCCATACTATCCTTCTCCAGGACTGTGGCCCTGGAGGCTTGCACTTTCATTGGTTAGAAATATACCACCAACTCAAAGGGCTGATGTCAACATAGCTGTTATATAACTTTGGTTACTTCAATTGTGGATCTTTAACGACTTGAGCCACATGCTCCATAGTTTTACATGAAAACATGGCAGATTTCCGTAAGTGTCAGTTATCAATGATAATTGGATGCTGTGAGGAAATGCGCGATAGGCAATGACAGTTCCAAGTCATCAAAATGTGACGGTATCACCATTTCATTTCAGTTCAATGTCGTTGCTTAACCAACTTTTATATTGTCTCTAAACTTTATGAGGTAACAAAATTTATTAAACGCTGTTAAGCTGCTTTTGCATGCATATACACACACATAACCTTTATGTACACGTGTGTCCTTGTGTTGGGTGTTTGGAAGCTTCCTGTGTTAAGACACTTTTGGACTAGGAAGCAAAAGCACTTCAAAAACCAATGTCATATCCCTGTAGGACATGCAATGGAAAAGAGACGGGAACTATAAAAGACGTTGGAACACGCCAAATTCAATCCCTTGTCGCTGTGCCCATATCGTGTCTGCACAGAATATCTTCTAGAGAACGAGATTCTTATGTGACACCTGTCATAGTATATAACAAATAATAGCTAAATGAAAAAGCTAGTGGAACAACATATATTTACAATGAGATGTTGATAGGAAAAAGGAAAAGTAACAAAACAAAGAAGCAAATGCATCTGTCTACTTTATTTTGTAATTCAGCAAAACATGTTTTGTGTTAGAGGAGAAGATGGTCCAAATGAAAATATGGCAGGTGTGTCTTACAACTAGAGTCCTTGAGCAGATAAGAAAGAAGTGGGGCATTGGAGAACACTTTTCTATCTTGATGACGGATTTATTGGCTATATGTGAAAACTATAGCCAGAAAAAGGGTAATGTAGAATATGGTGATCAGGATATTATACTGTACATAAAAATAGAGAACTGAAAAGAGTCTTTGTATAAAATATTTAAATTCTCAGGCCGTGAAAGAACTAACCATGGAAATGTAGGAAACAACTGTCTTTGGTTAAGGCACCTTTCGGATTGAGCTAGAGGTTTAATGACACTGTGCTCATCTAGGGCTTTCAGTTGGTCTTAATGCTAAATAGATTTATACTTAAGTATACATTTGTAGCATGCACGAATGTTTTCATGCACGGGTGCAATAGTGCATTTTATTAGTTATCCTCATGTCTAAATGTGTATGCATATGCACACAATATATTTATATGCAAATTGGACCCAAGTATTCACTACTCGTTGCACTGTGTGTGTCTGTGTATGTGTAAATAACACAACAACTACAACAACATAACTGGCATTTCATACAAGACTCACGTGCACCAGAGACGATGTGTTTCATTTCAATACATTCTGTTTTCGTTTTTCCTTGACTTTGTTTGGTGCACAGAAAATGGTGAAAATGTAAAATATCAGGGAAGAGAAGTGAACCACAGTGCTCATCTTCCATTTACTATTTTTGAGTGTATTCTGTCGGTTTAATTGACAAAGTTCAACATCTTGCATTTTACTGTGAAATCAATCTTTCTTCTTTGCCTTACTTCC
This sequence comes from Iris pallida, assembly GCA_029216955.1. Classification (NCBI taxonomy): domain Eukaryota; kingdom Viridiplantae; phylum Streptophyta; class Magnoliopsida; order Asparagales; family Iridaceae; genus Iris; species Iris pallida. The sequence continues at coordinate 28,381,680 of JANAVB010014797.1, read as the reverse complement.
CTTGTTTTCCTTGGCAGAAAACACAAACAATGTAATGGATGATAAACTTACTTTGAAACTGTGATCTTCGTAGGATTTAGAAAGTGATGACGACAATGGAAGGAAGCCCAAGTAATTGAATAAGGCTATTGATTAATTAAATTGCTATGTGATGGAGATGGAAGCTCAGGATGCAGTGCAGGTCTTGGACGCTCGGCCATGATAGCAAGCATTTCATCACTTCCCAGGCTGTTTGCCTTCTTGTGTATCTCTCTTCTGATCTTTCCTCCTTGTTAATTGTCCTCGCCAAAGGGATTTATATATTTTTCTTGTTTATAAACAACCTGATTTGTTTCTCCCTTGTTCATTGCCCATGTATATAAACCCTGCGTTACTGTTTTGATTCATTCCTTTCTCTTGTAGGCAAGTAATATCAGAGGAGTAGGGTGTTGTTGAGGGGTTCGATTTTTCAGTTGAATGTAATTTTGATCCCTGAGCCATAGGGGGAAAATGTGTTTGTTACAGTATTTGGGTGAATCATCATCGTTTCTTGTTCGTCTTGTGTTGATTATTTTCGTCCTTTTTCTTTAGAAATCTATGACCAAAGATGATGAACTATGTTGGAAATGAGAAAGCAGAAGGGTGGTGGCAACAATTAACACCCTGAAAGTAGGGGTGAGCAAATCTCCGTTTTTTTTACACGAAGCCCATCCGAACCGACCCGAAATAACAGTTCGGGTGTTATTTCGGGTCGGTTTCGAAGCAAACGGGTTGGAGTTAGGTAATAAAAAAATTGAGGGTAAAGTGCATTTAAACCCCTCTTAGATGTCACGAAATGGCAAATAAAGACCTCTTGATTTAGAAAACCCAGTTAGAGGCAAAAATGCTTAAAACACCCCCTAATCCCACTTTTCTGTTAACCGCTGTTAACTCTTGGGTGAAATGACGCAACTACCCCTGAGATATAACCAAAAGGAGTGGACCGTCGTTTCATTTCTCAACTCTCTCTCTCTCACTCTCCTGCCTCGCTCTCTCTCGTTCTCAACTCTTTCTCCCCCGTTCCAAACCCTAAATTTCTTCCCAAACCCTAAATCTGTTCCCAAACTCGAAATCAGTTCGCAAACCCTAAATCGGTTTGCAAACCCTAAATTGATTTGCAAACCCTAAATCGGAGTGGAGCTTATTAGGGTATTCTCGTACCGGTACTTTCTAAAACCCTAATTCTCAGAATTTTACTACTCTCTGAAAATTTTGAGAAAAAATGCACGAATGATGTCTGCATTAGGGAGTATGCAATGCTGGTGATGTCTACCAATCATGGGAGTGTTGTTAGGGTCAAAGGAGAATTAGAGCAAGATGGAAAGTCTACCAGATTTGTGAGGGTGTTCTACACTTTGAAGGCTGTGATAAAGGGTTTTAAAGAAGGTTGTAGACCATTCATTGGTCTGGATGGGTGTTTTCTGAAGACTGAGTACAAAGGGCAACTTCTTAGTGCAGTGGGAAGAGATGCTAACAACAGTTTTTTCCCTATTGCTTGGGCTGTTGTGGAGATAGAAAATAAGGAAACTTGGAACTGGTTCATGGATCAACTATTGGATGCACTTGGCATGGATGGAAATGCAATCACCTGAATTTCTGATAGACAAAAAGGCCTACTGGATGTTTTTCACAATCTTCTTCCTAATGCAGAGCACAGATTTTGTGTTAGGCACATATATGACAACTTCAAAAAGAAACATCCAGGGTCCAAGTTGAAGTATCTCCTGTGGGAAGCTTCAGAGGCATACACTTTAATTGATTTTGAGAAAGCAATGAATAAGATCATGAAAGTGAGCAAGGAGGCCTATGAATGGTTAGATAAACTTCCTGCAGGCCAGTGGTCAAAGCATGGGTTCTCAACAAATTCTAAGTGTGAGCTGTCAAGCAATAATATGTGTGAGTCATGGAACAAGCACATATTGAAAGCAAGGGACAAGCCCATTATCTTTCTTCTAGAAACTATAAGAAGATTGCTCATGGTAAGGTTCCATGAGAAGAGAGAAAGAATGGGAGATCATGATGGGGTCCTTGTTCCTAAAGTAATGAAAAAACTTGAAGAAGCCAAAGAGGGTGCAAAAAAATGTATGGTTATTACTTCTGGGTTCAATAAATTTGAAGTGAGCCAGAGAGGACTTAATGAGGCAGTGGACTTGGAAGCAAGGAGCTGCACCTGTAGAGTTTGGCAACTCACAGGTATTCCATGTGACCATGCAGCTGCATGTATCAAGAAGAAGAGGCACTCTATTGATGACTATGTAGACAAGTGCTATCACAAGTCTACTTACTTGAAGGCTTATGTAGAGGCAATCAACCCTCTTTCAATGAGGAATCTAAGACAACTTAAAAATGTTGTACCCATGATACCCCCTGTGATCCATGTCCAAACTGGGAGAAGGCAAAAGAAGAGAAAGAAACAAGATGATGAAAGAATGGCTAAGAAGGAGAGTGGAAATGTCATGACTAGAGCCACTGTCACCTGTGGCAACTGCAAGCAGTTAGGACACAACTCAAGAGCATGCCTAAATCCTTTCAAGGAGAGGGAGAGAGTGCCAAAAGGCAAACCAGGTAGGCCTAAGCTACCAAGGTCATCTCTACATGCGTGTGTTGGTAATCCAACACCACATGTTCAAGGAAATGTGGACCATAATTCTGATAGTGTTGCAAGGGGGGGAATGTTAGCTCCCAAAGGTACGTATTTGCATTTTAATCATTTTAAATTTGTTGCAGTTTCATTGGTGAATATTGCCAGTTTATATTGTTGAAAGTTTATATGTTGTAGACAAGGACAGGGTCCTTATCATATTTGTTACTCTTTTTTAATTTTTGTTTGCCTATACATTTGTCTCTCCTAGGTTGTAGACAAGGACAGGGTCCTTATCATTTTGCTGACCCTATTTGAAATGTGGCAATGATGAATTCGAGTTATGTGAGTATATGGATATATGTGGCAATGATTAATTGGGACCCTTTATGCTCTGTTTGTGGGGTCTTTATCATTTTGGGGCTCTGTCTGTGGGGAGCATGATGTTGTCCCTGCCTCATTAAGTGGGGTGCTCTGACTGTGGGGAGCATGATGTTGTCCCTACCTCATTTTGTCATGCTAAATGTTGCTGTGGGGTCTTTATCATTTTGGTGACCTGTTATCCTTTACTCACCAACTCATCTGAGCCACTGTCCCTACCAAGTTTATCATTTTGCCATGCTGAATGTTGCTGTACGAGGCACTGTTATTTTGGTCTTGCTGCTGTCCCTACCAAGGTTTGTCATGCTACACACAGGACCCTGCTACACATGTTCATAACACTTCTTCATTTCAGCACTGACCCTTTATTCTTCCTTTTTTCCTGCAGTATTGCTTAATGCTGCTGTAGGAGGCACTATTTGGATGTGCAGCTTTTGAACTCTTAAGAAATGAATGACATGAATGGATGTAATTAAGTAGTAGTCAACTCACATGTTCTTGTACAAATGGATGAAATGTTGTTGAAGGAAGTTTATATTGTGCTGTGGATGAAATGAATGGATGAACATTGGTGAATGTTGCCAGTTTATAATGTGTTTAAGTAGTTGCCAGTTTATATTGTTGCATTGGTGAATATTGCCCGTTTATTTTGTTGCAGTTACATTGGTGAATTGCCAGTTTATATTGTTCAAAGTTTATATGTTGATGAACCAGTTTATAGTGAATATTGCCAGTTTATTGAAGAAAGTTTGATGAACCAGTTTATGTTGTTGCAGTTACATTGGTTAATATTTTGATTTTGATGTCTGTTTAAAGGGTGGATATGTTGATGAATTGATTTTGATTTTGATGGCAGTAGTGTGTCCACTGGCAAGTTGATTTTGATGGCACTTCATTTGCAGCTTTGGCAATTCATTTTTATGTGTTGAGAATGAAGATTTGATTTTGATTTCCAAATGTTGCAGTTCACTTGCAGAGCTTGCAGTTCAATTGATGCTCAGTTGGCTAGTTTATATTGGCAATTTCCAAATGTTGCTTGGATTGGAAACTTTTCTTGTAATCTTGATACAAATTTTAATTTGCAGCTCACTGCAGTTTACATTGGCAGTTCATTTGCAGCTCACTGCAGTTTACATTGGGTACAATACTTGAATTGCAACTGCAACATTCATCACATCCGTATTTCTTAAACGAATAACTTAAATAGTACTAAACATGTCAAAAAACCTAAAATAAATTGCAACATATGTATGTTGAAGCATGGTCTGGATTCAGTTGCTGCCACCGCCTCTGTCGATCCTCTTGGAATAGGCTGTAAACCTTGGCCTCGATGCTCCTTTACTTCTTTCATTAAATTCCACATAAGAATTTGATAGTGTTCTGAAAGTTTCTCATCCTCCCATAGTAGAAAACCACAAGAATTTGTTGGATAATTTGCACACCCGTAAAATCTTCTTCCAGGATTGGTTGGTGTCCATGAAGTCTTCAGTGGACTAATTAATCCACAATAGCAACAAATTGTTCTTCCGTAATTCCTATTTGGACGTCTTGAGAACGAAGATTGAGAGCTACTAGCCATAATTTGCAGTTGGATTGGATATCTGTAGGTAAGAAAAAATTTCAACACATTAAATTATAGCAAATAAGTAAAATAAAAAGGAATAAAGAAAAAAAATTAAACGTTATTTTTCCTACAGCCTACCAGATTAATAGGTAGAAAATAGAAAGTGTGTGGTTTAAGTGTAATGTTTCAAACAACTTTTCACTATGCTATATATAGAGAAGGAATAGATTAGCTGCTGTGCCCAACGGTCAAATGGAGGGGTATTTTGGGGAGTTGAATAATTTCTCTCTCCTTAATTTGGTTGATAACGGCTACTTTTGACGTTAACTTGACGGAAAGGGGTATTGTGCTCAAAACAGGGTTTGCGGGAGGTGCAAACCGCATAAAATTTCTAAAAGGTCTTAATTTGCTAACGAGGCAACTCTAAGGAGGGTTTAATTGCACTTTACCCAAAAATTGATTATTCAGTTTGGGTTATGGGTTTGGATTTCGATTTCCGATCCGATCTGAAAACCGAATAGTATTATGTAATTACATTTGTACCCCTTACAAATATATAAAAAAGAAAAATCTAACCCTATACTCTCTTCCCTTCCATCTTTTTTTTTGCCTCCCTCTTGAGTCACTCCAGAACAGTCCTCCCGATCTGGCATTCCACTTCCTCTCTCCCGACGCGCTTTGTCTTCGAGTTTCGCGCTTCACTCTCTCCGACATGCTTCATCTTCGAGTCTCGCGCTCCACTCTCTCTCCCGACTTCGCTTGGGCTCTGAGTCTCGAGGGTCTCCGTCTCTCGCTCCACTCTCTCTTCCGACTTCGCTCAAGCTTCGAATCTCGAGGGTCTCCTGACTTCGCTCTGGTGCACTGCTCTCTCACTGAGTCTTGAGAGTCTCCCAACTTCACTCTGACGCACCACTCTCACGGAGTCTCGAGAGCCCTCCATTGAGTTCCTTCCCCTCTCCAAAATATCTACATTCCTCAGATCTAGAACCTCAGATCCAATCTTCATGTAAGAGGAGGTCTATGTGACCATTCCACAGATCCAGAACCTCAGATACAAAGTCTTTATAGTTTTTATGTGGAAGGAGGTGAGGTCCTATGTGAGGCCCTTTATTCTACTCTTTTTTTCCCCTATATTTTGTTTGGGTTCATCCTATATTTGAGTTTGGAAACGACACTTGCATCCTCGTATGGACTATGTGAGGCCCTTTCTACTATATTATTTTCCTATATTTTTTGGGTTCATCTTATAGATTTTTTTTGAAAATTTTTGAGTGGCACCCCACTTATATTATCCATATTCGTAGTGCATCCCACGTTGTTCCACATATACATAAGTCACCCCACTTCTAACCGAAACCGTCAAATAATAACGTTGTTGGCCTTTAAAACACTTTCCATGACCGTAATACCCCTCCCCCCTTTCCTTGCTGTTGAGTGGAAGAAAAATTTCCAATTTATATTCAGAAACCCGAAAATGCCCTTCCTCCTATTACACACGAAACGTCTCTTCTAATTCATCTCTAATTCCTCTTCTCCTCTTCTTCTCTAAAATTTCCCACGAAGCTCCATCTCGTCTCTAATTCGTCTTCTCCTCCAAGTTTCTCGCGAAAACATCAAGGTATTTCTGCAACTTTCCCCTTCCCCATCCATAAGTTATGTATTGATGATCAATTTGTGTCCGAATGAGTGTTTGATTTGATCACATTTGATTTTCTTCAGATTTTTCGAAGCGAAAGGAGAAGGAGCTGCGATGGCTAGGCAAAATGGGTATTGATTTCAATTTTAGTGTTTAAATGCCGGGTTTAGGGTTTTAAATTATCTTTACATATTGTGTGTTCTGATTATTGCTGAATTTAGGGGTTTAGGGTTTGGATTTGTTCTGATTATTGCTGAATTTAGGGGTTTAGGGTTTAAATTGTCTTTACGAATTTTCTTGCTTGAGTCTGCATTGTTTGAATTTGTTTGAATATCCATGTTTGAATTTAGGGGTTTAGGGCTGTGATTGAGTCTGCATGTTTGAATTTCCACGTTACTTCTACAGGAAATACATGGTTAGGTTCCATTGGAAGGGTACTTCAGTTTTGCACGAAGTGGACCCCGACGTGATCTCCCTCCTGGATATTCCTTACGTAGTCCAGAGTAACTATGTGGAGGGCAGATTTAGGTATTATTGGGTTGATCAGATGAAAGATGGTGAAACCATAGAGGTGTTATCTGATGCTGCATTGCTAGACATGTTCCATAACCAACTGCCTGACTAAGAAGGAGAGCTACACTTGTACTTGGAAAATGTGGAGGTTTCTAGTGGACAAGACACCCCAATCAAGAAGAAGAATATAAAGGTAGTAGCACACAGAGCACGGCTAGGTCATGCAGCATTAACTGATGAAAGTAGTACAAAGGATAATGACAGTGGTTCACATGCTAGTGAGGATGCAGAACTTGGTTCACAGCCTAAGATCCAGTTTGAAGCACAAGCTGAAACACAGTTACGTGGAGATGAACTAGTAGTTGAGAGTGATGATGAACCCTTTGTACCAGAGGAAGAAGGCACAGAAAGTGGGGCTAGTGATGACTTTTGGGGGGAGTATGTTGTACATCCAGAGAATAATAATGAAGAGTGGGGGGAGGAAACAGAATTTCAGAGGGCATATGCTGAGAAAAAGAAGCTCCCCATTGATGCAATTGACCCTGTAGATGACTATCATAGCTGTGAGTCATTTGATTCTGAAGGGGCTGAAGAAGTTGGGTTGGATTCAATTGACCCTGTAGATGATCTGTACAGTGAGGGAGAGATGGCTGAGGAGCAGTACACAGCTCCAGTGGTTAGTGGCCTAGTCCTATGACAGCAATGGGCTAATCCTGAGGAGTGCAGAAAATATTTAAGATCTTGTGCCATAAAGAACAGATATGAGATTACATTTGTGAAGAATGATCGTAGTAGAATCTGGGGTGTGTGTCAAGATGAAGCATGCCCATGGATGTTCAGGGTGAGAATTTCAAGTTCTGATAAGACCACTTGTACTCTAAGGCAATTGAATGATGTGCACACTTGTAAGCACACCTCAAACCTGAAGAACAAAATGGCCACTAGTAAATTCATAGCTGAAGTTTTGGAAAAGGATATCGAGGCACACCACACTTCATGGAAGGCAAAGGATGTGCAGAAGCAGATGTGGTCCAAGTATACTGTAAAGGTCTCATATTGGAATGCCCACTACGCATTGGGCAGAGTGAAGCAAAAGATGTTTGGTGGCTTTGAAGAAAGCTATAGTAAAGCTCCTGAGGTTGCAAGACAAATAGGAAGAACAAACCCAGGTATCAGTTATAAAGTTTAGTATCAGTTATAAAGTTCAGTTTCACTTATAAAGTTTAGTTTAGTTTGGAATATTGGAATGCCCACTGCATTTTAGTTTAGTTTCATAAAGTTGCATAAAGTTCATTGCATTTTAGTTTGGAATATTGGAAGGCCCACTGCATTTTGGTTTAGTTGCATAAGTTGCATAAAGTTTCTTGCATTTATATACATGAGTTATAAAGTTCACTGCATTTTAGTTTAGTTTAGTTGCATTTATATACATGAGTTATAAAGTTCACTGCATTTTAGTTTAGTTGCATAAAGTTCACTGCATTTATATACATGAGTTATAAAGTTCACTGCATTTTAGTTTATAAAGTTCACTGCATTTTATTGGAAGGCCCACTGCATTTTAGTTTAGTTGCATATAGTTTCTTGCATTTATATACATGAGTTATAAAGTTTGTCTGCATCAGTAATAAAGTTCACTGCATTTTAGTTGCATAAAGTTCACTTTGCATATTGGAATATTGGAATGCCGACTGCATTTTAGTTTAGTTTCAGTTATAAAGTTTAGTTTAGTTTAGTTATAAAGTTTAGTTTAGTTTAGTTTAGTTGCATATTGGAATGCCCACTGTTTAGTTTAGTTTAGTTGCATTTTACCAATCACTAACCTGAAGTTGTCTCTCTACCTTATTGTGGGACAGGGAGTGTAGCTTATTGTGGAAATATTCCAGGGACCACAGAGTTTGGGTACTGCTGTATTGGATATGAAGCAAGTTGGACTGGATTCATAAATGGATGCAGACCATTAGTTGGATTGGATGGGTGTCATCTTAAAGGAAAGTATGGGGGGGGGGGGGGGAGTGTTTGTCTGCAACAGCTCTGGATGGCAATAATGGGTTATTTCCACTTGCCATATACATATGCACATCTGAGTGCCAAGCAACATGGGGCCATTTCCTTAGTTTGATTAAGGAGAAGTTGTTGCAACATCCAGGAAGGATAACCTTCATATCTGACAGGCAGAAAGGCCTGGGAATAGCTGTGGACACTGAGTTCTATGGAAACCCCCACAGATTTTGCTTTAGGCATTTCTACAAAAACTTCAAAGCCCAAGTCAATGGTAGTAAGCAGATGAAACACCTAACTTGGGGTGCAGCTAGAGCATACAGACATGTAGATCATGCTAAATAGATGGAAGCAATTGCAACACAATGTCCTATTGGTCACCAATATTTGATGGTTGAGAACTACAACAGGTATCATTTCACCAATACTTCTTTAACTAACATACTTTTTTAACTAACATACTTCTTTAACTTTAGACACTGAGTTCTATCTGACACTTTAGACACTAGCATACTTCTTTAACTAACATACTTTTTTCACTATTAGGTGGTGTAGATCTCATTTTGACAGAACAACAAAGTGTGAGCACATAACAAATAACTTCTCAGAAAGCTTCAACAATTGGATAGGTGAAATCAGATCTAAACCAGTCACCATGCTTGTGGAAATGTTTCATATGATGGTCATGAAGTTGATTTACGATAGGAAAATGACTTCAAAAGAATGGAGTGACTTTGACCTAACTCCAAGAGCTAAGAAAATGATTGACCAAAGGGAAAAGCAAGTGAACAGATATCATGTCAATGGGGCTGATGAGGGGCTGTTTTGTGTCACTAGTGTGTTCTCCATTGAGAACAGATGGACTGTAGATGTCAATGCCAGAACCTGTGACTGCTGTGTTTGGGATTTAACTGGGCTCCCATGTGTTCATGCTGTAGCTGTCTTGTTACCTAGCAGGCCCAGCTGGACAATATGAGTATTCTTCTTTAAATTGGATGTCTCTCTTTAAATTGGATGTCTCTTTTAATGGTGCTCACTTTCTTCTTTTTCTTCGTATAGGTTCTCTAGTCCCTACTATCATGCCAGTACCTACAAGAAGGCTTACACAGGAAAGATTGTTCCATTGCCAAAACAAAGCTTATGGGATCAAGTAATTAATCTCACTACTTCTACAACAAAGTTTCTATTTCATTTCCTTTAACTTACATACTTCATTGCTTGTATGTCTCTTCTACTTATGTTTCTATTTTTTAGCCTGCATATGAGGTGGGTCCACCTGGTAGACACAGACTACCAGGAAGACCAAGGGGAGTAAGGAGGCTAGAATCTGATGAGATTCGAAGAGCTTCCAAGAGGCAGAGGATTTGTGGAAGATGTAAGTTACCTTCTGATCACAATGCAAGAGGGTGCCAGAAAGGACCCATTGGAGGAAACACAAAGAAACGCAGGGATCTTAGGCCACCAAGGGAACCTAAGTCACATAGGCCACGAAGGGTAACAAATACTGTCTACAAGAGGCCAAAGGTTTCAAGGGGGCCAAGGCGAAGGAAGGCTGCTATGGGCACATCAGGAGAATCTCCAGGATGTTAGGTGAAAGGAAATCGATGTTTCTGGTATCATTTTGTATATAAACTCGTATCATTTTGGATGTTAGGTGAAAGAAAATCGACGTTTTAGGTTGGAATCATTTTGTACATTGTATCTAAACTGGTATCATTTTGGATGTTAGGTGAAAGAAAATCGATGTTTTAGGTTGGAATCATTTTGTATCTAAACTGGTATCATTTTGTATGTAAACTCGTATCATTTTGACCTGGAAAGGAATGTTAACTACTTCTGTGGATTTGGAATGTTAACTACTTCTCCTGGATGTTTGGAACGGATTGATTTAATTTCATTTGGAATGTTATCATTTTGACTTGGAATGGATGTTCTATAATTCTTGAATGTTCACTCTATTTGTTATCATTCTGTCTCCAGGAATGTTAATTTCATTCTTGAATGTTCACTCTATTTGTTATCATTCTGTCTCCAGGAATGTTAATTTCATTCTTGAATGTTCACTCTATTTGTTATCATTCTGTCTCCAGGATTGATTTAATTTTATTCTTGAATGTTAACAACTCCAGGAATGTAAACTGTTTCATTCTGTCTCCAGGATTGCTATCTCCAGGAATGTAAACTATCTCCAGGAATGTTCTATCTCCAGGAATGTAAACTGTTTAGACACTATAATTCTTGAATGTGCTATCTCCAGGAATGTTCACTTGTAAACTGTTTAGACACTATCATTTGGAATGTACATTTGGAATGGAACTGTTATCATTCTGTCTCCAGGATGTACTATCTCCAAGATGTTCACTCTATTTGTTCTTATTCTTGAATGTGCACTATATGTAATTCACAGATATGTACGACTGAGAATGAGCAGATATGGAATACATTCACATAGCTAACCAATAAACTTTCTTGCATTTATATACATGAAAAGATACATCATTTTAGATAAATTTCATGTTTACATAGCCAAGTCTTTTCCAAATCTCTTACACAACTGTTCTAAAGTTGTGTTTACAACAATTTGAACAGAAATTTCCGACACAGACGGGTTATCACGCTCGGTAGCTTCATTCAACCATTGAAATGCATTGTTGCATTTTAGACATTGTAAGAATCGTCTTCCATAGCTGTGGCTCCTCTTTGACACCATTACAACTCTCTTTCCTCGACAATTAGAATTAGGGCAAGAGGCTTCCTTCCATGGGCATTGTTGTTTCCAGTGACCTAATTGACCGCACGTAAAACACCCTTCCCTTTTAATTGTGGAAGATGAACTTTCCTGCTTGCCTTCATAAATTGTAACATCCAACCATTCAAAATCCAAGCATAGGGGACACTTCAAAAACTTCCTTCCGGGGTTAGCCTTCGTATTTGACTTCGACACGTACCGAATCCCCTTACAATTTTCACTCTTGCACGGTGACCTCAAAAAGTAACATTCGTCTGCGATATGGATATTTTTTGAGCATATTTGACATTTTTCCTACACAAAATACAACAAAAATGCATGTTGAAAAACAAATCAATCTATCAAATGAGAAAGAAAGAGTAAAAGAGAGAGTAAAAGTTTGAGTGACAGAGAGAGAGGAAAGCCTAACCCTAATCTCTAATGAATGGCCGGCCATGGGAGATCTATTGAAGGCTTTGCTGTGAGCTTTGGGAACCTCTTCTGCGACAGCAAAGAAAGGGGGGAGAGATTGGGCTTTGTAAATAGGAGGAAGGGCATTTTCGGGTTTTCCAATATAAATTCCTTCCACTCAACAGCAAGGAAAGGGGGGAGGGGTATTACGGTCATGGAAAGTGTTTTAAAGGCCAACAACGTTATTATTTGACGGTTTCGGTTAGAAGTTGGGTGACTTATGTATATGTGAAACAATGTGGGGTGCACTACGAATATGGGTAATATAAGTGGGGTGCCATTCAAAAAATTTTATTTTTTTTCTATATTCTAGTTCGTAGGGCTCAGTTAAATCGTGTCCCCCGCACACGAATTTTAGCCGGTCGTCAGTTCACTTTGGACTCTTCGTGCGGATCTTGTCCGCACTTGCTTTGTCATCATCGTCCCGTACACACACCCTGTGACGACCCGTCCCAAATAATCTGGGTCTAGTCGGATCATGTCCAGCCTGCACCATTGTGAGACGGCGGCTGTAAGCTGTATCAAGTAGTGAAACACAAACATGCAGAAGATCTAACGGAATTAAAACATTTTATTCAACTGGAAAAAATCTGAAATTAAAACAAACTACAATATTCATTTTATTACAAAAGATTTTGAAAGGAAAGTAAAGAAAAGTGCTAAGCCAACATTCTAGGGTTCAGGGGTTCCTGGTTCAGCCTCTGCGGGACCCAAGTCTGTCCCGTAGAAAATGCAGTAAGACAGTTCCTCTTCGTCGCAATCACCTAAAAATGTTGTCTCCAGTCAGGAGGAAGCAAGTACATATTTCATCCACATCTAGCAATTCTAAATTAATAATAAATGTAAAATGCGAGACAGTTAAAGAAATATTATATTTTTTTGTATTTAATAGTAAAAAGACCAACAAGTAAGATGATGTCAATGTCCAGAATGATGCAATGCCAAGCTAGTGTTTGATTATATAACAGGACCTGTGACCGGCTGGTGAGGCAATATGTATACTAACGTTTCGGCCGAAACAAATAGTATACGGTACGGCTTAACCCCCTGTGTGCTAGGGGTTAGCGCGAGGCAATAAACGATCAATATTTGGCTTTGGTCACAGACGTTATACTACTCCCCCAAACAATCCCCAAGTCAATGAGTCAATAATCAATAATCAATAACTAACATGTCAAGATAGCCATCCAGCAATCCATCAACCTATGTGGAGTCCGAGAGGGATCCACGGTGATTCAGTGTAACTATACTACATGTAACTAATTGATGCATACATTTAATTATCAAAATAAAATGCAGACATGTGGAATAGATATGAAACTTGCCTCAGAGTATTTTCCTGACTTGACAACAACCAGAATGTAACTGCTATGGTTTTACCAATCAGAACATACAAGATCGTAATGCCAGTTTTAGTAACCAGAATTACGCCCTAAATTCTAAGGTACAGGCTAGGTCAAGTCTATAGGTCGGTGTTCCTAACCGAAGTCATATGTACATAAATAGGTTTAATTACGAATCTAACATTAACGTAAAACCGTTTTGAAACAACATAGGTTTTGTCGTAAAATAAATAATTTTTAAGAAAATTACTAAAGATGTATTTCTTTGAATTTAATAATTTTGTAGGAAAATAGATTTATCTAAATAATATTTGAAAGTAGAATTTATTTATTGGGATTAATAATTAACAAAACGATTTTTCTTAGAAAATACCTTTTAACCCTTTTTCGTAATTTAAAAGAGAAATTAACTTTTTAAATACTAAAATAGCACCTTTGCATAAAAATACGATTTTCTTGCCAAAATTATGATTTTAAAATAATACAAAATATTTTGATTATTAATACTAATTAACCATCTTTTTTACCAAAAACTAATTATTTTAACAAATACAACTCTTTTATGAAAATTACTCAGCTTTTCTTTATTAATCTATTTACCAAAAACCTTTTTGATTTAAAAACACTTAAAAGGAGAATATATGTATAAGAAATTAATTATACAATTTTACCTACAACTTTCACATGAAGAGTATTAATTTTAACAAAACTTTATTTACTAATACTTTAATAACACTAAAACTTTTGTTAACCATTTACTAAATGATTATTAGGTTTTTAGAAATACAACCCAGTTTATAATCACATAATTAAACAATCTAATTCATTAATCCATATTTTAATTAATTAAAGATTAAACAACAGCAACCTAAACAAAGTTTCCTAAAAAGTAATTATTACAAACCATGCTACTAATTAACACAACAGAACTAAAACAACAATTCTACAGAAACCAATTAGTCCACAGAACCGTCTCTAAGGCCAGAATATGAACTATGAGTTATGTGAAGAAATGACAAAAAAAAGGATTTACCCAAGGCTTGCACGAAGGAGTACCGAGGGGAGGCCTCGGACTCGGTACAATGTCGGGAACGACGAGCACGGACACGTGCGCGCACACGGGCGGACACGTGGGCGAAGGTGCGCAGAACCGGGACGCGTGCGGGACTGGCGGCCGGCTGCTGCCGGTCGGGCGGCGGTCGGTTGCTCGGAAATGGGAGAAGTGGGGTCTGGATTCGGAGAGGGCGGCGAGGGGAGCGCGGTGGCGGTCACGGATTTGAATTTGGTGGAGATTTGAGAGAGTTATGGAGTTTTTGAGGAGAAAATAATTTGTGAAGCTTCTGGTGTTTCTCCTCTACTGGAGAATATTACGGGAGATGAAAAAGGAAGAAGAAAGAGGACGTGGGTGTGTGCACGGGATGAGTGGATCTGAGAGGGAGAACCGGTGAGTGGGAAAGAATGGATTTTGGGTTGGGTGAACCTAGTGGGTTTAAGTCATTGGGCCAAAATGGTTGGACTGGGTTTAAGGCTCACAAACAATAATAAATAAATAAAGTACACAAACAAAACATGGGTCTTACAGCTTGGGTTTAAGTCATTGGGCCAAAGGGTTTTGGGTTTAACCAAATAATTAATAAATACAATAAAATTACAAGCATGGGCTTCACAAACCCTGCGCACTCCGTGCGCTCCAGAGCTCCACGAGACGGCCATGACGTTTTTCGACGCCTGCAACTCAACGCCTCGCTTTGCCCACGATGTAGGCGCCCTCGATGTCTTCACGACGTCTACGACAGCCGATGCCGTCCAGCCACCCGTTCTATGCGCACGATTCCCTACGACGCCGCACGACGGGCTGCGTGGTTGGCAGTTGTTTATATCCGTGGTAGAATGGTGCCGGTCCCCGACTGCTCGCGCGACGTCCTATCAGTTGAGTTATCATGAATGGATGCCACATTCGTGGTCCACACAAACTCAGATCGTGACCATTTGTCATCAGTACTCAGATGTTGTCGGTTCCCCGCACTGTGTAGGCTAGGCTCGTCATCGCCCGGTTCATCTTATTGATGAGTTTGGAAATAATGCTTGCAGAAGGATGGTATGGATCTGAGTTTGGAAATAATGCTTGCAAAAGGATGGTATGGATATTTAAAGGAGGAGATGGAAGCATTCGAACAATTATCATTTTTTGGGTTCATCTTTTATCATTTCCAGGCCATGGAAGCATTCAAAGAGGAGTGGGGTCATTTTATTTCCAGCAAATTGATGTGTTGCTGCTCTGTAAGTGCTGTGCAACGGATAAACGGATGCAGGTAAACAAATATGTTTTTTCCCCTTCAAGTTTACTATGCAGGCCACGATTTCTATATTCTAAATGATTGTTTTGAAAATCAGGATTTCTTTTTCTTTCGCTTTTGTTGTTGGGAGAATCACGATTACTTTCTCTAAATCAATGTTTTTCTTGTTGTCAGTATTTTTTGCTTTTTTTTTTTTTGCAATTAGAACTGAACCGACCGAAAATCGAACTTTTTTTATTATTTATTTCAGTTCGGTTCATTTTGATTTTTATAAATATAGTTCGATTTTCAGTTTTATAATGGTTCTTTCGGTTTTCTTGTAATCGGTTCAGTTTGAACCGAACCCAACTATTACTCACCCCTACCTGAACGTGATCATTTGCATGTGATCATTTGCATCAAAGTACTGTCCCATTTTGCAAGTACTTTTGTTGGAGCTATTTAATTTTACGGCAAGAAAGTAAGCACATCTTTTTCTTGAGTCGTCTGGTCTGCTTGCATGAACTTGTTTTTTCATTCAGCAAACCTTCTTTTTCTTTCCCTATAATTCAAGACTAATTACTTTTGAGAGAGTGTCTGCTAAATATGGATTGGCTCAACCTAGGGAAAGAATGGTTCGCTTTAAAATGTTGTGTTTCCATTTTGTTTCATTACCAAAATTTTCAATTGTAAAGTGTGTATATAGTATATACTATAGAGTGGGTTTTACGTTAGCTAACATCATTTGGCGACATCTTTACTGTTTGACATGTCTAGTATGGCACTATCAAAGATGGTTGAAAATAGATATGTATTGATAGTTAAGAGAGAAAGATTACATCGAAATAGATGGCAAGCGGACAGCAAGCTGCGCCGTCAGTCTTTTTTGGATAACAAAATCAATTCTCTTAAACACTACATCCATAGACCTGAAAGACATGACATTACTGTCATAACTTTTTGGACTCTCTTAAGAAGCTCCATTTGATTGTCGGTGCATACTTTCTCGTGTTTGGACACTTTGGCTGAGGCCGCTTTGAGAGCAGCTTGTCCCACAGTAAAGCCTCGGCTCCCCAAGCCCCACTAGTGGAAAAATTCATGTTAGGTCCACACATGCATGTTTCTCCCATATCCACTCGTAAACCAGAACATCTGCCGGTCTGAGTGTCGATCTTCCCTCCTGCAGATCAGACAAGAAGTTCCCATGTGCCTCTCTTTTTGCAGAAATTTCTGCACGTCTAAGTACATCAAAAAGAACATCTCTGACAATATCATGCCTGTATTTGAAAAGTTCCTTACAATGAACTGCATGTGTGGACCTAACAGGTTAAAATGTGTATATCATTGATGTCCTTTGATATTTTTGTGATTTCTTTATTGACTAATACCAATAAAGGTGAAGTAGAAGACTCAGGTTTTCTTCAACATTGTACTAAACCTCATTAGCAACTTGTTCTTTCAATTTCTGACCTATCGAGCTTCGAAAATAACTGACCCCTATGTTGTTAGTATCTTATGATACACGATAGGTATTTTATCGAGCTTTGGATCATGGTGCCCATGATCAGAACAGTTAATGGCTGTGCCATTAATCCAAATGTCCGAGTATGCTGTTGAATAATATATTGAACTATCTACAGCAGAAGTTTGATTATATATGCCTGTACTAAACTTTAGTTGAGTTGTCATCACTTTATGAATACCTACATTTTTTTCTTCTTATGAATACCTTCAATATGAAAACTGGAAACACACACTAGTGGTATTGCTGGCCACCGGTTGTTCGTTGGTCGATTGGTACACATAAGCTTTTTGTATGAGAATGTTGGTTGGGAAATTTCTTGATATACTTTCCCTTAGAAATAATCCCTAACCCAAATCAGGGGATCTTGTGTTCAATAAGTTAGCTATTATTGTACACTTTTGCTCATTTGGGTTGGTGTATAAAAGTGCTTGTTCGCAGTCGAACAACGAGTTTGACTGACGACTTTCATGAAATAAGCTTATCTATCAATAATAAGAATTACAAGGGCTTAGGAATTAGGGCTCTATCTTGGTGTCCGAATTAGATATCGACCATGAGACTTTCAGAGGACCCACATTGGGAGTTGAAGTACGTTGCTAACCTGTCGTAAGGTCCGTCCCACATAAGACAGTAACAAATACATTCGTCGCTAGAACGTCGTTTGGGAAAAAAAAATTAGTGCCTTAGCGATAGACCGTTTTCGTCGCTAATCCAAGTTAACCTCTCAGATTCAACCCCATTCCTCTTTAATTTGTGACCCCTCCACCTCTTCTCCCAACCCCACCTCTCACTGCCTCCCCAGGCAACTAGCAACCCCGGAGGCACCAGTTGCAGTTGCAGATCGAGGCCAGCTTATACATGCATCGTTGCGTTTTACGTGCCAGTCCCTTGCACCATACGAACTCAATGTCTTCGATCCTCGGGTTTCTTGGCCGAAGGAGGTCATAGCAAGCTTTGAAGCTGAATTCTCCCGACTCCGGTCGGGGAAGCCCTGACCTCCACTACCATCGGTCATCCATCGCGTCCTCTTCTATAGTGGACCTCAGTATCATGTCCGAGAATGCGGACATGTATCTATATAGCTCTGGATGCCAGCGCCCTTGCTGTAGGATGCGCACCACCTGCATCCCCTTGGGCACCGCACATGCCGCTGCTCTCCTACCTCTTGCATGAGGCTTTGTTGGTCCAACCTAGGATCGGTCCACATATCAGTTGTAACACCATTCCGAAAAACTCGATACATGTTACGTTTAAGAAGAGGACGTAGTCGTAGCAGCCACTTAACCGAAACTGAATCATTGTTGTTGTAGCTATAATTTCAGAAACTACCTCCCTTGATGTATCTATTCTGCATCCATTCCGACCATAGGGTCCCTCCTTTCACGAGTTTCCAGGCCAGCTTCAGCCCCAACACTTGGCGGAGTATCGGCAACGACCGCAGGCCCACCCCCCTCGTCCCGAGGGCGACATAGTTGTTCCCATGCAATCGTATGCAAGTCGCCTTTCCATATTGTCACGCCCCGCTCCCGTAGGAGCGATCGTCCTCGCTAAGACGTGATGCCGCACGAGGCTAGATTGCGCTCGTGCAAGGCAGGTTCCATAACGGCCGATTACAGCGGCGGCGACGGGGTCGTCGCACAGAAGTCCCAAGCAGAAACATTGAATATGCAGCAAAAATTAGAACAAGCACACATGAACACAAGTCATTCAAAAAGAAACTCTTTTATTGATGTTGAATACAAGATTACATTTGTGGGCGCAAGGCCAAATTACAAGTCTCTCGTGCTCACTTTTCTCTCATTTACAATTCACTCTGCTCTCTCTCACTTTTCGATACAATGCTTGAGCCAGCGGAAGCTTCGGAAGGCGATGTCCATACATTATGTCCTGTATAAGTCTTCAATCCACGCGGCCGTACGCTTCGAGTCGCCAAGGAACTCCGTGCCTCGACGCATCCAAGCGAGCTCCGCGCCACGAGCTTCTACCTGTGCCTGCACATAAACACTGTGTGGGTGTCAGTACTCAACTGTACTGGTGGAGTGAGCTTCTCGCCCACCCATACATAACCGACACGTTTATTTACTTTGTGCAGCTTAAGTCCCTTTCGATTGTCTTTCTAGTCTTTTCTTAGGATCAGTTTTAAGACTTGACGTCTAACCAACTCGACATGCAACGACAGGGTCGTGCTACAATACCGTGTATTTCGATCGAGGCAGTGCCTCATCGTGCATGAACTTGACCAACTTGAACTCGGGACGGCAGGGTCGTGCCACATTCTATTTGCGACTTAGACATACTCGAGACAATGCTATGCCGAGGAGTAACTTACGCGAACTCGGCCGTGCCAAGACCTTTATTTAAACTTCAGCACCACTAGACCAATTCTCGTGCCAACGATTCAAGTGCCAAGGACGGCAATGGGATGACTCGTGCAGGCCGTGCCTCTAGACCTTGCTTAGACTTGTCCGTGCTTCAAGATGAGGCCGCGCCTCACAAGTTATCAAGACTCATCGTGCTACCGCCTTGCGGCCTTCCTGTTAGACCCATTTGCTAACTTAGACAAGACTTGTGGACCATAGTATCACTTTCATGAACATCCCGACGCCATCTATCGTGCCAAGCACGGTGCCTATGCTGCAGCCCAGTCTTAGGCCCAGACCTTGTGTTACCGACTAGACCTGCATTCAAGCTCTAGACTCAATCCAAAGGCATACACGCGGTGTGCCTCTATTTGCCGACACATCTACATGAGTGGTCACTAGCAATTTCAAGCTATCTTGGACACGGCTCGACGGGGGTATCGGTCCGCCCTTCTAAGGGTAGCTAGCCCCGGAAGCACCGATACTTGTTTTCCATAAATAAATTCCTTTATTTATTGTGTATCTGGGAAAATTACAACTGTGGGAATCTGATCTAGAAGACGATCACTTTATCCCTTGGACTATGCGAAGAAGAAAAGCTCTCAAAATTTTGACAGTAGATAACTATGTATCTGTCCAATGAAGGAGAAAAAGAACTCTATTTATAGAGTCAAAAATAATAACTGAAAAGATAACTGTCTTCACAGCCTGTGCTTAGTTGAAAATCACGCAGGATTTAACATACGCAAGGTTGTGAGCAGTTACTGGACGTGGCCTGTAACTGTTGGACACATGGAAATCATGCATGAGTCGTGTGCAAGTTACAGGACACGCAGACGAGAGATCAGTGGCATGGCTGCCACGTACTCCAATTTGATGAAATCTACGCAGACTTGTTGAAGACGAAATCCACGCAGACTCGGGGTAGAAAGCTTCAAAATCCACGCAAACTTGGGGCAAGAAGCTTCAGAATCCACGCAGACTTGGTGAAGACGAAATCTACGCAGACTCGGGGTAGAAAGCTTCAAAATCCACGCAAACTTGGGGCAAGAAGCTTCAGAATCCACGCAGACTTGATGAAGAAAACTTCAGAATCCACGCAGACTTGAGGAAGAAAACTTCAGAATCCACGCAGATTTGAGTGAAAACTCAAAATACACGCAGACTTGGGATAGAACTGCCAGCTGTCTTGATTCAGCGTGCCTCGACTGACACAAAATCTCTGGCAGTGATTGCTTTTGTCAGTCACATTAAATGACAAGAAGCTCTTTTGGTACGCCAACTTGACGAAGGTTGAGTCTTGCTGAAGAAGATTTCGAAAATCACGCAATAGACGGCTGTGATCTCTCGAATTCTGTGCATACGTGACATACGAAGAGACATTCTTCGACTGTTGTGCTGTCAGTCATAATTACTCTCTGACAAATGATGAGCTGTCTCCCCAGCGTGATTTGTAAATATTGTCCTGATCAACTGAGTGTGACTTTTGACTCTGTCCTGATCAACTCAGCGTGACTGTCATTTTTAAAGGCCTACAAGACCCCCTTCAAAGTTTTCGAAAAATTGAAAAGACTTCAAAATTTTCGAAATACTTTGAAAATAAGATGATAAAATGAAATCAGTCACGCTGAGATGACTTCAAATTTTTCGGAAGTCGGAAAGACTTCAAAGTTCTTTGAGAATATCCAAATGAACTTATTAAATGTCATGATGACTCTTCATTTTTCGAGACTGATTACATCCAGTTTATGGTGGAATATGAACCGCCGGCGAGCTCTGTTATATAAACAGAGAGAGGATTCATTTAATCTTCATCTTACGTCAACATGACACCAAAAGAGAAAGCTGAGGAAGAAGCACGCAAGTTGGGCTTTTGTTCCCATGGTGACCCCACTTTTGGGGGTAAAGAGCCAGAGCCCCTTATCTTCGAACTCAAAGATGATCCCTTGCAACTAGCCAAGAATTTCTTGAGCTATTTTGGCTTAGATGGCTCGTTCTCTTCTGATGGGCGCAGCCTCATAGAGCAGCGTGAAATGTTGAAGGCTCTGTTACACCGCATGGGGGTCAAAAGCGTAGAAGAACTAGGCATTAAGCTCAGTCGCTCTGGAAAATAGAGCGTGTCTTTTGTGCTTTTGTTGCACACTTTTTGTTTTGTCTTTTGTAAGGCCATCAGTGTCTGTCTTGAAGAATGAAGTACAACTTCTGTGTTTAATCTGCGTGCATTAATGAAGAATATTAATTAGCACCCTTTGACTATTTTCAATGTTGCTCTGTCTTCCAAAGCACACGTAACACCCATTCCATGGTTTACGAGCGCTATTTATGCGGATCTTTTCCAAGAATAGACTTGTACTTTGCCCTTTAAATAGATAGAAGAGTTTCACAGATACTCATCTCCCATTCCTCTTCTTCTTCTCTGAGAATGAAATTTTTGGGAGATTTCACTCTCAAACAGGAAAGCAATGTTTTCTAATGTTCGACTTCTGCGCACTGTATCAAACATGAGTTTGCCAATCCTTAGCACCAAACTTGAAGGTAAGTCAGTGTAATACGTGTATTATTTTTGCTGTTGAAGATAGGCTTTCTGTTTTTTGTTTCTGATTTGAACAATACACGCCTGTTTCTGTTTGATAAATGCACGCTGAATGATTTCTGTTGATCTAATCTTTTTCTTCTTAATACTTTCTGCAGAAACTTGGCTGAAAATTTTCTTCAGAACTGGCATTGGGGATGTGGATGCTGTGGAGAATATCCTGCTGACATCTACATCAGGGAGCTCATACACTTTTGACGCGTAAATCAGACAACTCAGAACTCTTCGTGGGATAGAAGGGTCTTCCTCAGATGGTAGGAAGAGCCTTTATACACGAGAGTTGGATGGTGGAGTCAACTCTACCCCGAGAAATCGGGTAGTAGAGTTCCTTTCACGGGAGAACTAGGAATTGTATCCCAAGGTTTGGATACATTCCTGTCTTCCTTGAGAGGTTACCCCCAATCCACCAGTTGTATTGGCAGCACCACGACTTCGGGCTGCCATACTCTGTGGTTCTCCTCTCGTCTGAGAGAGAAGACCAGAGTTTGATTCCTGCTGATCTGGTCGTGACTGGGACCCAGACAGTCAGGAACTGCCACCAACAATGAACCTGACGGAGAAGGTCCGACGGAGAAGATCCAAAGAAGAAGATAGATCTCTATTAGGTTATTGTTGTGGTGTAGAATGAAAATCCAAGATTTGTAATAGATTTCCATTATGATTTGTAAGAAAGTCTAAGAAAATGTAATAGACTTTTTGTGGTGAAATGAGAATGGAAATGATAATTCTTCTATAAAGTTAGATTTGTATTTGTGGATAAATTGTGGACATGATAGATAATGAAATCTTCTTTTCTGTTTTAGAGTATATGATATTATCAGAGGTATTATGGACGTGATAATATGTAGGAACTCAAAATAAAATAGATTGATTTCTATGCAGAGGTCAAAAATGACAAATGAGCAAGTAGATTCGGAATTGATTCAGAGGTTATGAAAACGTGATCAATAACGAATCCCCACTTAATAAATTGATAGAAGATCATGAACGGACGAATAAATGAACGGATGAACCGTCAAGTATTAATGAATGTGTGAATCGTCGGATGAACGTAATTAATTGATGGATGAACCGTCGGATGAACGTGACGTTTCATTATTTGTAGAACTTCTGCCTATAAATATAGCAGAAATCTGACAAGAACGAACACTTCTTCTTTCAAACATAAAAATTTCGTCTGAAGAAGCATCCAAGAAAACTGGAATTGCCTCAAAAGTTCAGAAAGGCACTGAAGAATACCCTGCTGATCCAGTTCAATCGAAGAAGACGGAAGCAGGCGAAGGTTCGTCTGCACCCAAGCCACCAAGGGACATTCTGGATTTCCTGCTCGAACCAGGAAAGACTGAAGAAGAAGAAGCCATGAGGATGGCCGTTTGCAAGTTTCTCGTGGGTTCTAGCAAGGAGGTTCTCGACTCTTTTGCTGATCACGTCTTCGAGAAGGACGGCAGTGGCCCACATCCAAATATAGAAAAGGATGATAGTGATCTTCTTTAATATCATGTATCATCATTCATGATAAAAATAAAATAAAAATTTTATTTCTAAACATGAAACTGTCTAATGATTACAAGTATTTATATTTATACATAGTACTTTTTAAGGAATTTGCCATTAATAGGCATCAACACTTTTCGACCATCCAATTCTGAGAGTTGATAAGCTCCATTTGAGAAAACTTTGCTCACAATATAGGGTCCTTTCCACTTTGCGTTAAATTTGCCCTTGCTCATATGAGTCATAGTCATAGGACGTCTGACTGTTAGAACAAGTTCTCCTTTTTGATACGCTCGAATTCTGACTTTCTTATTAAAAGCTCTTGAAATTCTAGCTGATAGAATTCAATATTCTGTTGAGCAGATAATCGCTTTTCATCCAGAGCTTCTAATTCTTGAAGTCGAAGACGATCATTATTTTCTGCAGTGAGTTCATTAGCGATTGCTATCCTTAAAGAAGGAATTTGAATCTCTAATGGAAGAACAGCTTCGCAACCATACACCAGAGAGAAGGGTGTACATTTAGTAGCATTATGAACTGTAGTGCGATAAGCCCACAAACATTTACCGAGCTTCTCACTCCAATTACGTTTGTTAGTAGAGACAAACTTCTTTAGGAGTTTGATGATGGTCTTGTTGAAAGCTTCTGCTAATCCGTTAGCTACCGGATTATATGCGGTAGAAGCCACATTGTTGATCCGGTGATCGTCACAGAATCGAGTAAACTTCTGACTGACGAACTGTGGTCCGTTATCATGAATAATGCGTCGAGGAACACCAAATCTGTAGATGACGTGGTGCTTAATAAAGCAAATGACATTGGACGTCTTAACTTCAGACAAAGAAATGGCTTCGGCCCATTTGGAGAAGTAATCGGTTATTGCAAGAATAAACCGATGACCCTTGGATGACGGCGGATTGATCGGACCAATAATGTCCATGCCCCAAGCTTCGAAGGGCCATGATGCTGCCGTCGGATGTAGAAATTTTGAAGGTTGATGAATAAAATCCGCATGGATTTGACAAGCTTTACACTTCTTTGCATATTCGATGGCGTCTGATACCATAGTAGGCCAATAATAACCCATACGTCGAATACGGTCTTGAAGTTTTGGTCCAGGCTGATGTGCTCCACAAATTCCATCATGTGGTTCACGAATAATTTGTTGAGCCTCGTCACCGACAACACATCGGAGAAGTAAACCATCATAGGCTCGACGATATAAGGTCTTTGTTGTATGATTATAATAGAATCAGAATGATCGTCGTCTGATAGATGCTGCTTCACTCGGATCATCCGGAAGAATATCATACAATACAAAATCTAAGAAAGGAAGTCTCCAATCCGTATCCGTATTTTGATTCTCGGCCGAATGACTGAAGATGAATTCCATGCTGGAATCAGATGAAGATGATAAAGATTTACGACTAAATCCAAATCCTCTTGTTGTGTTGACGTCATGAGATGTTGATTCTTCAATGTCAACTGGAAGTCCTAGGGTCAGGTTATTTTCAAGATGAAATAATTCTCGATTGCGAACAATAATCATTTGTTGTCGTCTAATTGGGATAGCCAACACCGCTGCAAGATTAGCTAGAGCATCAGCTTATGTGTTACATGCTCGTCTAACATGTTCAATAAAGAATTCTTCAAACGAAGAAGCCATAATTATAGCTGATCTATGATAAGGAACCAGATCTTGATGGCGGACTTCATAAGTACCCCTTATCTGATTGATAATGAGTTTAGAGTCTCCGTACGCCTCCAAATGTTGAATATTTAGATGTTTAGCGAGTTGAAGACCAATGAGTAATGCATTGTACTCAGCTACATTGTTTGAACACGGCTGATCGAGAGAATAAGCTCTTTGGATAGCAAGACCTTCTGGCGATACAAGAACGATTCCAACTCCAGCGACAATATCACCATTAGGACTTATCCTTGAAGCTCCATCAAAGAATAGACGCCAAGTAGGATCTTCTTCAGCAATTTGGTTTAAATCTAGGACTTTATCTGGAATTTCGTCATAGAGTTTTGAATCTTCTGGAATTGAATGAGCAGCCAGAAAATCAGCTAAAGCTTGTTCTTTGACTGACTTCTGAAGAATATAATGCATGTCATACTGAGCAAGTAGGATTCCCCAGTTAGCTAATCGAGAATTCAAAATACTGGGTTTCTTCATCATGATCCGTATAGGATTGATCCTGGAGATGACATGAATAGTCTGGCCAATGATATAATGTCGTGTCTTTTGAACAGCGAACATCAAGGCTAGACATTCTTTTTCGACCGGTGAATATCGAGGTTCAGCTTCGGTCATAGTACGACTGAGATAGTAGATGGCTTGTTCATGACCATTTTGATTCTTTTGAGCGAGTAATGCACCCAATGAATGACTCATTGCTCGAGTATATAGGAGAAATGGAATTCCTGAAACGGGAGGTACCAATACTGGAGGGCTCATCAGATATTGTTTTATATCATCGAATGCTTTCTGACATTCATCATTCCAGACAAAAGAAACACCTTTCTTCATAAGTTTGTTGAATGGTCTGCAGCGTCCTGATAAATTAGAGATGAATCTCCTGATATAAGCGATCCTTCCTTGAAATCCTCGTAGCTCTTTTAAGGTGCGTGGAGGACGCATCTCTTGGATGGCTTTGATCTTCTCGGGATCCACGTGTATACCTTTAGAGGTAATGACGAAGCCGAGAAATTTACCACTAGAGACGCCTAAGAAGGACTTAGTAGGGTTCATCTTTAATTGATGCTTACGCATTAGATCAAATATAGTCTTCAAATCTTGGATATGATCCTCCTTTTGTCGACTTTTGACTGCAATATTATCAACATAGCATTCGACTGTTTTCCGCAAATGTTCACGAAATATAGTGCTCATAGCTCGTTGATAAGTTGTTCCTGTATTCTTGAGACCGAATGGCATAACTATATAACAGTATGTACCGATCGGCGTTCTGAAAGAAGTGTGCTTCTCGTCATCTGGAAACATTTTAATCTGATTGTATCCAGAATACCCGTCCATGAATGACATCCGTTCAAATCCACAGGTATTATCAATCATGACATCAGTGATTGGTAGAGGGAATTCGTCTTTAGGGCATGCCGCATTGAGATCGCGGAAGTCTATGCATACTCTGACCTTGCCAGTCTTTTTAAGGACAGGAACTATGTTAGCCACCCAATCGGGATGTTGTTCCTCTCTAATAAACCCGGAGGTTATGAGTTTATTGACTTCAACTTCAATTGCATCCATAATGTCTGGACGAAATCGTCGCTGTTGTTGTTTGATCGATTTAGCATTCGGCAAGATATTGAGCTTGTGAGTTGCAATTTGTGGATCAAGTCCTGGCATATCTTCATAACTCCAAGCGAAGACATCGATGTAGTCACGAATGAGTTTGATCATGTCTTGCTTATCAGGTTCAGAAAGACTTTCACTGATGAATATTGGTTTGGGAGATCCCTCTTCACCAACATCTATTTGAACAAGTTTGTCTTCAGTCGGAGGTTCTTTTTGCTCGAAACGGAACTCCCATTGATTATCTAATCTTTGGGCCCATTGTTCCGATTCAGGTGAGATTTTAAACTCTTCTTCGTCTTCATCACTTTCTTCAGAATGGTCAATGGAAACCATGTTAGAAGACAGAAGGTTGCAGTAGAAGTCACCGATACTCGTATCGGAATCCCAAGAAGTGGTACTAGAAGAATCAGATCTCTTATCTTCGTCAGACTCGGGATCTTCATGGATAATATTGATAAAATGAGTAGGGGCTATATAGCCCAGTCCGCATTTCGTCCTTCCATATTTCAGAGGAGGAATACGAACATGCATTTTTCTTCCCTTTCCACTATTGAGGCCAGTCCTAAAGTCATTGCCCATATTTTTGATGATGTCTTTAGATTGCTGACTATAACGACGTAGTTGTAATCTTCCAGTATCATCATTTTTGTCTTCATCTTCTAAATCAGAAGGACTTTGGGGCCCTTTATAGAAGAATATTGGAATGTCTCCTGGCTTTCTGCTGGAAACTAGAAAGTATGAAGATTGTACAGGTTCTAGGGATACATCTGTATGAACAGTCTGTACAACCCCTATGGTTATTGCGTTCAAGTCATCTAACAAATGTAAATAACTATGAACATAATTACACACATCAGCATACTGCAAAGATGGAGACTTTTCATTAAATGTAAAAGCAGCAGTATTTACATTGGGAGAAGGCTGAGCCTTAGAGATTTTAGCCAAGTCAATGACTAAAGGGGGAGAAGAAGAACGAGAAGAAGCGTTGTTTCGATTAAGATCGATAACAAATGGCTCAGAATAGGTGAGCTCCCTTGAAGTTTGGGATGGAAGAATAATCCGCCCTCCAACTGGAATTAGCAGAGTATCCTGTTTCATATGTGGAGATGCAGGAATTACAGTACGCCCACTGACAGGAATAATCATTGTGTCTTGAGCAAACGACTGAGGTAACGAAGAAATCCGTCCACTCACCGGAATGATGAAAGAACCTTCTTCAGAGAGTTTGGGAGATTGTTGCTGAATAGTTCGACCTTTAACAGGAATTATTAAGGTCTCACTTTGTGAATCCTCTTTCTCCATAGCTTGTATAACCCTTGTATACTCTTCTTTGTACATTCGGGAATCATTGAAATAAGCTTCAACCCCATGGAAGGGATTTATATCAGCAACTTCTTTTTGTACTCTTCCATTGCTATCAATGTATTTAAAACACTGATGAAGAGTAGAAGGCACCACATTATTTTCATGAAGAAAGGGCCTCCCCAGAAGAAGATTATAGGATCCCACGATCTCGATCACATAGAAAGTGACTTTGGATCTGAAATCGCCTATCTGAAGCTTCAGATGAATCTTTCCCAAAGGCTCGCTTCGGCTTTGATTGAATCCCAGGATAGTAGTAACCGTCTTAGAGAGCTTGTGAAGAGGGATTTTTAGTTCATCCAACAGACTCTTTGGCATTATGCTTATAGCAGACCCTGGATCAATGAGGATACGATCTATCTTCATTGTATCGATATAACCGGTGTAGTAGAGAGGCCGATCATGTCGATTATCCTCCAATAGCATGTCGTCTTATGTAAAGGTGATATTTGGGATAATCTTCAATACACTGTTGCAATGTAAGCAAGTGGCAGGTTCTGCATCTGGCTTCTTCAATTATGCAAGACAAGAGTCAGCTTGTAGAAGTGCTTCACTTAATGTCTCCTGAGTCTCTTTGGAAAGACGTAGAAGTTCAAAGAGGGACATTCTAGCTGGAGTATTAGCAAGCTGAGCTAAAATGTCGAAATTATAAGTCTTCTGATGTTCAAGAGGAGAGGACTTCTTGATTGGCTTATCAAACCGAGCCTGTTGTTTGCCTTTCTCCAGAGCTGTAGGCTTGGGAGGAACAGGTTCAGTGGATGATTCTTCTTCAGGAGGAACATTAGAAGCATCTTTATCAGCTGGAGGGATATCAAGAGGATCCTCAGGATTCTTGGAATAATCCTTTAGATAAGGTTTCCCCGTTCGAGTAGCACTAACAAGTGCTTCTTCTTTCTCTTTTGGCTCTGTGTCAGGAATAAATCCAAGAGAAGTCATATGACATGACTTAATCTTTCCAGCCTTCTTGGACTTTCGAGAAGTAGTCTTTTGAGGAGAAGGCGATTCAAAATCTGCCACTAGATCAGGATGGATCCACATGATTTCTCCAGTTTCCAAAGTGATTGGCACTAATCTTTCAGACTGTGGAGGAGAAAGATTCACTATGTCAAGAGTTGCCTTGGGAATAGGAACGATCCCACTTTCAAGGAGTTGAGGAGGGAAATCTCCGAATTGCATAGAGACGACGTTGGAGGTGACGGTCTTCTCTTTTGGAGTAAGAGAGATAGCTCCAGATTTAATCATTTCTTGGATCTTTCCTTTCAGTACGTAACATGTACGAATTGTATGACCCAGCATTCTGTGATATAGACAGTATTTGGGATGATCTGTTTTACCAGCTTCATCAGGTTTTTTGATCTCAGGTAATTGTATCTTATTACCTTTCAGCAGACATTCAAAGATACCAAGGACATCGTCGTCATCGAAAGAGTATTCTTCTTTGGGGCGAGGTGTTCTTGGTTGTTGAGTTGTAGGAGAAGTTTGAACAGTTGATGCATCTTTGCTCTGAAGATTAACTTCAAGAGTTTCTTTTCCCTTGCGAGTATTGTTTTTATTGTTAGTACCTTGACCTGTTTCTTTAGAAGTCATCTGCACTCCTAAACCTTTGAAGGTTTCAGCACTAATTTCTGCGGCCTTGGCACTAACTATGAAAGAAGGCCAGTCTTGGAATTGAGTGGATCCTGTCCACATGCTGATGATTGGCAACAAGTTTGATTTGTATGTGTCGATGGTGACAGCATCAGGAGTTCCAAGAGGCATCTTCAGAGCTTCTCTTCAAAACCGTTCAATATACTCTTCTGTAGTTTCATTATTTTTCTGCTTGATTCTAATAAGAGCAGACATAGTCATGTCATTGAGCCCTTCATAGAACCGTTCAAGAAACATCTATTTGAAACCGAAAAATGAGGTAATGCTCCCATCTGGAAAGACTTCTATACCATTCATAAGCCGTTCCCTTGAGACATCCAACAAACACCCGAGTAAGGAGGGCGTCGCTTGGTTGCAGCTGATCAGTCATCACTTCAAAGTGATTAATGAACTGACTTGGAGAAGTGGTTCCATCATAGAATGAGATAGTGGGAGGCTTGTATTTAGGAGGATACGATACTTGCTTCCATTCTATCGGATAAGGTTGTTTGATGCCTAACCTTTATAAACCATCTTTCTGTTTGAATGCCTCGAATTGAGTTTTGAGATTCCTCAATTCTTTATTAATAACTCCAGAAGATTGTGGAGTTGTAACTTGTAGAGAATAGTTGGGAGGAGGAACAGCATTGTAAGCACTACCCCCAGCTCCAGAGAGACTAGGATTTGGTTGAGCTGGTCCAGGAGTATTGGATTGTACTGCTGGAGGAACTTATACTGGACTCATATCAGTGTCAGTTGGTATGACATCTGGTACAGTCTGTCAATTTTGCATCTGTGTTGCCATGAGTTCATACATCGACTTCATAGTATCAGCCACAGACTTCATTTGTTGTTCCAAAGAAGCAATTCTTTGATCTTGAGGAGTCAAGGAAGAAGAAGGTTCATCAGTATTCCCATCAACCATATAAGTCGTGATTGTACGAGGAATTATTGATGAACTGGTAGATGTTGTTTGTTCTGAATCATTGCTTTGTGCATCAAAGTCAATTATAGGAGAACTACCCCCAGTAGAAAGAGGTGGGAAGTTAGATTCTCCAAGGAATTCAGAATCATCTTCAGAGATCAAATTTCTTTGACTAGAGGCCAGGACTCTTGCTCTGGTATTTCTATATACTCCATCTGGACTATCAACTCTACCCCTAGCATCCCGAGAGGTCATATTGACAGAAGCAAACAAAGGCTCATCTTCATCAGGCATAGGTTCACATTGAATCCGATTGAAGATAGATTGTCGTTTTGTTTGACATCTGCATTGCATTGTGACTCTTGGCTGGAAGTCACATTCATGATCAACATGATCATGAGCCATTGATTGACATCTGCATTGAATTATGACTCTTGGATAGAAGTCACATTCAGCATGGTCCTTTGACACAGAATCACTTCTTCTCTTCTGTTGAAGATATTCTCGTAAATCTGTTTGTGAAGATTGAGGAGTATATTTCCTGTTCTTGGGTCTTGACGGCTCTTGATTATATAGAGAATGATTAATATGAGCCACATAGTTTCTTGCATACTCTGCATCTGGATCTCTTATCCTTGTTTCCAACTGGTATGGTTTCTTAACACCAGAAGTGTTAATTTTTGTTCTTAGATCAGTTGGAGGTAACACATTGGTTTTGGAAACATGGAATTTTCCTTCCATTGATCTGGATATTTGCAGAAAAGAAAGAGTTGAACCACCCCCTTGATTAGGAGTTGGTAACAGACCTTTTCTAGACAAATTCTGTGTCCAATTCGAAGAAGTCATAGAAGAAAACATTAAGGAATGTTTCTTCTTAAACTCATTCAAGTTTTGAGACATAGAATGTCCAGAAGGAAGAGTAGTCAAAAGACCATCTCCTTTTCTTTGACTAACAAAATTGTCAGTCAAAGCTGTTCCTGAAGTAAAAACTACAGGAGCAGAAGAAACAACTAAAGAGTTATTTCTTTTCGAAGGGACTTTGTGTGGAAGACCACCCCCAGTTCTGGTAGAACTTGGCAAAGAAGAAGAGATAGCTAAAGAGCTATTCTTCTTAGATGAAATACACGCTGAAACAGGCTTGGTTAAAGAACCAGTGCTGTTGGCGTGACTTTTGACTTTGGAAATACACGCTGGAACAGATTTGGCTAAGGAGCCAGTATTATTAGCGTGATTGTTGATTTTAGAATTACACACTGGAACAGACTTGGCTAAGGAACCAGTGCTGTCAGCGTGACTTTTGAGGTTAAAATTGCACGCTGGAACAGATTTGGCTAAGGAGCCAGTACTGTCAGCGTGACTTTCAACTTTGGAGACACATACTGGAACAGATTTGGCTAAGGAGCCAGTACTGTTAGCGTGATCTTTGATTGCTGTCATCTTTGAGCACACAAGAGTGTGCATGCTTACAGTAGAGTTCTTGCCAGTGTTAGGAGCAGACACTGTGGCAGAGACTTCACCATTGGCTGCCAACTGATTCTTAGGGACATAGACATAGTGTCCCTTCGACTTGGCAGTGATGATGGAGGCTGTAGTGGGCTTACCACTCTTAGCCCGCTGCATTTCTTCATAGGCGAGTTGATCGAATTGGATCGTCATCACCTTCTTCGTCGAGCCGATTGACGAAGTATCGCATTGAGTTGTTGCCATCTCAGAAGAGGAGATGGTTTTCTCCAGCAGAGTCGCCAATTTGTTTTCCATAAATAAATTCCTTTATTTATTGTGTATCTGGAAAAATTACAACTGTGGGAATCTGATCTAGAAGACGATCACTTTATCCCTTGGACTATGCGAAGAAGAAAAGCTCTCAAAATTTTGACAGTAGATAACTATGTATCTGTCCAATGAAGGAGAAAAAGAACTCTATTTATAGAGTCAAAAATAATAACTAAAAAGATAACTGTCTTCACAGCCTGTGCTTAGTTGAAAATCACGCAGGATTTAACATACGCAAGGTTGTGAGCAGTTACTGGACGTGGCCTGTAACTGTTGGACACATGGCAATCATGCATGAGTCGTGTGCAAGTTATAGGACACGCAGGCGAGAGATCAGTGGCATGGCTGCCACGTACTCCAATTTGATGAAATCCACGCAGACTTGTTGAAGACGAAATCCACGCAGACTCGGGGTAGAAAGCTTCAAAATCCACGCAAACTTGGGGCAAGAAGCTTCAGAATCCACGCAGACTTGGTGAAGACGAAATCCACGCAGACTCGGGATAGAAAGCTTCAAAATCCACGCAAACTTGGGGCAAGAAGCTTCAGAATCCACGCAGACTTGATGAAGAAAACTTCAGAATCCACGCAGACTTGAGGAAGAAAACTTCAGAATCCACGCAGATTTGAGTGAAAACTCAAAATACATGCAGACTTGGGATAGAACTGCCAGCTGTCTTGATTCAGCGTGCCTCGACTGACACAAAATCTCTGGCAGTGCTTGTTTTTGTCAGTCACATTAAATGACAAGAAGCTCTTTTGGTACGCCAACTTGACGAAGGTTGAGTCTTGCTGAAGAAGATTTCGAAAATCACGCAATAGACGGCTGTGATCTCTCGAATTCTGTGCATACGTGGCATACGAAGAGACATTCTTCGACTGTTGTGCTGTCAGTCATAATTACTCTATGACAAATGATGAGCTGTCTCCCCAACGTGATTTGTAAATATTGTCCTGATCAACTGAGCGTGACTTTTGACTCTGTCCTGATCAACTCAGCGTGACTGTCATTTTTAAAGGCCTACAATACTCCCATGCGGTTATCCGGCATCCTGGTTGAGCCGCACTCGCTTCCCCCGGGCGAATGATCCTGGTGCCTCGGTGGAGATCAATCGAGAAGACTACACCTTGTCGACAAGTTGTCCAATGACCATGCAAGACCCAATTCGATCTATCAAATCCTTCCTTAACATGACCATGCATTCCTTCTTTCTATCAAGATTTAACGAGACTCCCAAGCCGTGGGACCGATCTCGTGTGCGGGACACATCAAGACATAACGAGACTCCCAAGTCGGGGGACCGATCTCGTGTACAGGACTTATCGAGACATAGCGAGACTCCCAAGTACGAGGGACCGATCTCGGCGACAACCAGTCGCGTGGACTTCCTTTGATCGTGGCAAGCTTTCCACTAAACTGACCGTAGCTCGTGCCTTAGACAGACCCAATTCTCTAGGCGACGCTAACGCTTAAGTCATATACTTTACACGACGAGCCTTGTTCTCAAGGGGCTACACGACTTGACAACCGCAGCTAGAGCGGGACAGTGCTAGAAATGGCTTCGATAGTCCAGCACAACTCTTGTCTAACTTATTCGGGCAATAACTCGACGAGCAAAGGCTACGTCGAGCTTCGCATCGAGGGGACGTGCTAGGCACGGGGTCGACTTGGACAACCAACTTTTCGGTTGCCTAGACTTAAGCCAACGAGCCGTGCGAGACGACTTAACTTACGGGATGTGCGAAGGCTATGCCAAGCCTTACGGGACAGGACCGTGCATGCTTTATTAAGCATTCATGCGGGCGACGCCTATGACTTAGGCTGATTCGAGTGTTGGGGCAAACAACGGGACCGTGCATGATTTACCAAACATTCACGCAGGCGACGCCTATGACTTAGGCTATTTCAAGTGTCAGGGCAACTTAACAACTTAAGCCAGCTTCCTTCTCCCAAGCCACGGGATCGAAGGATCGAGTGTCATTTGAAAGCACGCTGAGCCGACTTCTATGTTGACCATGGGACCATTTTCCATGTTCTAAGACATTCCGACCCGACGGGATTATTCCCTTAGCTATGTTGGTGTGTAGCTTTTAGATTAGCCTACCAGTGCAAGTTGAAAACATACGCATTATTAAGTGAAGGCTAAGATGAGGCAAGTTCACCGAAACTATCCCACCTGTGCGAAGAGTCGCCTCGGACGAGCGGGCCTTCGAGCTGCCGTTGCAAGGCTAAGTTCCAACGCCGTCGGCGTTTCGATTTCTTCGATTGACTTTGCGGGACGGGGCACTACATATATTAAGTTAGCATAGATTTTGTCAATCTTTTTTATAGTCGTCGATGGTAGTAAAATAGATTGTAGCCAAAAAATTACTATTGCTGAGATAACTGATCGAACCATCTCTATACGACCTCCAAAAGAAAGACTATGCACCTGCCAACCCTCCACCCGTCGTCGCGTGAATTCTACCAGGTTTTGACAGTTTACCTCTCTAGCTAGTTAACGGTAAGAGGAACCCCCAAACATTTAACTGATAATTCGCCTTTTTCCATACCCAGAATCGCAGCCCGAGCTTCTTTTGAGGAGCACAATTTGTTGAAATAAACTTTACTTTTATCTCTGTTCAGGTGAAGTCCCGAAAGTTTACCAAATGTCTCCATGATTTTTGAAATGGCTGTGAGGCTCTCCATAGACGGAACAAGAAATATCAGGAGGTCGTCTGCATATATCAGATGGAAAATATTTGGCCTGGTTTTCTGAAACATGGGGGTGATGCGCTTCTGATATACAACAATATCCAGCTTGGACGACTCATTTCTGAGCCGTTTCCAAGTCTCATTATATATATATATATATATATATATATATATATTCATTATATATATATATAATTTGAAATATATTTAAAAACTATTAATTTAAAGTGAAAAATATTAATTTTTTAAATTATTAAACAAATCTAAATTCAAATATATTTAAATATTTGAACTACTTTTAATTATATCATAATGAAATTATTTTACGTGTAACTCACGTGAATTTACTAGTACTAGTATATATAATATAGCTTGGAAACAGCTCAAAAATGTATCGTCCAAGCCGTTTGTATCCTCCATCAATTATTTAGTTAAGAAAAAAATAAAAATTCTAAAATTCTTCTAAGTAACTGAACATATTAAAATCCTAAAATATATTTATTAATTATCTACTAAAAATATATCCAAAATTCTCAAATTTATCTATAAAAAAATTCTAATTAAAATATATTCAAATTGTAATTAAAATATTTTAATATATCTAATTTTATAACAATATCATAGATTTATATATATATATATATATTGAGGTGTCCTTTTCTCCAGTTTTGTAAATGCCAAGGGGGATTCGAACCTGCGCCTTCTGTGCTAGGGCTCCCGTTGCTACCACTAGGCCACAACCCACAGACAAAGGTCCCAATTTCGAGCCCCCCACCCCCCCGGGCATGGGATGGCTGGGTGGTCGCGGGGCGGCCACGGTCCCAAGCTTGCGGCCACAAGAAATGGATATTATATATATATATATATATATATATATATATATATATATATATATATATATATATATATATATATATATATATATATTTTTTTTTTTTTTTTTTTTTTTTTTTTTTTTTCGCACGGAGATTTTTTCCATCATGCCGCAGCTGTGCTCCCCCTTCCCTGGAAGTCCCCAATGCCTCCTCCACTTCGTCTCCTCCCTCGCCGGCCTCTCCTAGGCTGGCGTCCTCCTGAGTCCGATGGCCCCTCCCTGGCCAGCCGACTTCCTGGACTAGGTCAGCTATCCTCATTCCACCTTCCTTCCCTCTCACTCGGCACCACCACCTCCATCGTCATTCCCTCCCCTCGGTTCCCCCCCCCCGGCCGGCTACCCCACCTCTCCGTCAGGTGGTAACGGGTATCCCGTTCCCACGCTCCATCCGAGCGATGGTGACCCTGCGCTCCGCCCCCTGTTCGCTGCATCCGACGGATACCTGGCCTCCCCCTCTTGGGCCGGGAACACCTCAGGCTCAGCCCCCGGCTGCCGCCGTCTCACTCACCCGCCCTCATTCAAATTTTGAACGGGACTTTGGTCCCATCGGGTGGGGAGCCCCCTTGCGGTGTAGGCCTCGGGCTTCCCATTGTCAAGCCCCTCGGGTCCGCTGCTAACGGCGCCCCACTCGAGGAGGTCCCCCCTCATTACGCGTACGTTGTTGTGTGCTACTCTGAGGCCCACCCTCATTACGCGTATGCTACAGCACGTATTTCTGAGGCGCCCACTGCTCCTTTAGGTAGGACCCACCTTTTCCCGGGTGCAGTACGCAATGGAGACCCGCACCCTGGTTTGTACGGAGCCAGCGCCCCTCATCCCCACAGTTATGCGTATTTCTATCCCTCCTATTCTGAGTTCGCGGGCAGGTCCCACAATCCCCCTCATCTCTACGCACCACTTGTCCCCCCTCTCCCCTCTACGCAGCAGCCCCTCCATTGTCTCCTTCCCTGCCCACCCAGGCCCCTACCCCTATCATCTCTTCTCCTGAGTCCCCCGTCGAGCCCCCCTCGCGTCCAAGCGACTGTCCCACGACACCAGCTCAGGCGTACCCTGCTTCCACTCCTTCCGAGGCTTTCTCCTCCGAGCCCTCGGCGGACCAACCCGACTCTGGCGTCACCGGGCTCGAAGAGCCCCCTGGGGCGGCCCAGGGTGTTCCCCCTCCTCCCTCTCAGGCTGCGGTTGACGCGCAGGTGGCGTCTCCCCCGGTTAGGGGAGCAACA
Organism: Iris pallida; assembly: GCA_029216955.1. Classification (NCBI taxonomy): domain Eukaryota; kingdom Viridiplantae; phylum Streptophyta; class Magnoliopsida; order Asparagales; family Iridaceae; genus Iris; species Iris pallida. The sequence continues at coordinate 28,344,399 of JANAVB010014797.1, read as the reverse complement.
TCCGCCCCGATCTCCACCGTCACCTCGGCAGTTCCTTCTTCACTCCCCCCAGGCAGGATATCACCGGCCGACTCTTTAACCCTCATTCCCAGCCTCGGTCTCCCCCCACCTCCGAAAGCGCCATCGCCTTCCAGTGGTGAGACCCAGGATCCTCCATCTCCCGGAGCAGCTCAGCTATCTTACGCCGCCAAGCTTCGCCCGGACTTAGCACCCACGAAGGGCCTCCTATTACCCGACGTCCACCTCCCAGACATTGAGTACTCTCAGGATTCCCCTGCTCCTGTGGTTCCATTCTCCGACCTGGAATTGACTTCTTTGTCATCCTCCTTTCCCCACACCTTTATCCTCAAATTTTCCTCCGGCTGCCCTAAACTCCCCAGGGTGGAGGAGGCGATAGCCAGTTGGAGACTCAAGGCGGATTATCGTGTGGCCCCCCTTAATCCCAAACATATTCTCCTCCACCTCTCCTCCGACTGCGACCACAGGACCGTATGGTCCAAGGACACTTGCAGGATTGATTCCCACCAGAGGAAGATCATCAAGTGGTCACCAGGCTTTAACACCAAAGAAGACTCAACGATGGTCGCCGCCTGGGTGACCCTGCCTAATCTACCTCTCATTTGTTTTGTCCCAGCGGCACTCAGGTGTATTACCAATTCGTTCGGAACGTATGTGGCAACGGCCCCGGAGACCAGTAACCTCACAAAGGCCCACTATGCCAAAATCTGCGTGGAACTCGACCTCTCTTCAGAACCACCCAATTTTATTACCATCGAGCTAGGAAAACAGACCCACACCCAACAAATCCTTTATGACAACCACATTATGTTCTGCAACCATTGCCATTTAAGAGGTCACCTACCAAAGCACTGTCACCGCCTTCACCCAGAACTCAAGAAAAAATCAACCCAAAAAGACATCGAGCTAACAGAGGGGAGGACTCCCAAGCCACCCCTTCTACCACTTCCGAACTCGCACACTCAATTCGGTTCCAGCAATGGCAAGACTGACAACAGCGAGCCCCTAGCAAAGCCCTGATCCCCTTCATCACCCAATCTCTCGCTCTCTCCAACCAATTCGACATCCTGGATTCGGGCGACACGGAAGCACCAAATCCCCACTCTCATTAATGACACCGACAACGCCCAGTTGGAACATCCCCTGTCAGAACAGGAAGTGAAAGAAGCAGTGTGGGCTCTGAACGAGCACAGCGCTCCCGTCCTGGACGGGTTTTTAGGTGTCTTCTTTCGCACCTGCTGGGAGATTATCAAGCAGGACATCACCGAAGCGGCTATTACATTCCTCGAAGGAGCTACTTACCCCAAAGCCATCTCCAGTGCCAAGCTGATCCTTATCCCGAAAAAAGAAAACCCAGAATCCTTCCGCGACTTTCGACCCATCAGTCTTTGAAATTTCACCAACAAAATTATCTCCAAAATCATCGCCACCAGAATGGCAGGTATGCTCCCCAAAATCATTTCTGAGAAGCAAAGTGGTTTTGTTCGAGGGAGGAACATCCAGGACAATATAATGCTGGCCCAAGAGTTAATCACATGCATGAAGTTTCCAGCCAGAGGGGGCAACATCGTCGTCAAAATCGACATAGAGAAAGCATATGACAGACTGGATTGGCAATTTATGATCTGGGTCTTCAGGGCATTCGGATTCTCAAAAAATTGGACCAACACTGTGTGGAGATCCGTAAGTAACTCATGGTTCTCCACAGTTATCAATGGTCAAACCGAGGGGTTCTTCAAATCCAACCGCGGAGTGAGACAGGGCGACCCTCTATCTTCCACTGTCTTCATCATAGCAGCAGATGCCCTGAGTAGAAACCTCAACAACATGGTCAGCACTCCGAACTTCCAACACTATCACACATCCAGTGGATGTCCTATCATCACCCACCTGGCCTTCGCCGACGATTTACTCATCTTCTCATCCGGAGAAGTTGGAGCAATAGAGGTGGTCCACAACACCCTGCAGAGGTACTCTAGATGCTCCGGACAGAAGATCAATCATTCCAAAAGCGTTATCTATGCCCACCACAGCATCAAAAGAGAGCATGCAATTAGTCTCTCCAACTTAACATCCTTCTCTGTTGTCCACCCTCCGTTCAACTATCTCGGTTGTCCCCTTGTGTACGGAAAATCCAACGTTGGCATCTTTGAGAACTTGATCACAAGAATTAGGAACAAACTTGAGGGGTGGCATAACGCCACTTTATCTCCAGGCGGAAAGATGATCCTCATAAAACATGTGCTCACTTCCATTCCCATCCATACTTTGGCTGCATGCTTCCCGCCTATGAAGGTTCTCTCTTCGATCGAGCAGATCTTTTGTAATTTCTTTTGGGGGCTGTCACGACCCGATCCCAATTTGTTGGGTCGAATCGGATCATGCCCAGCCTGTACCGTTGTGAAACGGCGGCAGTAAGCTGTATCCAATTGCAGGTAATCACAACAACACAATATTTGTCACAACTTTTAAAATTACGAATAATAAAAACTTTGTCCAGCAGAAAGTTTTATCTGATACATCTGATAATATAAACTGAAATAAACTGTCTTAAGTCCAAACATCAAAAACAAAAAGGAAAATCATCATCTAGAAAGTTGGCTCATCAGCCCCGAGATCAACATCGTCTGATTGGGACTCTGGCAGCACAACTGGATAGAGCTCAGGATCATAATAGCTATTAATCAATAGCTCAGCTTCATCAATGGAACCTATTGGGGTGGGGAATCCAGTCAGGAAAGGAGCAAAGTACAATTATAAAAATCTAACAATTTAACTAATAATTAAAAATTATAATTTTAAACAGTTTGAAATACTTGAACAATATTTTTCCATAATTGAGAACAATGTGATTTGAGTATGTAATGCTTATGACCGGCTTGGGTTGTACAATAGTATCCTAGTGATACGATACGGCTTATCCCCGTATGAAAAGGAGTAAGCTCGCACAATTATGCAATATGAAGGTATTGGTCATAGAACACTACACTACTCCCCCAATCCCATAATCAATAACAATCAATACTCTAGGAGTGAGTTCCGTGTAGCAATGTGGTTTAATCTTACAATATACAATTACTAATTAAATTAAAAAACAAACATAACCGTACTTGCCTTGGTTTATGACTGGATTTAAAATCGGTACCGGGGAAGGATTCAGACTCGTCCTCGAAATCCTACAGTTGAGAATCCCTTCTTAGAAACATATTTGAACCATATCTAGGTGTTCTAGTTACAATCTCTAAAATTTATCCTAGTCAAGTTTTATGTTATTCTATCATAACACGTCTATCTATGCGATTTATAATCATTAATTTAACGAAATAAAGATCAAGTTAACATTTATTGGAAAAATTCGTATCTTCTGATTATTTGGCAAAACTTTATATTTTGTAATATATATTTAAAAACTAGGGTTTTCTTTAAATGAGAAAAACGTGAACTTGTGTAAACTTATAATTTTACTATCTATTATTTTTGAGAAAATCTTATAAATTTTCTATATCAAAAATAATATGTATTAATATTTTACACGTCTACGAACAATACCAGAAAAGAAAATTAAAAAGCTACGCTACACAAATACACGATCACAAAAATAAAGATAAAAACTGGGCTTATGCCCTTACAAATTATTACATAAATTAAACGAATTAAAGTAATTAAATTGCTGGTGAACTCTGAACGCCGGGAAGCGGTCCATTCAGCAGGCCGAGGCCCTACACCCAAAATACTATTGGCCAGTAACACGTTCTAAAATAATAATTTAATTTAAAATATAAAAATATGGTAAGTCTCAGACTTGGTCTAAAATGTCATGTTGTATTCTAGCTTATGCCTCAACGTCCGAAAATTCTGGTTTCGTTTGCATTTCGCTAGGACCCAAAATATTATCCGAAAGCCAAACAATAACTATCAAAAGACTATAGTCGAACTCAAGAAATAAACCGAAAGGTTTTCAAAATATTTTAGAAAAATCGGACAGCATCTCCTTTGTAATCGGGATAACCCAATAATGGAAAAATAACAACCAAAATACATAACCAAAATCCATCTCCAAGCCATATATATATATATAAATGAATCAACAGAGCTTAAATTTCCAAATCCGAGAATCCGAACTCATAATCTATCGAACTCGAAAATGGAAACAAACCCGACTATTCCAAATCAAAGTCGAAAATATCAGAACCAACTCCGAATAGGAACCAGAATACGAAACCCAAATTCACAGCATAAATTCCGAAATTAAATCGGAAACCCAACGAACCAATTTTGATTTAGAAATCAGAACTAAAATATGCAACAATCGAATCCCATATCGGGATCAAGACCGTGTCATCATTGACTCAACGGAAGGGACACAGAAAATTTACCTCGGATGCTCGGCTAGAGCTCTCAGGTGTAAATAGGAGAAAAATGAATTCCGCGGTCTCGAAAAAAAACTCCAGAATACGGGAACAGCAGATCTGGAAAACCCGCGGGGTCACCGGAAGGCCGCGGGTCGGGAACGACAGCAGGGAGACGCTGGGCCGGGGCACGCTAAGGGCGGTCGGCCGACGGGATCGGGGCAGCAGTGCGAAAGGCTGCTCGGCAGCGCGCGTCGGGCACGGACGAAGGGGTCGGCGGCCGGGCGGTCGGCCTGGGCCGCGGGGAGGCTGGCGCCGAAGGGATGCAGAGGAGGGTCGCCGCGCAGGGGGTCGCCGGGCTTGGACGGAGCCGACGGGATCTTGGGCGACCGGATCGGGTTAAGGCTAGGGATTTTAGGAAAATGGGTTTGAAAGATGTGATGAAGAGTGGAGAAGAAGGTGGGAATTTTATAGAGATGAGTATCTGGAGGTTACTGGAGGGGAAGGGAGTGGTCGTCGACGGTTCGGAAGGGGAAGGGTGTGGCTGCGGTCGAGAAACGGAAGGAAAGGAATAGTTTGGCTGATGCTTAAAGGAAGTGAGAGAGAAAGAGTTTAATGAGAGTTAAAGAAAAAAGAAAAGAATTTCTTTTCTTTTAAAAATAGAATTTATACATATAATTATATACTAAGGGACTTAAGGATTTGTTTCGAAAAAACCGAAATTGGGTTCGAGACGGGTTCGGGACTGTCAGACCAAACACTAAAAAAAAATCCTTAAATAATAATTTTTCTAAAAATACGATTTTCCGAATTTAATAATTAATAATGATAATAAGAATAATTTAACAAACAAATTTATCCAATTAATTAAAATATAATTGAAACCAAAAATTATGGGTTTCACAGGGGCACAACAAAGGGCAAGACAAACATCACTGGGCCAGCTGGGAAGCCATGGCTCATCCCACCGAGGAAGGGGGTCTGGGTTTCACCAAACTCACTCACATCGTTCAAGATTTCTCGATGAAATTGTGGTGGAAACTCCGCACGAGCAAGAACTTATGGACCAGGTTTATGAAGGCCAGGTACTTCAAACACATCCACCCATCAGTGGCCATATCCAACAGCAGATCCTCAGCGGCTTGGCATCGTATCCTAATTGGACGCGACTTCGCTGAGCCGTCAATGAGATTCCAACTGGGTACCGACGACTCGGATCCCTTCTTGGAGAGATAGATTGGGGACAGCCTGATCCCGAGTATTTCGGTGACCCCCAGATATAGCAGGATCATAGACCTGTGGAACTCCGATACTAACGACTGGAACTGGGACAAGATTCGCGAATGGTCCGATAACGAAACGGTTGAAGCATCCGCCTGTATGGACTAAGCCTCCGTCGCGATGACGACAAGCTGAGGTGGTCGCTTGAGGCCTCCGGGGCATTTTCGGTAAGATCGGCGAGATTCGCTGCCCAAGGGCCCGGGCAGCCGCATCATATCTTTGCGCGCTATTGGCATTCCTGTATCCCTAAGAAGTGGTCCTTCCTCATATGGAGAGTCATTAGAAAGAAACTGCCGACCGACGACATCCTACACTCCATTGGGATCAGCTTAGCGTCAGCTTGCAATTGCTGCTCTGACCGTCAAATGGAGACCATTGACCATATCTTCTGTCAGGGAAGCCTGCCAGGCAGCATCTGGAGGACCCTGAACCAGTGCTACAATATAGCTCAAGGTGGTGGACGATTCAACGATCTGGCGGCCTACTGGGATTTTGCCTCCCACGGCCACCAGATCGTCGCAGCGGCCGCTACGTAGGCGATTTGGAAGAATCGCAATAAGACGAGATACGAGGGTCACCAATACTCAGCCGACCAGCTCATTCAGGAAGTCTTCCGCCAATGTCGTAAACGGAGCACCCTGTGCAACCACAGTCCGAAAGCTTTCTGGTCCTCGATCCACCCCTAGCCCAGGGCGGCCTCCCCTAGCTCTGGGTGGCAGAGCTGCACCCCCCCTCTTCGTTCCTTTTTGTGGTATACTTGTATAGGCTTTCTCCTTTTGTGCCATGTATACGTGGTCTGGCTTCGGCATTTTGAGCCTTGATTAATAAAATGGGGGGGGGGATTATTATATATATATATATATATATATATATATATATATATATATATATATTTTATATATATATTTTGTAAATATATATATATATATATATATATATATATATATATATATATATATATATATATATATATACAAAAATGCTCTAAAATCATCCGGGTGGTTTCATATTATCAAACCACCCTATGTTACATCACTTGGATTTGAATTAAAAGGATGAGATTAAAAGGTGTAGGCCCCACCACCTTTTAATCTCATCCACCCAATGCAAATCCAAGTGATGTAACATAGGGTTGTTCCATAATATGAAATCACACGGATGGTACTAGATCACTCCTCTCTCTCTCTCTCTCTCTCTGTCACTCTCCGTTCATAGAATACGTATTTTTATACATGTACTACTTGAATGTATTTATTTAATATTTATCATGTATTATCCTGTATTTAAATTCCTTTAATTTACGCTAATTAATTTTTTGTATTTTACTTTCTGCTTTTATTCTCTGCTTTAGCTTTATTTTAGGTTCGGCCTAGGTTGGTTTATTTTCGGGTTCTTAGTGGTTCATCATGAACCGAACCCAACACCCCCATTTAAAGTCCCATCCCCTATCTCTCTCTTCATTACTCTTCTTCATCTTCCTCATCACTCTCTCCACCTACCAACCGTAGGCAAGTACATCTTGCTTCACATGAGAACTCCCATTTTTATGGTTCATTTATCTCCCTTTCGTGATCCTAAGAGAGTTTAGAACTTGGCATTTTGCAATTTGAAGTCTTATTTTTTGTAGATCTAGAAATTACTATTTTCGAGTTTTTAGTGGTTTTAATCTATCAAACTTCCTTGTTTCCAAGTTTTGTTCGTTCCAGATTGTTGAGGTTGTGTTGTATACGCCATTCTGACCCATGGAAACCTTATTTCTGGCTTGGAACGAAGGTTCCATGGGAATTAGAGTTCAGGAGGAATTTTACGCCCATGTTGTTACGTGTTAGCGTAATATTGAGTTTTTACGCCCACGTTGTTACGTATTAGCGTAATATTGAGTTTTTACGCCCACGTTATATGTGCCAGCGTAATATTGAGTTTTTACGCCCATGCTATACGTTTTCGCGTAGTGCCGAGCTTCACGCCCACGATCACTCGTATCAGCGTAAAACTGTTTTACGCAAGTCTACTTGACTTGGCGTAATCTTTTTACGCACACAACGTTTCAGGCGTAAAACTTGACTCTTTACACGAGCAACTTTTACGCGTGTCTCGATCCTTTACGCATGCAATGTTTTACGCGCACAGTGCCTCAGATGTAAACTCTAATCTTTTTACGCGTACTCCTTGGCTCGGCGTAGAACGAGTTTTACGCTCAACCTTGTTCCTTTATTTGAGTGTACTTCCTTTACGCGTAACTTTATGTTTTACGCATACTCTTCTAAGTTTGGCGTAAGACAAGTTTCACGCCCGACTCTATTTTACGCAGGCAGGCTTTTACGCAGGCAGGCTTTTACGCAGGCAGGCTTTTTACGCGCGTATTGTTGCCTGAGCGTAAAGCTTGGACGTAGACTAGTCATGGCATAGATCAACCTTGGCGTAATCTAACCTTGGTTGTGTAGAACGTGCCCTGTGTCTTGATTGGTTTATGATACCCAGTATGACTGGAATTTAACCCTGAGAGTTGTAGACTCGACCATACTAAATAATAGTTTGACTTTCATGCCTTGTTACAAATTGAAATTGATTATTAACTTGACTAATAATTGATCATGCGTTCCTAGCTGGAACTAAGAGACTGGCTAGTCGTCTTATTGAACTGAATGAATGAGACACGTTTATATGGATTATGAACTATTGCAATCGACTGGCTGATCCCAAATATTGGCATACAGGCTCGTACAGGCTTCAATTTATTTTTCTACAAAAGCAGCATGTGTACTTTATGGTCAAGGCATGATTATTTCATGGTTAGTTTTGATTATTGCATTACGCTATGTAAGACCTACAACCTAACCGCACGGGTATCGTTGTAGAGTTGTGCATACCGTACCCCGTACAAAGGTACTCATTCCGAATGACCATGATCCACGGCATGGGATTTCACTTAACGTAGAGGCTACTAAGTTAAATAAAATAATGATTGTATGGAGAGAATGGATTTCCGAGTTCTTACATGGCAGCCCTCTTTGGGACTATTAGTGCCCGACAGGCCGGCTGGTTCCCACAGATACTGCAAATCTGCCACACGGACAGGGAGCGGTATCTGCTTATATTATATTATTTATTGTATATTGATGACGGGCATCCCGCTGGGACTCGTCTAATTCATGATTGGCACAATTGATTGACTGGGTAGACTAGCCTTGCTTGCTCATAGTAAGAACTGAGGAATCCTTATTGCATATTTCCAGGGTAACTTGGAACTTACAGTAGCAAGCCGTAGTAGTTGAATGGCCATTTAAATTGATTTGTTTGTGTACTGTATCTACTCTGTTAACTAACTGAGAGGATCAGAATGTCAGAGCATGACGGGTCAACTTCTGTCCTTGTTTGGTTGGGAAGTTAGTTTGAAGTGTCATGATATTATGTGAATCCTAGTAGCAAGCGGAAACCTATTTATCATATCCTTAACTCTTATCACTGTTTTTAGTTCTCATGTCGTACTTCCTTGTGGTACTTGCTATTAGAGGTCTAACCTCTCTCGTTTTGCATGGCCAGATTTAGAGCCGGTTCCCGAGGACTCAGCTTACTTCTACCTCCAAGATGGTCAATACTAGAGGGATGATCGCAGGAGGACTCGAGTGGGTTCCTTACTTCCTCGCTCATTTTGTTATTTACCTTATACTTTGCCGTTTGGCACCGACATGTTAGTCGGATCATCTTGTACTTACTTTTACATAATTGTAACTAAAGTCAGACTGCAGCTGATAACAGTTGTGTATACCTTGCTACATCATCTGGATATATTTTGTAAAGCCAGATCTCAAGAATATTTTGACTGAACGTTTGGGACGCCTTACTGCTTTATCTTACATGTTCTCTATTACTGTTTCTTGTTTGAATGATTGAGACAATAGATGTCGTGTAACCCTAGTGAGACTTTCATGTAGTATGCACCCCCTCGTCTTTTAGACAGCATTGATCGTATTATACGGTATTCATCTACCCGTAATACGTAGCTGGCTGAGTCATTCTCCCGCTCTCCAGTATTCTGGTTCTGGGGCATGACAAGGTTTTAATGGTGGCCCATGCAGGTCTGATTTCAGACTTGTGGGGTGTTTTGATTTATAGGATGTCTCAATCACACATGTTTCCCCTTGATCTCATGATTCGTTACTCTCAACTCTAGCTTGACATTCCAGTACCCTTTGACTTCATTGATCCTTCATGTCTGGTAGTTTGATTGTTCTCTTGTCCCTTTTCTTAGGGGCACCTCGTCCGCATCTGCCAGGACCGGACAACACCCAAGGGCAACATGAACAGCGAGACCCTATTGAGCAGCAACAAGGGCCAGTACAACCTCAAGAGACTATCCAAGAAGAAGTGATAGTGGAACCAGCAGCTGGACCGCAGTATCTGGAGGTTCCAACACCACCTATAGTTCTACCTACCCCTGTGGAAGTGGACACCCCGGCCCTTTTGGAAATCATGAGAGGGATGATGGCTACTCAGCAACACCAGATGTTAGTCCAGCAGTGCATGTACGCTCAGTTGCAGGAGCAGAACGTATTAATTAACCAAGGATTGCATACGGCTCTGGAAAGAGGAGTGAGGACAGATTCAGGAGCATCCACCAGATTTTGCAAGTACAACCCCCGTCGTTTCGAGGGCACGAAAGATGCCATTTCAGCAGATGCATGGCTTAAAGACATCGAAGCTATTCTGGCAGCAGCTAAAGTACCGACAGAAGAACGTGTGGATCAGGTGAAGTTGTTACTTCAGGATCTCACACGTGATTGGTGGGAATCAGAGGAAGTGGGCATCAGACGTCCTGTTGCTTGGGACGATTTTACTACAAGATTCAAGACAAAGTACTATGGGGTTGTGGTACAGTTTGAGCTACAACAGAAGTTTATCAACCTCAGACAGGCTGGCAAGACTGTAGATGCTTATGCAGCGAAGTTCTGCAGATTGAGTAGGTTCGCCCCAGAGATGGTAGCAACAGAGAGCCAGAGGGCTATGAGGTTCCAGCAAGGGTTTCATCTTGAGCTCTTACAATTGATAGAGGGGCACAACTACCAGACTTTCGATGAAGTATTGACGGCAACCCGAAGGCATGAGATCACCATCCAGAGGATCACGGCAAGGACTGGAGGTCAGAAGAGATCTCACAGTCAGATTGAAGGAGGAGGGGGAGTAGCGCCCAGAATAACAACATCATCTCCTGGAATTCGTATCCACGATGTGGCAATACGAGGGCCAGCACCACCACCAAGGCAGCAGCAACAGCAACAGAGGAAGAACCAGCAACCCCCAGCGGGCTGCACTTATTGTGGGAAGGTAGGGCACACTAGAGATGTGTGTCGGACATTGAACGGGCAGTGTTTGATATATGGAAATCCAGATCATCGGGTTACCACCTGTCCCATGAATTCGAGGTCAGGAGGACCAGTGCAACAATTTTCTGCTCTGTCAGCACCAGGGGCAGGCCAGTATCGAGGACCAGCGGTGGCAATGAAACCGTTGGCACAGCGCCTGTTCATGACCCAGCTCAGATATTTCGGCAGCAGGGACCGTCGATGCAGCAACACCAGCATAGACCACCCCAGCATCATCAAGGCAGGGGCCAGCAGCAGCACCAGGCTAGGCTGCAGCACAGGAACCAACAAGGAGGTCGAGGGCAGGCATTCAATCTGTCCCTAGAAGAGGTATTGGCATCGGGAGATGTCGTGGCAGGTAACATTCTCGTCGTCTCATATCCCGCAGTAGCATTGTTTGATTCGGGAGCATCACACTCATTTATATCTGCACAATTCGCGACACGGCTAGGAATGGAGTTCGAGGCATTGCCAGGGAGGTTGAATATACTCACTGGTAATGGGCTCGTAAGAGTTAGTAGAGTTATTCTAGCGTATAGCGTTGTAGTTTGCAGGCATTCCTTGCCCGCGAGGTTGATAGAATTTCCTGTTAGAAATTTCGACGTTATCTTTGTCATGGACTGGCTGAAAGACAGTCATGCGACAATAGATTATCGTAGAAGGAGTGTATCTTTTGACATTCCAGGCATGAAAAGGTTCACCTTAGTCAGATCAGTGGCAACTCGACAAGAGCAGGGAGTAGTAACGGCAATGGAAGAAGTTCAAGTTCCGAAGATAGTCGAAGAGTTTCTGGATGTATTTCCTGAAGAACTTCCAGGTCTATCGCCGGTTAGAGATATTGAGTTCAGTATAGAACTGGCACCTGGAACTAAACCGATATCAGATCGAGTTTACAGAATGGCGGATTCAGAATAGGCCAAGGTATATCAGCACATAGAGGAACTGAAGGAGAAGAAGTTCATCCAAGCTAGCGTATTACCATGGACAGCACCAGTGGTACTTGTGGGGAAGAAGGATGGGTCATCCAGATTGTGCATCGATTACAGGAAGCTTAACGCGACAACAGTAAAGAACAAGTACCCACTACCCAGGATCGATGACTTGTTTGATCAGTTGAGCAGAGCTATAGTTTTCTCTAAGATAGATCTTCGTTCAGGGTATCATCAAGTGAGGGTTCGGAAGGAGGATATTCCCAAGACAGCATTCAGGTCGAAGTATGGGCATTATGAATTTTTAGTAATACCGTTTGGTTTAACCAATGCTCCAGCACTATTTATGGATTTGATGAATCGCATCTTTATGTCGTACTTGGATCAATTTGTCGTTATGTTTTTCGACGACATTCTCGTATACTCTGCCAGTGAAGAAGAGCATGAAGACCACCTCCGAAAGTGTTGTAGATTCTGAGAGAGAACAGTTGTATGCCAAGCTCAATAAGTGTGAGTTCTTGACGGATCACATTTCATTTTTGGGTCACATCATATCAGGATCAGGAGTAGCAGTGGATCCCAAGAAGGTAGAAGCAGTAGAGAGTTGGCCAGTACCTAAGACCGTAGCTGATGTGCGGAGTTTCTTGGGATTGGCAGGGTATTACAGAAGGTTCGTATCAGACTTTGCAAGACTTTCAGCACCCATGACCCGCTTGACACGGAAGGATGTACCATTCGTCTGGTCGGCAGAATGCCAGACATCATTTGAGAATTTAAAGCAAAAGTTGATATCAGCGCCTATTCTTACATTGCCAGTTGGACCCGGAGGTTTAACTGTATATTGTGATGCGTCAGGTAAAAGATTTGGATGTGTCCTCATGCAGTATGGAAAGGTGATAACATATGCTTCTAGGCAACTTCGGGACTACGAGAAGAATTATTCGACTTACGACTTGGAGTTGGCGGCAGTAGTATTTGCTTTGAAGCTATGGAGGCATTACTTATATGGTGATCGAGTGGACATATACACAGACCACAAAAGTCTGAAGTACATCTTTACTGAGAAGGAGCTGAACATGAGGCAGAGAAGATGGTTAGAGTTGATCAAGGATTACGACGTAGAGCTTCAGTGTCATCCAGGCAAGGCTAATGTGGTAGCAGATGCTCTTAGCAGGAGAGGTGGCGTATTTATGTTGACAACGCAAAAGCATATTTTAGAAGACCTTCAGGAGATGTGCATAGAGGTTATACTTCCTAGTGATGTAGGAATTCTGGCAAGTCTACAAGTTCAATCTGACTTAGTAGATAGGATCAAGGCAGCTCAGGCACAGGATCCAAGGATTCAGAAGCTTAGGGCAGAATGTGAGTCAGGACTCAGAAAGGAGATGCAAATCCATGAAGATGGTACACTTAGATTTGGATCACGTCTATGTGTGCCTAGTGGAGATATCAGATATGAGATTATGACATAAGCTCACAGTTCTCAGTATTCTATACACCCTGGAGGGACCAAGATGTACCAAGATATCAAGCAACACTTCTGGTGGAACGGAATGAAGAGGGAGATATCTAGATTCGTTTCCCGTTGCTTGATATGTGAGCAAGTGAAGGCAGAGCAGCAGAGGCCAGCTGGGTTATTGCAACTGCTTCATATTCTGGAATGGAAGTGAAAGCATATCACCATGGACTTTGTGACCGGTTTACCGAGATCGCCGAGTGCTAAAGATGCTATTTAGGTGGTAGTGGACCGGCTTACAAAGGTGGCATACTTTCTTCCTTTTAGAGTAGGACAATCTACAGAAAAGTTGGCAGAATTATATATGCAGCAGATAGTCAGGCAGCATGGAGTCCCTGTCAGTATTGTGTCAAACAGAGACACCCGCTTTACATCACATTTCTGGAAGAGCTTACATCATAGTCTGGGTACCAAGTTGAGATTTAGCACGGCTTACCATCCCCAGACGGACGGGCAATCAGAAAGGACAATTCAGACTTTAGAAGATATGTTGCGAGCTTGTACCCTAGATTTTGGAGGATTTTGGGAGAGCCACCTACACTTAGTCGAATTTTCATACAACAACAGTTATCAAGCTAGTATCCAGATGGCGCCATTTGAAGCACTATATGGTAAGAAGTATAGGTCGCCACTAGCATGGGATGATATCGGGGAGAGGAAGATATTAGGCCCAGAAATGATTGTTCAGACAGTTGAAGTGGTTAAGGGAATTAGAGAGCGACTTCGAGTTGTGCAGGATCGGCATCGTCATTGGGCGGACCAGCATCGTAGGCCGCTAGAGTTTTCTGTTGGAGACCACGAATTCTTGCGGACCTCACCTACTCATGGGGTCATTAGATTTGGCGTTCGCGAGAAATTGAGTCCACGATACGTAGGCCCATTTGCTATCCTTGATAGGATAGGCGATGTTGCTTATCGTTTATCCCTTCCACCTTCGTTACGAGAGGTGCATGACGTGTTCCATGTGTCTCAGTTGCGTAGGTATGTATCGGACCCAAGCCATATCCTCGACCATTCTGAACTGGTTGTTGGTACCAACCTGTCCTACGAGGAACAACCTGTGTCCATTTTGGACCGAAGAGAGAAGATACTCAAGAACCGAACAATTAGCCTTGTCCGGGTTGCTTGGGGTCATCACTCTTTAGGAGAGTCAACGTGGGAACGTGAGGATGATATCCGATCACGGTATCCGCACCTGTTTGACTCACAAGGTATATTTCTTTCCGCATACCTTGACTGTCTTAACTCCGCATGCTTGTCACCCTATGAGTAGAAATTATTTGATATCGTAGATTGTTAAACATAGATGTATTACTTGCTATTGATATTGTAAAATGATTGCTTGCTTAAATTACTTGTACTTAGATTAGTTTGACTCTGATGTTTCTATCTTGCTTGGATTTGAAATTTCGAGGACGAAATTTTTCTAAGGAGGGTAGAGATGTCACTCCCCGTTCCCAAAATACATATTTTTATACATGTACTACTTGAATGTATTTATTTAATATTTATCATGTATTATCCTGTATTTAAATTCCTTTAATTCACGCTAATTAATTTTTTGCATTTTACTTTCTGCTTTTATTTTCTGCTTTAGCTTTGTTTTAGGTTCGGCCTAGGTTGGTTTATTTTCGGGTTCTTAGTGGTTCATCATGAACCGAACCCAACACCCCCATTTAAAGCCCCATTCCCTTTCTCTCTCTTCATTACTCTTCTTCTTCTTCCTCATCACTCTCTCCACCTACCAACCGTAGGCAAGTACATCTTGCTTCACATGAGAACTCCCATTTTTATGGTTTATTTATCTTCCTTTCGTGATCCTAAGAGAGTTTAGAACTTGGCATTTTGCAATTTAAAGTCTTATTTTTCGTAGATCTAGAAATTACTATTTTTGAATTTTTAGTGGTTTTGATCTATCAAACTTTCTTGTTTCCAAGTTTTGTTCGTTCCAGATTGTTGAGGTTGTGTTGTATACGCCATTCTGACCCATGGAAACCCCATTTCTGGCTTGGAACGAAGGTTCCATGGAAATTGGAGTTCAGGAGGAATTTTATGCCCACGTTGTTATGTGTTAGCGTAATATTGAGTTTTTACGCCCACGTTGTTACGTGTTAGCGTAATATTGAGTTTTTACGCCCACGCTATACGTGCCAGCGTAATATTGAGTTTTTATGCCCACGTTATACGTGTCCGCGTAGTGCCGAGCTTTACGCCCACGATCACTCGTATCAGCGTAAAACTGTTTTACGCAAGTCTACTTGACTTGGCGTAATCTTTTTACGCGCAGAACGTTTCAGGCGTAAAACTTGACTCTTTACACGAGCAACTTTTACGCGTGGCTCGATCCTTTACGCATGCAATATTTTACGCGCACAGTGCCTCAGACGTAAACTCTAATCTTTTTACGCGTACTCCTTGGCTCGGCGTAGAACGAGTTTTACACTCAACCTTGTTCCTTTATTTGAGTGTACTTCCTTTATGCGTAACTTTATGTTTTAGGCGTACTCTTCTAAGTTTGGCGTAAGACAAGTTTTACGCCCGACTCTATTTTACACAGGCAGGCTTTTACGCAGACAGGCTTTTACGCAGACAGGCTTTTTACGCGCGTAATGTTGCCTGAGCGTAAAGCTTGGGCGTAGACTAGTCATGGCATAGATCAGCCTTGGCGTAATCTAACCTTG
Organism: Iris pallida; assembly: GCA_029216955.1. Classification (NCBI taxonomy): domain Eukaryota; kingdom Viridiplantae; phylum Streptophyta; class Magnoliopsida; order Asparagales; family Iridaceae; genus Iris; species Iris pallida. Next base: position 28,328,262 of record JANAVB010014797.1, on the reverse strand, counting down.
GTGTTCCTTTTGCTCTATAATTTATTCGCTTTATGTTGGCATGATAATTCTCCTATTATATCCTTACGCCTTTTGGCATGAACTCGATAATCTTGGCATGTTAATATTTTTAATACATATGGTTGTGTAGAACGTGTCCTGTGTCTTGAATGGTTTATGGATACCCAGTATGACTGGAATTTAACCCTGAGAGTTGTAGACTCGACCATACTAAATAATAGTTTGACTTTCATGCCTTGTTACAAATTGACATTGATTGTTAACTTGACTAATAATTGATCATGCATTCCTAGCTGAAACTAAGAGACTGGCTAGTCGTCTTATTGAACTGAATGAATGAGACACGTTCATATGGATTATGAACTATTGCAATCGACTGGCTGATCCTAAATATTGGCATACAGGCTCGTGCAGGCTTCAATTTATTTTTTTACAAAAGCAGCATGTGTACTTTATGGTCAAGGCATGATTATTCCGTGGTTAGTTTTGATTGTTGCATTACGCTATGTAAGACCTACAACCTAACCGTACGGGTATCGTTGTAGAGTTGTGCATACCGTACCCCGTACAAAGGTACTCATTCCGAATGACCATGATCCACGGCATGGGATTTCACTTAACGTAGAGGCTACTAAGTTAAATAAAATAATGATTGCATGGAGAGAATGGATTCCCGAGTTCTTACATGGCAGCCCTCTTTGGGACTATTAGTGCCCGACAGGCCGGCTGGTTCCCACAGATACTGCAAATCTACCACACGGACAGGAAGTGGTATCTGCTTATATTATATTATTTATTGTATATTGATGACGGGCGTCCCGCTGGGACTCGTCTAATTCATGATTGGCGCAATTGATTGACTGGATAGACTAGCCTTGCTTGCTCATAGTAAGAACTGAGGAATCCTTATTGCATATTTCCAGGGTAACTTGGAACTTACAGTAGCAAGCCGTAGTAATTGAATGGCCATTTAAATTAATTTGTTTGTGTACTGTATCTACTCTATTAACTAACTGAGAGAATCAGAATGTCAGGGCATGACGGGTTAACTTCTGTCCTTGTTTGGTTGGAAAGTTGGTTTGAAGTGTCGTGATATTATATGAATCCTAGTAGCAAGCGGAAACCTATTTATCATATCCTTAACTCTTATCACTGGTTTTAGTTCTCATGTCGTGCTTCCTTATGGTACTTGCTATTAGAGGTCTAACCTCTCTCGTTTTGCATGGCCAGATTTAGAGCCGGTTCCCGAGGACTCAGCTTACTTCTACCTCCAAGATGGTCAATACTAGAGGGATGATCGCAGGAGGACTCGAGTGGGTTCCTTACTTCCCCGCTCGTTTTGTTATTTACCTTATACTTTGCCGTTTGGCACCGACATGTTAGTCGGATCGTCTTGTACTTACTTTTACATAATTGTAACTAAAGTCAGACTGCAGCTGATAACAGTTGTGTATACCTTGCTACATCATCTGGCTATGTTTTGTAAAGCCAGATCTCAAGAACATTTTGACTGAGCGTTTGGGACGCCTTACTGCTCTATCTTACATGTTCTCTATTACTGTTTCTTGTTTGAATGATTGAGACAATAGATGTCGTGTAACCCTAGTGAGACTTTCATGTAGTATGCACCCCCTCGTCTTTTAGACAGCATTGATCGTATTATACGGTATTCATCTACCCGTAATACGTAGCTGGCTGAGTCATTCGCCCGCTCTCCAGTATTCTGGTTCTGGGGCGTGACACACTCTCTCTCTCTCTCTCTCTCTATATATATATATATATATATATATATATATATATATATATAAATGAATATATATCTCTTATACAAAACACAAAGGTTTTTGAATCCTAGGGCTGACTGTGCCAAGATAAAGAGTGGTTGGGATTTAATCTTGGTGAATCAACGGTTGTGGGGTTTTATGGGGAAGAGCATTGTTGGGAGTGGGGTTTTATGGGGAAGAGCATTATTGGGAGTGTGGTTTTATGGGGAATCCAAAGATGGTGATTTAATATTTTGATGGTTGGGATTTAATATTTTGATGGGGGCCTCAAAATTATTATTGTTCGTTTAAAATTGGGGGTCCAAGATTTTGAGGGAGAATACCTTAAATGAACCATGCCCTATGGGCACGGGTTATGACTAGTGTATATATATATATATATATATATATATATATATATATATATATATATATATATATATATATATATATATATATATATATATATGAGCCATGTAAACCATATGTATATCCTCACGTTATTAAAAGAAAAAATATGTACGATTCTTCTAACTATCGCGTATTTATATCCTCATAAGAAAATCATAAAATCTTTCTAACCACCTAAACATATATTTAAAGCCTATAGACATATAAATAAAGAAAATTATAATTAAAATATATGCAATATTCAAATTATATTTAAACCATATATATCAAAAGTTTAAAAATAGTTCTATAACAAATCCTAATGAAAATATATTTAAATTATATTAAAAATTTTTTTAGTATAATTTAAATTTTTATCTAATTTTTTAATAATATTAGAAGAATTATTTTTATTAATAAAATTTGATACATGCGACGCATTTGAACGTAACTAATAAAAATAAATTTTCTTTCTTTTCGGTGTGGGATATATATGTTTTTTCCAACCAAAACAATGCTTACGAGGACTTCTTTGTGCTTAATTTTTTTTCTCTCCAAGGTAATCATCAGATGTCCTCTAGAAGAAACAAAAAAAAAAAAAAAAAAACTTATCTACAACGAAATACTCCTAATTCAAAGCAAAAAAAGAAAAAGACATTTACATTAGTAATTTTGGAAAAAATAATTATATAAACCATTTAATGTACAATGTAGTAGTGACTTACAAGTGGGTGAAAAGTGAAGGTATTTTCTTGCATGTTAACTTTAAAAAAATGTATGCAACAAAAAGAGGGGGAAAAAAGAAAAGAACAAAACAATTCCGTTGCCGGGACTTGAACCCGGGTCTCTCGGGTGAGAGCCGAGTATCCTAACCAACTAGACTACAACGGACGTTGATGTATGGTGCATAACAAATTTATATAACCGAGTAATCAAGTGCGATTTCGCTCTCCTGTAGTAATCAAGAAGTGTCATTATAATTAGGGATAATTTAGCAAATACCCCCATTCCAAATGTTAAAACTAGCTTATACCCCCACTATTTATTTTATTTAGCAAATACCCCCACTCCTATGTAAAAGAGTGGGGGTATATCTTAAATTTTTATTATTTTATATCAAAAAATGGGGATATTTGTTAGATAAATAAAATAGTGGGGGTATATGCTAATTTCAACATTTAGAATGGAGGCATTTGCTAAATTATCCCTTATAATTAAGCTAATAGAGTATTTGGGATCTCACTTGAGGACACTTTCTCCACCTACCTATAATTAATTAACACAATCAAATAGCACTCGGTTCTACTACTCAATAGCTCAGGGACCAATCGAATTAATCTTATTATTATTCGGATAATGGTCCGGATTTAACATTGATTAATATAGTTTCTACGCACACTCTTCTTTTTCCACTCCGCTACCGGGTATTAGACTTGTACTTTTTGAAAAAGAGGTTCATTCACTTAGTCGCGACAGTGAGGAGAGGGTATTTGACCTTTGCCTTTTCATGTCTTAAAGCATAGTTGGCGGAATGATATAGGGTTCGTGAGCAACAACAAAAATTGAATCTGAAAACTTCAAATTCATGAATCAAACAAGGAAGGCTCTGATACCACTTGTTAAAAATTATTGCATGTTGATTCATGAGATGAAGAACATAAATAAACTGCGGAAGCATACCTGAATCCATTGCTTGGCTTTATAGATCTTGTAGCGAACATCCTTTTATGAGTTTGATCTTCCAACTTGCTACGACCCTAAATGACAAAGATGAATCAGAATTCTTTGTTCCTCTCTTCTTGATTAGGACGCAGAAGAGAAAAAGAGAAATCTTCCTTTGGTGACCGTATAAGTTGGGGACCATAACCCTAATAAACACACACACACACACACACACACACACACACACACACACACACACACACAATCCGAATTCTTTGTCCCTCTCTTCCTGTTGATGGGGATACATAAGAGAAAAAGAAAATCTTATCTTTGGTGACCGTATAAGTTGGGGACCACACACACACATATATAAGCAATGGATAATTGTGGCGAACTCGTCTCCACCGGGGCTCGAACTCCCGATCACTTGGGCCACATGCATCTCTCTTATTAACCACTAGGCTAGAGGTCATTTGCATATATATATATATATATATATATATATATATATATATATATATATATATATATATATATATGTTTTGATATTTTTAATTTGGCCCCTCATCAAATTAGATTTATCTCAGGTATCTAACATTACTTCTATGACAATTATACCCTTAAACCTATTTCTAAATAGACCAATTTAATTTGGCTTAATTATTTAGATAGTTTAACACAATTAATTTTACATGCGTGGTCCTATTATTGAATAATTTTACACATGGACTACTCTTCTTCCCACAGCTTTTAATCCATATCATATTTTTCACCTTCACCTAATAAAAGAACGGCAAAGTTGGGTCTTATTCATCTTGTGGAGGGAAATACAAGTACTCGGGTTTATTTCCAAATTTATTGCCTTTAGATCCTACATATTATCTGTTCCTATAGTCCTCTCCCATGGCTTCTCACCATCACCAAATTCATACATTTTCATCTCGACCTGCCGCTTGCAGCATATAATGAAGGACTAGTTTGTTCTACAGATGAAAGGGTAAATGACAAAAAATTTCTTGTTAGATATTCGATTTTTGTAAATTAAGATCTATTAGTCATTTTTAGCAATTCGTCCCTCCTTAAATTATAAATTCGCTCAATAAGGTCCCTCCAGTCAAAATTAAAAATTTTAATTCCGAAAATGTCCCTGCCCCCCTCTTCCCCCCGGTGGCGACAGCGACCCCCCAGCCCTGCCCGCCCCCCTGCCCTCCCCCCCGCCGGCCCGCCCCACGGGCGGCGAGTCCCCAGCCCCACCCGACCCCCCTGCCCTCCCCCCGCCGGTCCTGTCCCTCCTGCCCTCCTCCCGCCGGCCCTACCCCCGGCGGCGAGTCCCCAGCCCCGTCCGTCCCCCGCGAGCCTCCCCCCTCCCCCCGGACCTTACCGGCCCCGCACGGCCCTCCCCGGCACTCGTCGACCCCCCGCGGTCCTCCCCCGCCCTCGTCTCGACCCCACGCAGTCCTCCTCGTGGTATCGTCGGCCACCCAGCCCCTCCCCCAACGGCCGAGGAAAGAGGGGAGAGGAGGGGTAAAATTGTCATTTGAAAATTTTTTGCTGGACATTTATGAAATGTCCAAAAAACGAAAAAGTTTTATGAAAAATCCACCGCACAATAACATTTCATCGCGTGCCCAGAATTAGCAAAAAATATATAAAGAGGGTTCCGAATGACCTTTTTGCCATTCCTTCTAATTTATTGAAAACACCCACGAAACTACTCTTAAAAAAAGGAGAAATTTATGAAATGCCCAAAAAACGAAAAATTTTTATGAAAAACCCACCGTACAATAACATTTCATCGCGTGCCCAGAATTAGCAAAAAATATATAAAGAGGGTTCCGAATGACCTTTTTGCCCTTCCTTCTAATTTATTGAAAACATCCACGAAACTACTCTTAAAAAAAAAACTTTTCGATACTTCATCTTCTTCATACGCTGCTCACTTTCGAATCTAGGTTTTCTCCTCAAAATTTTTCAAAAACTCGTCGGAAAATTTCGGAAAGACCGAGACAAACGGCAAAAGTGCTAAAACGGAGGTTCAAACATCATTTTTTTTGCGATTCTAAAATTTCGGAAGGCCGTCTAACGGAGAAATAGTTAATCTCAGGCTCCTCGAAGATACGCTCATTTTGGGACAAACCAGACCTCGTTTCGACCTCCCAGTCAAAAGTTATGGCCCTTCAAAGTTTCAACTGACTATAAAATGCAGGAGAATGGTCATTCTCCGTGTTAGAACACAAAAAATGTTAATTTCGCATGAATGTGGCCATTCTCTATGTTAGTAACACGGAGAATGTCATTCTCCGTCTTAATTTACACGGAGAATAGCCATTCTCTGTGTTAGTAACACGGAGAATGACATTCTACGTCTTAATTTACACGGAGAATGGTCATTCTCCGTCTTAATTTACACGGAGAATGGTCATTCTCCGTGTAATTTAGCACGGAGTATGGTCATTACAGTGTTAAAATGCAGGAGAATGGCCATTCTCCGTGTTAGAAACACGGAGAATGCTATTTACGTGTTAAATAAAACGGAGAATGGCATTCTCTGTGTTAAATAAAACGGAGAATGGCCATTCTCCGTGTAATTTAGCACGGAGAATGGTCATTCCAGTGTTAAAACGCCGGAGAATGATTTAACAGAGAATGACATTCTTCGTGTTAGTTTACACGGAGAATGACATTCTCCGTGTTAATTTACACGGAGAATGGTCATTCCCAGTGTTAAAACATAGGAGAATGACCATTCTCCGTGTAATGTAGTACGGAGAATGGCATTCTCCGTGCCATTCTCCGTTTCTAAATTACACGGAGAATGGCCATTCTTCGTGCTAAATAACACGGAGAATGACATTCTCCGTGTTAAATGACACGGAGAATGGTCATTCTCCGTCTTAATTTACACGGAGAATGGTCATTCTCCGTGTAATTTAGCACGGAGTATGGTCATTACAGTGTTAAAATGCAGGAGAATGGCCATTCTTCGTGTTAGAAACACGGAGAATGCTATTTACGTGTTAAATAAAACGGAGAATGGCATTCTCCGTGTTAAATAAAACGGAGAATGGCCATTCTCCGTGTAATTTAGCACGGAGAATGGTCATTCCAGTGTTAAAACGCAGGAGAATGGCCATTCTCCGCCATTCTTCGTGTTAAATAAAACGGAGAATGGCATTCTTCGTGTTAGTTTACAAGGAGAATGACATTCTCCGTGTTAATTTACACGAAGAATGGTCATTCCCAGTGTTAAAACGTAGGAGAATGACCATTCTCCGTGTAATGTAGTACGGAGAATGGCATTCTCCGTGCCATTCTCCGTTTCTAAATTACACGGAGAATGGCCATTCTTCGTGCTAAATAACACGGAGAATGACATTCTCCGTGTTAAATGACACGGAGAATGGTCATTCAAATGTTAAAACACAAGAGAATGACCATTCTTCGTGTTAGAAACACGGAGAATGCCATTCTCCGTGTTAGTAACACGGAGAATGCCATTCAACACAGAGAATGACATTCTCTTTGTTAAAAATGCAGGAGAATGACTATTTTTCGTGTGATATCGACGGAAAACAGTTGACAGAAACCTAATTTTTTATTTTTTTATTTTGTAAAAAATATTTGACATGAATAAAGATTTAAGAGTTTTCATTCTTCTTTCAAAACGATGCTAACTCTTATGGAAAAGAAGAAGAAGATCTTCTCTCAATAATTGATCTAATTGTCGGAAAAGAAGAAGAAGAATAAGATGAGCGATGATCGGAGTTCGACTGAAAAAAAAGAGAGCATGGTGAACTACGAACGATCTTTGCGATCTCTGTTGAAGATGAGAGCAATGGAATTCAGATCTCTCGTGAAGAAGAAGAAGAAGAAGAAGAAGAAGAAGAAGAAGAAGAGAATCGCAATCCAGATCTGAGTTTGTGCGGAGGGGTAGTTATGGTATTAATTTTGTAAATACAGAGCATCTAAAGGAAATTTTGGAATACTTAACGTGAAAATATATAATTTTGGACATTTCATAAAATCCATCATGCGGGTGAATTTTTCATAAAAAACAACCCCGAAATTGGGTTTCTCAGCAATTTCCAAAAAAATAAATAATGGAGAATTTAAGAACATGTAATCTTTTTTTACGAAAATAACCAATCTAGAGAGGATTTTTTTTGTCATTTACCCCAGATGAAAAATAATCATTTGAAAGAAAATTTTTGCGCGTGAACTATTAACTCTCTGAATCGTGATGCCCATGATCAGGACAGTACGAATATGTTGCTAAATATAATATTGAACTATTGGTCGCAAAAGTTCGATACTGTATATTTATGCTTGTACCAAACTTAGTTGAGTTGTCATCACTTTATTAATGTACCTTCAATATGGAAAACTGGAACAAGCACCAGTGTTGCTATCTAGTAGTTTATGGTCGTTGATCGATTCGTACAATCTTTTGTATGAGAATGTTGGTTGGTAATTTTCTTGATATACTTTTTTTATGTTATGATAATCCCTAACCCCAAACCATGGAATCATGTCTTCGATAATTTAGATATATATATATATATATATATATATATATTATTGTACACTTCTGATCATTTGGTTGGCGAGCATGATATTCTCGGTTGAGTATATTAGGGAATATGTATATGCTGATCCCCGCCCAGCTGCACTGCCAGAATGGTGGATGGAATATTGTTGGTTGCGGTTAGGGATGGCAATGTTCTCCCGAATTTGCCGGAGATTCAATTTTTTTTATCCGATGGGACTGGTTTGAAAATTTAAAAATGGAGATGGGGACGGAGATGGGATTTAAAATAATTTTCCGGGATCGGGAACGGGTATGGGTATAGTACTCCCCGTCCTGGTAAATCTCCGATCCTGATTACTTATGCCCATATCCATATGTGCAACCCGTTGATAATGGTATGATTCATGATCTATCTAGTAGTATATTTTATGAAAATCATGTTTTATTAACATGCCTTGTATTTTTTTGGAAATAAAATAATTTTTTAAGGGTATAATATACATAAAAAATTGTTAACGGACGAGAGACGGGGACGAGAAAATTCGGTCCCAAAAGTGTTACTGGGGCGGGGACGGGGGCGGAGAATATATTGTTTAACGGGGACGAAAATTGGGATAAAAAATTAAACCCGACGGGGAACATGAATGGGGATCTCTAGTTGCAGTGCTTGTTTCCTGTATGATTCAATAAGTAGAGACTTTAGCCCCACATTGGATATGAGCGAATAGTCTCCTTTTAAAGTTCTTAACTTAATTTGTTGGATAAGTGGGTTTTGTAGGACATGGGTTCAAGCCAGAGTTGATCCCTTTCATAACAAAGTTGAGTGCGCTAAATTCTCGGCTGAGTGCGCTAAATTCTCGGCTAGAAGCTCATCCGATTACGAAAATATCAAAATTGTACAAAGACATCCTAGGCGAAGTGTAGAGTCTAACACAGCGTCAGATGAAGCTATTTGGCAATATATTCTTTGACGATGCATCGGGAGGGAGACCAAAAGGCAGCAGGAGTGGGGGTAGTGCTTGTCTTCCCTAACAATCTTGTAATTCATCGGACGTACTCTATGGTGGAACCGTGTTTAAACAATGTGGTGGACTACAACACTTTACTCATCGGACTCCAGTTAGCACGTCAACTGGGGGTAGATTACCTTAAGCTTATGGCGGTTCTAAGATGATTGTTAGTCAAGTTCAGAGTGATTATGGAGTACGACATGAAGACCTCATCCCGTATTATCAAGCAACCAATGAGTTAGTTGGAGCTTTCAAATGGTTATATATCGATCATGTGCCTCGATTGCAGAACACTGAAGTGGATGCTCTAGCATGATTTACAGTTTTTTTGGCCTGCCAGTCAAGATGCAACAGTCCGTTACAGAGATGGATTGTCAGTTATATTGTGCTAAGAATAATCTTAACGTCTACCGAAGCTATACAGCAAATAAATACTTCAAATTCATATATTGGAGGTTTCCACTCATGGACTATGTTGTCTCTGCAAATGATCCGAATGAAGCAATCTCTATTCAATGACGATCTCTTAGGTTCTGCTATGATCGTAACAAAGATGCTATATCGACATTTGTATGATTTGACTTTTGCTTAGATGCTTGTCAAGTGCAGAAGTAAAAGAATCTCTCCGAGAGGCTCATGAAGGTACTATGCTTTAGGATCACCTCAAATGAATAGGTAATTATTGGCCTACCATGGTAGCTGGTGCCAAGGAATATGCCAGAAAATACAGGACATGTCAAATAAACACAAATTTCATACATCAACCATTGGAATTCTCATACCCTACTACATCGTGGCCATTTGAAGCATGATGTATGGATATCGTCAGTCTTATAATCCCCTTCTATAAAAGGATATCGTTCTTCTGAGTAATAATTGATTACTTTTCCAAATGGGCGAAAGTTGTACCATTCAGTGAAGTGAAGACTTCAATGTCATCAGCTTTGTCAAACACCATATTATCTACCGGTTCGAAGTTTTCTGAAGGATTATACATGACAATGCTCCATAATTTACAAGTCATGCCTTCTATCGATTTTGTGCCAAAATTTGGATCCAGAATGTAACCTTGACAATATAATACTACCGCTTACGGGTTAGCCGAAGCTTTCAACAAAATTATTATTAAATTGCTCAAGAAAATTTTCTTCTTATAACAAACGTGTCACCTCTGTTTTTGTTATACGTATTTTCAGTATACGTATACGGAATTCTGACCCATAATCAGACTTGTCTAGCTTAATCTTGCATGACCTGGTCTATTTTCATTTATTTTGACTTGGGTTCGGCTTGGGTTGGTTGTTTTGGTTTAGGATGGTTCATCATAAACCCAACCCCTACCTACCACCATCTCCATTTAAAGCCCAACCCTTTCTCTCTCTTCATTACTTTCTTACTTTCTCATAACTCTCTCCACCTACCAAGAGAGAGGCTTAGGCAAGTTCAACTTGCTTCATGGAGGAACTCCATTTTTGTTGTTCCATTGTCTTCCTCACGAGATTCTAAGACACTTTAGTACTTAGCATTTTCAATTTTCATGGTTTATTTCTTGTAGATCTAAGTTTGTTGCATTTTCGGATTTCTTGGATTTTGATCTATCAAACTTTATTATTTTCAAGTTTTGATTGCTCCATGTTGTAGAGAATTTCGTTCTACCCCATTTGATCTATGGAAGTCCCATTTTTGGCTTAGATTGAAGGTTTTATGGAGTTTTGAGTTCTGGAGGTTCCCTACGCCCACGTTTATACGTGTCCGCGTAATATCAAGCTCTACGCACACGTTTATACGTGCTCGCGTTATATCAAACTCTACGCCCACATTTATTCGTGTCAGCGTGAATCTATTTTGCGCGTAAAACAAAGTCTACCCTGCCTTGGCGTAAAACAAGATTCACGCGTACTCTTTTACGCGTATTCTATTTTTCGCGTACAAGCTTCACGCGTACTCTTTTACGCGTATTCTATTTTACGTGTACAAGCTTCACACGTACTCTTTTACGCGTACAAGCTTCACGCGTACTCTTTTACGCGTATTCTATTTTACGCGTACAAGCTTCACGCGTACTCTTTTACGCGTATTCCATTTACGTGTACTTCCTTCATGCGTACTCTTTTACGCGTACTTCGTTTACGCGCGTACTTTCTTCACGCGTACTCTTTTAAGCGTACTTCGTTTACGCGCATACTTCCATCACGCGTACTTTACTTACGCATACTTCTTTATGCGTACCTCTTTTACGCGTACTCCCCTTGGCGTACTCCTTTGGCATACTCCCCTGCCCGGAGGCTTCTTAGCACTAGCGTATCTTACCCCCTTGTCCGGCGCAGTATGGCTCTGGCATCCATTGCCCTAGATTCCTCTTTATTGGGCGTGTGGCACCCCTTATTATATCCTTACACCTTTTGACATGAACTCGATATGATCATGATATGTTAATATTGTAATGATAATCTGTACACAGCATAATTTCGTGACAACTCATGATAGTGGCCCGTCATGGCACGCTCCTGACAAGTAACAAGTATAAGTAACATGACATGATGGTGACCCGTTGTGGTGCACCTCTGACAAGTAATCCTGACATGAACTCACGAACACCGTTGCGACGGTTATCTTGACCTGCTAAGTAATCTTGACATGTAACCTTGAATGCTGTTGTGACAACTACCTCGACTCGCTAAGTAAATTCTAGTCTTGACACCGTGGGTGCTTGCTTGAAACTTGATTGTACAAGCTACTAGTCTAGTCTCGTCTTGCATCATGTCTAGGACATGAGTCCCTGGTTACCACGGTCAGGAATTCATACAGAATCTGACTAAGGTTAATGACTAGATTGATCAAGTAGTTCATATATAGAGATGTTTCCAGTTAAAAGCGATCCCGTTATCCCGGCCACACCTGAGGGACTTGCAGCCTGCCGTCAAGTAGGACACATTTCCAGCCCACTGTTATGTGGCACTACAACAAAAAGACCTATTAATGACGCTTGATAAGTGGATTTCATGACGGCTGATAAAGAAGCGTCATCAAAGTTCGAAATACCTTTTTTCTATGACGGTTTTGGCTAATTTTGGGCTTTTTATAACGTTTATAAAACAAAGCGTTATTAATATTTTAGAGCGGTGGCAAACTTGTAATTAAGTTTTCTGTAAAATTTTTTCCACCAACGCGATATGTGGAGGCTCAAGCCTCCGCCCCCTTCTCATCCCCTCTCCAAATCCCTTCTCCTTCCCTTTCAGCTCCACTCCCCTTCTCATCCTCTTCCCTCCTCTCACCAAACCCTAAGCTTCTCCTCCTCCTTCTTTCAATCCTCCACATCGTCGTCCTTCGCTTAGTTTCCTCCTCCGCTTCTCGATCTGGAACCCTAAATTTTCCCCCATCCCCACCAAACCCTAGATTCTTTCCACCAATGGCGAGCGCCGCAGTGGAGAAGACGGCGGAGGAGCTCCGGCAAGAAATCGCCCAGCTCCACCGCAAGCAATGAGAGGTCCTTCCTCCCTCCCCCTCCCTCCTCTGTTCTCACCCCCTAATTATTATTTTCTGCGCCCTAAACCCCCATACTCACGTCTCTCCCTGCTTCCGTAGATCACAGAGCGGCTACGAGATCCGCGCGGCCTCCGTCGAGCCGGTGGAGCCTCCGTCGTGCCCGCCGGCCAGCCCCGACAGCGTGGTTTTATAAGACCCGTAAAAATCTCTCTTTTCTCTATATTTAGAAGTTTTTTTGATGATTTTAGTCGGTCGATCACTTTTTCTATTTCGGGTGCAGGTACCGGAGTCTGACCATCAGCCGGCGCCGAAGCGGCGGCTCTCTTCTGTTCTGGTTAAGGTGATTCTTTTGTTTGTTAAATGCTGAAAAAGAATAATTAGGGTTCGATTATACGATTTCAGATTTGATGTTACAAACTGTTATTATAATCTTGATGTCTATACTAAGTGATAGGTGAGAAAGAAATTCTTGATAGAATTGCAAAAGCAAGAGATTATGATATAGTTGTTTTAGAAATCATTTGTTTGGAGCACATGCATGACACACAATGTGGGTTCAGAGAATATATTTTATAGTAATTGAATTCTAGTAAGCACCTCAGATGGTCTTAGAGTTTGGTCATATTTCATTTCAGCAAACGCTACACATTGGTTCATAGAGCACTTCAAAATTCAAATATAGGAAACATGAGTTTAGATGGGGGTAGGTATGGTCAATTGTGTTTCAAAAAGCTCCATGCCTGAGTTTAGAGAACACTTCAATATAGGAAATATGGGCTTAGATAGCATGGTCAGATTTTTTTTTCAGAAACCACTACAGGTAAGTGCAGGATAATGTGTTGGGTGACACGGTTATGAGTAAATCTCAACCTGTGGGCTATTGAATTTGAAACCCTGTTCTTGGGACCAGTCCGACAAATACAAATATTTGTGATGCATCCCAACACAAACAACGGTCTATGTTTTCTCATTGGAGACCTTTGTGGAATTGCTTGATATTGGGTTATGAAGTTGCTGAGGCTTATTCAAAGAATGTATTTGTATAGCTTTCTGTTCATCATGTGAATATGTCACCAACATATTTGAATACAGGTTTTGAAATAGAAAATTGTGTGAATACTCGATTCCAACTAGCTCCATAATGCAACTCGTCTAAGGCCATGATATGATTCAGGGTAAACAGCAGTAGGTCATTGTAATTAATATTTTATAAATGGATTCAGGTTTAAGCCCTTGCTCTCCCTAAATGAAGAATCGTGCATATTCCTAATTCATCATGAAGGAAGAACTATTTAGACACATACCCAAGATGTATCCCTTGTCCATAGAGTAATAACATTACAGTTCTGCTTAATGTTTGCATATAAATCAGTATCGTCAAAATGATGAACCAAGTTCTTTTTATAATGACAGGAAGAGATGGAAATGTTAGGTTTTATTCTAAATGGCATCTGTCTTCGGCATTGCATATTGTTTCTGGAGTTCTTTTTATCACTAAATATGTTCAATAAGATTATATTCTTGTTTTTTTCCTCCTTTCTTGGTTTTGAAAGTTTGTATTACCAATATCTTTAATTGTGTCCTTTTCCTCTTCCCTTGTGTATGATATAATGACAGGCATCTAGTAGCTCAAGTGCTCTTTTCTTAACTGGCGCTGCTCAAAACCTCCTTTGCTTAGAATTAGCAAAGGGACTTGGAGTTAAAATTTCAAGCCCATGGGTAACCTGGTTCAAGTATTCAAGCTTACCAGCAATCACTTCTCTTGTATTTACACCATATTTCATATATAAGATATTTCCACCAGAAATAAAGAACACACCAGAAGCACCACCTATGGAAACAAAGAAGCTAGAGGAAATTGGACCTTCACTTATTGTAAGTGAACTGGTCACTCTACAATATAATTTTACTCAATTTTGCACTCTTCCTATCTTTTGGCATTTGGTTCTGCAAGTTATAAGATACACTGTTTTGATCTGAGACATACCAGAAGTCCCTGGTGTACTTTGGCAGGGCATGGCAAGGCTGTGAGCATATACTCTTGCAGAATTTTGTAAGTTTATCTGTTTCTGATGGATACATAGCATGCGGTTCAGAAACAAATGATGTAAGTTTAGTTTAAACATTAAAGCATATACTCTTAATGAATTAAATTTTACTAAATGCTCAGTACTTCTTTGCTGTTTCTGATGAATACATAGCATGCAGTTCACTTTAACATTAAAAAATTCTCTATAAAAAATACAAAAGCAGCTATGTTAGTAGTCCATTTGATTTACCATTTCTTTGTTGTCGAATATTTATGTGATAGGTCCCCAGTGCCAAAGTATCATAAGTCTTTCTAGCAAATATTGTCATAAGATACGATCAGTTCACGGAAAGAACACATAGAAGACATTTGTTATAAAAAAATCTTATATAGGTAGATAGGCAAATCTGCACTTGCATATTTCAATCTTATATAGGTAGACTAGTCTTTCTTCAATTTCGACTTGATTCTTTGTGCATCTTTAATTCTTTATGACCTATATTGTATCAGTTTGTTGTTTTTCTTTTGAGAATTATGATGCAATTTATGTGTTTGACAATAAACTGTAATTTTTTGCTCAACATATTTTAGAAAGATTGGAGAAATGAGGCTCAACTTTGTAAGATAAAATGTGATATTCAAAATAAGAATACGAGTACATTTTGTAGTAATCTTTAGTTGCCTGCTCTGGAGTAACTCTCCTTTATCCAATTGTGAGGTGATATTTTTGTATTCTTGACCGGTCTGGATGGCTCATTGGTTGGGGAGTTTCCTAGGTACTGTTATCCCTAACTATAAGTTACATGTTGGTGCTGCTTGAGAAGTTTGATGCTGGCTGCTCAGCTTCTTTTTTTCTCTTGTAGAGTTTGATTGCTTGATCTGTTTGGAAGGCCAAGTAAAGTTTCAAGGTAATTTTACTCTGGCCAAGTGAAGTAGTTGAGTCGGGTACTTATGTAGTATATTGTCCTGTTGATTTAAGAGAATGTACTGTCAAGTTTATTCATGCTTCCAATGTAATCTTTTTTTTTGTTTTTTTTTCAGCTTTCCTTCTTTCATATGTGGACCAATCAATTGCAAGAGACATTAAATTCAAACAAACGAGGATACTGCTTTTTTCCATAAAGATTTTAGCAGTTGGAGGACCTTTAGTCCCTGGTAGTCCAACAGAGCTCTGGGTGCAGGTTTTTTGGTAGTTGTAAATGTATATATGTATTTGTAAATGTATATATGTATTTGGATATTCCATTTTGAGAATGTAATGAAGATGTTGATATGTACTCTATTTTGAGAAATATAATAAAGATGGTGATATATAATGTTAATTTTATTTTTAGGCCTGACAATTATATGGACTGATTTGGATATGCTAATTTGAATATTATAAAGTGTTATAAATGTGCTACATTGAGCCTATACATGTTATCTATTCATGACGTTTTAAAATTGTTCTGAATTGTGCACTATATATTAACTATTCATAACGCTTTTATAGAAACTATTCATGACGGTTATTTTATGACGCTTTTAAAAAATATTTATAACACCCGTTTTCATAACGGTTGCTGTGAAAAAAAAGCGTCATGGTTCGTCATTAATGACGCTTTTTAGCTGTCATTAAAAGGGTTTTTTGTTGTAGTGTGGGGCACTTCATGAAACAAGTACAAGGCACACTGTCATGTGTTGCACTCTAAGCCATTTAATAATTCTGGATAACTTTGATAATCAACCTTGCCTGGATAACCTGGATAGCTGCAGGGCCTGTGACTGCTGGAACATCTCATTGCATCTTGCTAGTAACTAGGCTTGTGATAACCCTAGCTAGTTAAAGTATCAAGTCGTACTCTTTGCTTGGCCGTGATTGATGGATGTTGCCCAGTCTAGTCTTGTCTAAGCAATGCCAGTCTATGATTATTTCAGCACATGCTTGTTCATGCTTTACTCCTGTTGATAATTGGTTGGAGACTAAGCTCTGTTCAGGTGAAGGATTACAACCCCGGTCCTTGTTTGGTTTACGGGTTGTAACGTGGTTACCGGAATAGTCCTTTATTTATCTTATCGTTTATCACCCTGTTTTCTCTAACTCACATCTTTGTTATTTCATTTATGTTCTCATGTGCTAATGTGCTGATTTTAGTTCTTAAGTGAAGCCTCCCTTGTGGCACTTGCTCTTTCTGAGGCCTGACCCAGCTGGTTTTGTATGGCCAAATTTCGGAGTAGGACCCGAGGATCCTCCAGCTTTCCAACCAGATGGTGACCACTAGGCGCAACCCTGGCAACGAGTGGGTTCTTATTTTGCTCTCCCACTCTCTTGTAAAATATTCATTTGAGGCATTTAGCCGTCGAGCAAGTGTTAGCTCGTTTGCAACTTTACTTACTATCTGCCTACGGGCTGTAACATGATTGACAAATCCTAGAGTTGATCATGTATGACTGAAACTCTTGCTAGTCTTCACATTTTGTATGACTAGCTTCATGATCATCTGAATATGTAATATATGGGACGCCTTACTTTGTATGTCTGATGATCTATCATCTTGTTACATTTACTTGCTTGCTTGAGATTGAGACACTAGGGTTGTTCTTGACCTTAAGAGACTATTGGCTTGTAGTTAAACTCTCATGTATCTAGACAGCCGTGACCGTATATCGAGGTGGAATTCACTTTAATATACGTAGCTGGCTGTGTCTGTCCTCCGTTCTCTAGTATTCTGGTTCTAGGGCGTGACAAAACGCAACTGGAATGAGAAACTTGGTAGATATTTATGGGCTTACGGACCAATCGTAAAAACACAAACTAGTATGACGTACTCTCTGGTTTACAGATGCAAAGCACTTCTTCATCTGGAATCCAGATACCCTATCTCAGGGTCTGTCTCTCCAACTGTTACGATCTGCACCTGCTTTTCGGATACGAGTATGTGGCCAAGTCCAGCCTACGTCGCGGCATCGACGGTAGAACGTTGTCTAGTCCTTAATGATCAATACAAGTATACAATATATTGCTCATTCACAATAAATAAATCAAATTACAATGCCAAGTTTACATTTGACTAAAATAATAAGATCCAATATTTAAGATCAAATAATCTATCTATCTAGTTTCTGGAATCGACCTTAAAAATATATTAATATCTCTCCCAATGGTCCAAGTACATAGAGTAGCAATCGACTTAGCTGAAAAAATAGTTTTCAGTCATAAATGGAACGAGTACTATTCATTTCATGTAGTTCCAAATATATAATAACGACTATAAAAACAGTAAATAGTCATGAAATACATGATGAAATAAGCAAACTATAAAATATGACTTGAAAAGTAAAGTGGAACAGTTAACATAAGCTATAAAGACAAGCTAGTAAAGCATGGAACAAGGAGACTATTAACTATCTAAGTGATTTGAAGTACACTTTTCAATATGTGATCGACTGGGACACTACACCACAAGGTCTAGATATGATTTTGCTTAATCATACGTGATGTGTATGACAAGCATCCTCAAGGTCTACAAGCATGTAAATATAAAATAAAGCAATGTCTACTGGTATGATGACATATCTACTTAGTACTTCACCGTCTGACTACTACACATGGATCAAGTCACGACACATAAATTATAATACACAATAATACGAGCATGATGATCACGAATAACACGACAAAATATAAAAACATGGTATCATGAATAAAAATTCATATGTCGTTAATCCGTGTAACGAGCGTATCCAGGATAAATTAGCACATCACTAGTACTAGTCATGCAATATAGTAACTATCAATATTGGAAACAAACAAAAAATGTACTCGTCTGGTGTCCTGAGCTGATGAAACAAAAAATTCCATTGATTCCAGAATACTCCAATTAGCTAGGGTCGATATGAAGAAGTCTGGATTCGTAAGAAAATAGGATACGATTAGATTAGCCATGATCAAGAATTGGACAATCTAGTCTAAGAGGGAAATTGTTTTTAGAAGAGTAATTACATTTTTTAGAAATTACTTTAGAAAAAATTTATACACTATTTAAGAACATATTTTTAGAAACATAATAAGTATGTGAAACCTCCATTGAGAAAATATTTATTTTATAATACTTATATAAAACTTTATTGAATTGAAACCATTGATAATATATATATATATATATATATAGCTTTAGAAAGTACTGTCATAACCTCAAATTCATAATACATTAAATTATTTTATTTAAATTGTTGTATCTCGTAATACAGTATCCAGTATCGGCCATCTCTGTATTTACGAGAATTGATTTATTAGGTAGACACATTTTATTTTAAATATGTGATTTAAAAATTCTAATTTTGTATTTCAGCCCTTAAGAAAATCTTACAATTTTATAACTTAGATTTTTTGCATTTAGGTCCTTACAAGAAATTATACAATTTCATAAATTGCCATGACACCTAGCAAGCTAGGTGTCATTTGAATTGAAGGGGAAAGGGATTAGTGGCAACTTGCATGCAAAGGAGGGATAGTATGGTCTTTTGATGATTAAATGTAATCATGATGCCTTAAAAAAAAGGAAGAATAAGAGATTTATATAGAGAAGGAGAGAGAGGGTTCTCACCCTCTCACCCACACCTCTCTCCCTCTCCCGTACACTCTCTCCCTCTCAGGTTCCCTCTCTTCCTTTCATCCCTCTCTCTCGGTCCCTCCTCTTCTTCCTCTCTCTCTCTCTCCCTCTCAAAACTCTCTATCTCCTTCCCTTCTTCCTCCCTCTCTCTCACCTCCCTCTCTCTCTCTCAACTCTTCCGTGCCTGGACCAGCCTCCGTCGCACCCGACCAACTGACCGTCGGCCTACCGGCCGACCAGCCCTTTCATCGCCGACGGGCTCCCCCTCACCGCCGACCAGACCCGCCTCCATCACCATCATCATCATCATCATCCATCTTCATCTTCACCAAACCCCTAACCCTAAGCATTTCTTCAAGGTGAAGAAGCAAAAGAAGAAGAGGATGAAGAAATTGGAAGAAGAAGGCTCAAACCCTAGTTCCAATCCCAAATCCAAAGATTCTTCAAGGCAAGCTCTTCCTCCTTAACTCTCCTTCCTTCTTTCAATTTTCATTTCTTGATTTTGGATCTTATATTGAATTAGGAACCTTAATTCAAATTTTTTAATGAAGTGAATTCCTGAAAATTGCTATATGTCTATATATATATATATATATATATATATATATATATATATATATATATATATATATGATACGGACACAAGGACTAGGACACAATATACACTATGAATGCAATAGTTGATTTTCGATTTATATTAATTTGCCCTTGTATAGATATTCTTAATAGAAGTCAACAAAATTCAAAAATTAGTTGTTGTCCAAAACTAGGATAATAATAGATGTTCTTAAGACTACGAGGAATTTCTATGAACTAGTAAACTAGGGTTATATAGGCAACCGTAGAATGGATTTCCATAATCTATACAAGGTTGTATCGACCATTTTGGACAATAGTCTAAATCCTCCTTAGAAGTCACTAAGTGTGAGATTCCTACGTAGATTTTTGCTACAATAATCTAGGTAGGTTAACTCTTCAATTTTTGTAACAAGACCGAAATGCTCAAAACAAGTATTACAAGGAAATATAGTCTAATAGGCGATAATTATATTTTCCTAAGTTTCAAGGACGTATCGGTCCAAAGCCAACCCTATTAGTTTAAAAAGGTCTTAAGAATATAAATTTAGCATTAATATGATTCATAATGCTTTCCTTGTACTTTATAAAATTGAAAATCTTGTATAAGTAGATAGATATCCATAGTATAGAAGATGCTTAAATGTATCAGTCCATAGTTTGACAATTGGTACTTTTTTTAAACTAAACTAAATATAATCCAGCATTTATGCTGAAGATAAAATCCCGTATTGAGTCTAAATGGTATGGATCCTAAATACTAAACTCTATAAGACTTCGAGTCCAAAATTTCTAAGTATTGCTTGGTTCGGAAGTACATATTCTTAATCAAGAAAATTCCATGTTATATATATATATATATATATATATATATATATATATATATATATATATATATATATATATATATATATATATATATATATATATATTTGAAAGAAGGTAATTATGGCGAACGCTCCCACCGGGAATCGATCTCCTGACCACTCGGGCCGCATGCATCGGTCACGCCCCAGAACCAGAATACTGGAGAGCGGGGGAGTGACTCAGCCAGCTACGTATTACGGGTAGATGAATACCGTATAATACGATCAATGATGTCTAAAAGACGAGGGGGTGCATACTACATGAAAGTCTTACTATGGTTATTTTACATCTATTGTCTCAATCATTCAAATAAGAAACAGAAATAGAGAACATATAAGATAAAGCAGTAAGGCGTCCCAAACGCTCTGTCAAAATATTCTTGATATCTGGCTTTACAAAACATAACCAGATGATGTAGCGAAGTATACACAATTGTTATCAGCTACAGTCTGATTTAATTACAATTATGCAAAAATAAGTGCAAGACAATCCGACTAACATGTCGGTGCCAAACGGTAAAGTATAAAGTATTTAACAAAACGAGCGGTGAAGTAAAGAACCCACTCGAGTCCTCCTGCGATCATCCCTCTAGTGTTGACCATCGTGGAGGTAGAAGTAAGCTGGATCCTCGGGGACCGGCTCTAAATCTGGCCATGCAAAACCAGAGAGGTTAGACCTCTAATAGCAAGTACCGCAAGAAAGCACGATATGAGGATGAAACCAGTAAATAAGAGAATATAATAATAGATCTCTGCTTGCCACTGGGATTCACATAACATTACGACACTTCGAACCAACCTCCCAACCAAACAAGGACAGAAGTTGGCCCGTCATGTCCTGACATTCTGATCATCTCAGTTAGGTAACAGAGTAGATACAGTACACAAACAAATCAATTTAAATGGCCATTCAATTACTACGGCTTGCTACTGTGATTTCCAAGTTATCCTGGAATTATGCAATAAAGAAATTCCTCAGTTCTTACTATGTGCAAGCAAGGCTAGTTTACCCAGTCAATCAATTGCGCCAATCATGAATTAGACGAGTCCCAGCGGGACGCCCGTCATCAATATACAATATAAAATAGATAATATAACCAGATACCGCTCCCTGCCCGTGTGACATATTTGCAGTATCTGTGGGGACCAACCGGCCTGTCGGGCACTACTAGTCCCAAGAGGGCTGCCATATAAGAACTCGGGAATCCATTCTCTCCATGCAATCATTATTTTATTTAACTTAATAGTCTCTACGTTAGGTGAAATCCCATGCCGTGGATCATGGTCATTCAGAATGAGTACTTTCGTACGGGGTACGATATGCACAACTCTACAACGGTACCAGTGCGGTTAGGTTGTAGGTCTTACATAGCGTAATGCAACAATCAAAACTAACCACGGAGTAACCATGCCTTGACCATAAAGTACACATGCTATTTTTGTAAGATAAATAGATAAATACTAAATAAATAATTAATTAATTAATTAATTTTGAAGCCTGCATGTGCCTGTATGCCAATATTCGAGATTAGCCAGTCGATTGTAATAGTTCATAGTTAATATGAACGTGTCTCATTCATTCATTTCAATAAGACGACTAGCCAGTCTCTCAGTTCCAACTAGGAACGCATGATCAATTATTAATCGAGATAACCAATAATGTTATTTAATGTTTAGACAATAATCACTGTTAATAAATGCCAAGGCAATCAATTAATGTTAATAGATGTCAATCAATGTCAATCAATGCCATTTTGGAACAAGAATCAGTCAAGAAAGCATTTAGAATCAGAGTTCATGCGGCCAGGAAATCATGCGGCCAAGGAAATTTAAACTCATGTGGTCGGACAAGGATGATTCCATGCGGCCGGAAATGAGCAGTCCCATGTGGCCAAAACCTGCAAGCCTTAGGCGACTAGAACTTAAAGGGGGTCTCATGCGGCTATGGTTAAAATGAGACCATGCGACCAGGGGAAATTCTATGCGGCTAGGGGATAGCAAACCCCATGCGGCTCGAAATGACATGCACCCATGCGGCTCGAAATGACATGCGCCCATGCGGCTGAACATGAGACAAGCCTATATGCGACTAAGGAAAACCAAATTCATGCGGCTAAGAATAAGTGCAACCCTATATGCGGCTGAGAGGTCATACAGCGTCATGCGGCCGAGAATAATCAGCGCCATGCGGCTGCGGGACTAAATGCATATGCGGCTAGCTAAGGACTTATACGGCTGATAAGTCCCATGCGGCCGACTAAGCCCATGCGGCTGGGATTGAAATCAGTCTCATGCGGCTCAAACGAATGAACTCATGCGGCTCAAACGAATGAACTCATACGGCTAGAATTGCCCATGCGGCAAAAATGCCCATGCGGCCAGGAAACTTGCCGCATGAAGACTCATGCGGTCAAGCTTTGTCATGTGGCCAGAACTGTTCTTCTTCTCCAAATTCCTAAGGACATAACCATGGAAACCATTGCTTCCAAGCTCTCTAATTCCTTCATTCTAAGCCCAAATCTGAACTTTCATAGGTCAAAATGGGGTAGAACGAAATTCTCTACAACATGAAACCATCAAAATTTGGAGATAACAAAGTTTGCTAGATCAAAATCTAAAAAATCTGAAAATGCAACAAACTTAGATCTACAACAAATAAGCCATGGAAAGTAAAAATGCTAAGTACTAAGGAGACTCAAAATCAAATAAGGAAGATGATGGAACAATAATAATGGGGATCCATCAAGAAGCAAGTTGGCACTTGCCTAGCTCTTCCTAGGTTGGTGAAAGAGTTATGAGGAAGAAGAAGGAGAGTAATGGTGAAGTAATGAAGAGAGAGAAAAGAGGATGGGCTTAAATGGAAGGGATGGTGGTAGGTGGGGGTTTGAGATGAACCAACTAAGCTAAACCAGACCAAACCGAACCCAAAGCAAGGCAGAAAGTAAAAGCAGAAAATAAAATACAGAAATAAAATTGTAAAAAATTAATTAACATAAAAATTAAGGGGTTTAACTACAGAATAATACATGATAAATATTAAATAAATATATTAAAGCAGTACATGCATTAAAATACGTATTCTGGGAACGGGAAGTGACATCTCTACCCTCCTTAGAAAAATTTCGTCCTCGGAATTTCAAATCCAAGCAGGATAGGAATATCAAAACTAAGCTAACCGAGGTACAAAAAACTTTGAGCAAGCAATCATTCTTCAATGTTTAACTAGCAGATAACATATCTATATTAACATATCTACATTAACAATCTACGATATCAAGTAGTTCTATCCATGGGGTGACAAGCATGAGGGGTTAAAACAATCAAGGCACACGGAAAGAAATATACCTTGTGAGTCAAACATATGTGGATACCGTGATCGGATATCATCCTCATGTTCCCACATTGACTCTCATAATGAGTGATGACCCCAAGCAACCCGGACAAGGCTAATTGTTCGGTTCTTGAGTATCTTCTCTCTCCGGTCCAAAATGGACACCGGCTGCTCCTCATAAGACAAGTTGGTACCAACAACCAACTCAGAATGATCAAGGATATGGCTGGGGTCCGATACATACCTTCGCAATTGAGATACATGAAATACGTCATGCACCTCTCGTAACGAAGATGGAAGGGACAGACGATAAGCAACATCGCCTACCCTACCAAGGATAACGAATGGTCCTACGTATCGCGGACTCAACTTCTCACGAACGCCAAATCTAATGACCCCACGGGTAGGTGAGATCCGTAAGAACACGTGGTCCCCAACGGAAAACTCTAGCGGCCTACGATGCTGGTCCGCCCAATGACGATGCGGATCCTGCGCAACTCGAAGTCGCTCTCTAATTCCTTTAACCACTTCAACCGTCTGAACAATCAATTCCGGGCCTAGCATCTTCCTTTCTCCGATATCATCCCATGCTAGTGACGATCTACACTTCTTACCATATAGTGCCTCAAATGGCGCCATCTGGATACTGGCTTGATAACTGTTGTTGTATGAGAATTCGACTAAGTGCAAGTGGCTCTCCCAAGATCCTCCAAAATCTAGGGTGCAAGCTCGTAACATATCTTCTAAAGTCTGAATTGTTCTTTCTGATTGCCCGTCTGTCTGTGGATGGTAAGCCGTGCTAAATTTTAACTTGGTGCCCAGACTATGATGCAAGCTCTTCCAGAAATACGATGTGAAACGGGTATCTCTGTCCGACACAATACTGACAGGGACTCCATGCTGCCTGACTATTTGTTGCATATATAACTCCACCAACTTCTCTGTAGATTGCCCTACTCTGAAAGGAAGAAAGTGTGCCACCTTTGTAAGCCGATCTACTATTACCCAAATAGCATCTTTACCACTTGGTGATCTTGGTAAACTGGTCACAAAGTCCATTGTGATATGCTCCCACTTCCATTCCGGGATAGGAAGCGGTTGTAATAATCCAGCTGGCCTCTGCTGCTCTGCCTTCATGTAACACACTATTTTCTGAAATTGGGGATTTTTAAAAATTTATTATTTTTATTGTTTATAAATGGTGTTTTAGGCATGATAAGATTTTTTGGCGATTAGTAGTGTGATTTAAACCATTTCTAAAGTCATGCTAAGTCATGACTTATGACTTTGTGATTTTGGTTAGTATAACTTAGTGTAAACCCTAGTTTTCTCTAACCTAGAAGTTGCCATGATCATGAGAGTTTAGCCATAGGCTTAGAACACCAAATTAGTGATTTTTAGCCTAAAGGATATTTTGGTAATTTTCTAGAAATTATTTGGAATTATTTAGATCCATGTATTTTTATTATTGTTTAATTATTGTTAAGTGTCATGAGAGCCCCTAACCAAGTTTAGCCTAATCTAGAGGTTAGTTACTAACCTAGAAGATATAGGATATATATTTGGTCATGGGATAAAGTGAGATAAATATCTAATTTACCTTTAAGGATATTTTCCTTAAACCACTCCAAATATCAGACCCTTTACCAAAGTCCAAGCCTTAGCCATGAAGGAAGGGCTAGGACACCCCCCCCATGCCATAGCCGGCCAAGGGCACCCCCCTTGGCAGCCAACACTTCTATATAACCCCTTTGTATTAATTCATGAATAATTTACATGAATTTAATTCCTAGAAAATTCCAATTTCTTCAAACCTACACAACTTGAGCAATTTTGATCCAAATCACCTCTAGTTTCTTGTATTGGACTCCCCTATACTAGAGGGTACTAGTTAGGGCCTGCTATTGAGGATTTGGAAGCTTTTGGCATCACAAAGTTGAAGGATACACACCCCCCCTCTTCTTTAATTTTCATTGGATTTGCACAAATAGGTAAATGCCCATAAACTTTGTTAAATTTGTATTTTCTCTTCATATTTGCATGCATCTAGGTACTAGGGTACGGTAGGTCAAGTTTGGTGAAAAATAATATTGATTTGGTGTCCGTATCGGACACGTATCCTAGGCTTTTAAACTGTGTTTGATGAAATGCCACTGAGAAATGGATTTTGTTAAAATGTAAAACAAATTACATTTTCTGTTAACCCTCTCTCTCACTCTATGTACCTCTCTCACTTCCCTCTCTATATATATGTAATATATATATATAAGTTATATATATATATATATATATATATATATATATATATATATATATATATATATATATATATATGTATATATATGTATATAAAAAAAATATATATATATATATGTATATATATATATATATATATATGATATATATATATATATTGTATTAGATATACATAGTATTATCATTATATATAAATATGTGGGTGGTTGTATTATAGTTAGGCCTATATATATATATATATATATATATATATATATATATATATATATATATATATATATATATATATATAATATATATATATATATATATATATATATATATATATATATATATATATATATATATATATATATATATGTGACTTCCTAAATATAGGTTATGAGGAAACCTATAGGTTATCAAGCCTATGGCCTAGGTTACAAGCCTATGGCATTAGAGGCTAACTCAATTTGACCTAATGACCAAAAACACTACTAGTTAACCCTTGTTGACTAAGGGTTGACAAAGTCAACCTTAGGTCAAATTTGACCTAGTTAACCTAGAATTGACTAGGATTTACCTAACTTTGACTAGTTTAACTAGTCTGACCATGTTTGACCCAATTACCTCATTGACTAGTCTTTGTTGACCTAATTACCTTACTGACTAGTCTTTGTTTGACCAATACCTTAGTTGGTCTAAGTTTGACCTAGACTTGACCCAGATTGATCATGTTGACTAGTATTTGACTAGTTGATTAGAATGTTGACCAAGAGTTGACTGTGACCTAGATTTGACTAACCTTGACTTGTTTGATCTTGTTTGACTCTAATTGACCTAGTATGACTTCCTGTGACCTAGTTTGACTATTAGAGTTGACCAAGAGTTGACTTTTGACCATATTGACCTAGGATCATGTAGTATGCATTGTACACTTTATTTTTACGGATACATTATGACTTGTATTGCTCTGATTAGGAGCCATACACCTCTCCTCAGATAGTACATCTTCTTCAGACATTCAGTTATCAGGCGAGTACATTCTCTGACCGTTTCATATTTGCCAGGATTTATATTCTTGCTCTAGATTACTTTACTTGATGCTGACACGATTGTATCACGGATTGGTACTATATGGATCTTTTCATGAGATGTTATCCCCCTCGGGAGCATCAGATACAGCATGTTTGTGTGTTTCATGAATTATCATGTATCTCTATGCTTTCATAGATTCACGAATCGCTTGTGACTCATGTACTCTCATGATTCACAGAGCCTCTCATGAATCTCCCATTTATGGGCTTATCACGAATCTTAACATAACTTGAACGGATCCTTGTGTATTGATTGGGGATGGGGGAGTAGAAATAGTCATGTGGATATTACCTCAGTAGCTAGTCATGAATCACTCTTAGCTGTAGCCATGAATCTCCTATGCCATTTCACATGTCTATATTTTACTCTGACTCACTAGACACTGCTAGTTCTCTATTATAGTAGATATTTCAGTACAGTTATCTCTTTTGCTACATGTATCTTCCTTCAGCGTTTCCTGTATTTTACTCTATTGCATGCTTTATATTTCCTATCATACTATGCACTGCGTGAGATGTATTGTGCTCGTTCTTGTCCTGACTGGACCTGTTGAAAATATTACAGAGGATGAGGATGAGGCCCTGGTGTAGTGCCCCGTCCCTACATCGTGCCCCGTCTCCGTCCACGGGGTACGCGAGAAAGGAACACTGTCGCTATCGATTTGGTCGGGACCGATAGGTCGGAATCGGCCGAGTCGATCGAACGGAAACGGTTGAATTAAGATCCATTCCACGTTATGGAATGGCTTCTTCGGAACCAAGTCCCATATTCAGCGGGTTGCGCCTCGAGGATTGGCTCTGCGGCTGAGTCGGGAGAGACCTCCCGTTGCTCTGGTTTTCATGCCGCACTTGAATTGGCTTTGGCTTTCGTTTTCGTGAATGCTTTCGATGGGTTTTTCGTGACGCGTTTTCGAGCTCGCATTCATATCGAAATTCCTTGAAATACACAGTGTTCTAATCAGTTGCTTATGCGATTGCAGGTGATCGCGTAGGCGACGACAGCGCAGCCAACCGGTCGCTCGCTTGAAGCAAGCTAAGGCGAGTGGCTGACCTCCTTTGTCCCGTCCCTCTACTTCAAAAACTCAACATGTGAAGTAAAATAAATGCTTGTCATAATAGTATAGAATCAATGAAATCGTGGCACGATACTTCACGAAACACTTGTTATCGAACTGTCGGTTTTGGAAATGAAAAACGTGCTTCCCTATGCAATTACACTTGGTCTATGCCAATCCAACGAATGAATCTATTAACGCTTATCGCAACGATACGAAAAAATGAGTAAATCAACTAAGTTCCAAAGAAAACGGTAATTGGACAACTTGTCGACAAGGTGAAGTTTCTCGAACGGTTGCCTCGGCCAAGGGACCGGTTCGGCCCGGGAGGAACGAGTGTAGCAGCGCCAACCCTTCATCGGCGCGAGTTATGCGGGCACTTTCGCACAGGGCTCGCTACCCGACGCGAAAGGGGCGTCGTCTAACCGAATGCTATAGTCCGCGATGGCTTGACATTGCCAGTGGCCTTTAAACCCCTATCACTACTTAACAGGTGCACGGGACACGGGATGAACATGATAGTTGTTTGCCTCAAAACATGTTAACATGCAAATCATACAGGATGGTTAGAAAGATCATTGAAATAGCTAGCAAACATGTTTATGAAACTTCTTGAATCAAATGCAGAGCTTGGATTTAATTAGCCATTCGCCAGTACATGTGTTTCGTGCTGATCCTCGCTCTTTGCAGGTCCCGCAAACCAGGAAGGACGTGCCAACTAGCAAGGCGACGTTCGTGACTTTTGAAGCTTCGGCCGTGCGTCGAAGACTATCTCTCAGCGACTCCACATTTTGAAGGCTCTCGACAGTCCAAGGAAAATGACTCAGCGTCCCTCCCATCCAGGTCAATGGAGTACTTGTGTATATTGAGGGATGTGTGCAATGTATGGAACGGCTATCTCATCGGCACTCTTTTGTAATCGAGTCATGTTGTAGCCCGCGCGACAATGAGTCTTGTGTCGGAGTCTGTAAAAAGATGTTCATTATCAATAAAGATCAAGTTTCCTTTACTTATTGTGTGTATCAATTTGTCTGCGTACTCTCTTAGATCTCGTGTCTCGGATTACCTTATGACTTGGCCTTGTGCGATCGCAAATTAGGTTCGCACGGCATCACGCCCGGGGGACGACTATCGATTCGACGGAATCGGGGCGTGACATAATGGTATCAGAGCACGGCTTTACGTCCTTGGCCTTTCGTGTCGAATTCTAGTCTCCGACCGTTGACCTCGTGTCGATGAGAAGAGTTGTTCCATACGCTGAACCCAGGACATTTTCTGAAACTAACGAGAGTTGCCTTCCTTTTTCCCTGCAGTTACGGGAGCTCAGACGGAAGACGAGACGAGCGCTTCGAGCGGCTCGAGTGCTTCTAGGCCCGAGCATTCCGTTAACCCAACGGGAATGACGCCTACTGTAGCCGGATCTTCCGGCGACCCGATGCAACGTATGCTGCAAATGCTTGAAATGCAGCAACGTCAAAACGAGCTCCATCGTCAGCAAGCAGAGGCTCGTCAGGCTCAATTTGAGAGTCGGTTCGAGGCTCAATTCAAGCTGCAGCAGCAGCAGCTGAATACCCTCCAGCAGATCGTACAGTCGGTCGTCGGCAACAATAACTCAACGATGACACCTGCCGTGACCCAGCCTGCGGTTCGATCCAACGAAGCCGAACCAGAGGCGCCCGTGCTCTCACCTGCAGCACCGAGAAGTTCCAACTTCGACGTGTCAAAGTTCACTAAAAGCTGCCGTACTTCCTTCAACGACACAGAAGATCCCGCGGTGGCGATCGACTGGTTGGAGGTGCTGGAAGACAAGTTCGAGCTTCTGGATGTCGAGGACCCGAAGAAAGTCGCGTGTGCTCAACTATTACTTCGAATGAACGCGCACGATTGGTGGGCTGTGCAGAAGCGGGCTATTCGACGTGAAGACGAGACAGCGGCGATCTCATGGGCGACATTCAGAAATGCATTCGAGAACGAATATCTTTCTGCAGCCGTACGACAGGAAAAGGAGAACGAGTTCATGCAGCTGACGCAAGGGAATATGACTGTACGACAATATGCGGCCAAATTCAACAAACTGGCCAAGTTCGCTGGTGACTATCTACCTACTACTGCAAGCCGAGCAAAGCGATTCGTAGTGGGCCTGCGTTCCACTATCCGTGCACATGTCTCGATGCCGGAATACAAAACTGTGGGCGAGGCACTCAACCACGCCATCCGTCTGGAGTCCGAGTATCCTCCTACTACTACCGGCGCTGTTAACTCTAATAACAAACGCCATAGTTATGCGGGAGGCAACAACGCACATAAGCGTCAACATTGCGGCAACCAGACGAAGGAACGGATGGTCTGCAATTTCTGCCACAAGGACGGGCACCTGGACACCGATTGCCGACTTAAGAACAGAGTCTGTTTCGCATGCGGCAAAAGAGATCATCTCGTAAGGGACTGTCCGAAAGCTACGTCGAGCCAGCGCCCACAACATCAACAAAGCCGAGGCCAAGCACCTCGGGCTCCACCGACCGCACCACAGAATGGCCAAGACCGTCGCCCCAATGCTCAGGGCCGTGTCTACGCCATGACCCGAGACGAAGTGTTCGCATCTGACACAGTTGTGACAGGTATACTGCAATTCAATAATAAACCTGCTCGTGTATTGTTTGATTCAGGTGCCACGCATAGTTTCATATCGGCGGACTTCGTCGCCGAACACAAATTTCCTCTGACACCGCTCGGTCTTGAGCTTACTGTTAATATCCCGTCGGGCATACCACTAGCTGCGAATTTAGTCTGCGGAGACGGAATCATCTGTATAGGTGGTCAACAGGTCAGTCTTGATGCGATAGTTTTAGACATTAAAGACTACGACATCATTCTGGGGATGGATTGGCTCGGTCCGTGCAACGCAACCATAGACTGCGCTGAGAAGAAAGTCACTTTTCGCATACTGGGAGTGCCTGAATTCTGCTACTCGTGTGGTGAGGCGTCGCCGACCTGCATGGTGATCTCTGCGATATCTGCTCGACGGATGCTGCATTCCGGGTGCGAAGGCTATCTGGCTTCCGTTCGAGACATGCGACAGGATAGTGCAAACGCGGGTCAGACCGACGTTGTGGCAGAATTCCCCGATGTGTTCCCGGACGAGTTGTCCGACATGCCGTCCGATCGAGAGATTGAGTTCACTATCGATACCTTCTCCGACACTCGACCGATCTCGAAGACCCCGTACAGAATGGCCCCTGCAGAGCTTAAAGAACTCAAGGTGCAGTTACAGGAATTGCTCGACAAAGGATTCATCCGACCCAGCGTCTTGCCGTGGGGAGCGCCCGTACTATTTGTCAAGAAGAAGGATGGCTCTATGCGTCTTTGTATCGACTACCGCGAGCTGAATAAAGCCACCGTCCGGAACAAGTATCCCCTGCCCCGCATAGATGATCTGTTCGATCAGCTCCAAGGAGCCACGGTGTTCTCTAAAATTGATCTGCGTTCGGGTTATCATCAACTCAAGATCAAGCCGGACGATGTGCCGAAGTCTGCCTTCCGCACTCGATACGGCCATTACGAGTTCCTGGTAATGCCGTTCGGCCTAACGAACGCCCCTGCTGCCTTCATGGATTTAATGAATCGGGTATTCCGACCCTTCCTCGACAAGTTTGTAGTGGTCTTTATCGATGATATACTCGTCTACTCGAAGAGTAAGCAGCAGCATACTGAGCATCTGCGGACCGTGCTTCAGACCCTTCGAGAAAATCAACTCTACGCGAAGCGAAGCAAATGTGAATTCTGGCTTAGCAGCGTCGCATTCCTCGGACACATCATTTCTGCTGAAGGCATTGCGGTTGACCCAAAGAAAGTTGAAGCCGTTGTCGATTGGAAGCGGCCAGCATCCGTCGGCGAGATTCGAAGTTTCCTTGGCCTAGCTGGATACTACCGACGCTTCGTGAAAGACTTCGCGAAGATCGCATCGCCTCTGACTCGCCTCACCCAGAAAGGAGTCGCCTTTGAATGGTCAGACGACTGTGAAGCTGCGTTCCAAGAGTTGAAGCAGAGGCTTGTCTCGGCCCCGATACTCGCACTTCCAAAAGGGACTGAGGGTTTCCAGATATTTAGCGACGCGTCCGGTCAGGGCTTGGGGTGCGTGCTGATGCAGCAGAACAAGGTGATATCTTTTGCGTCCCGACAGCTAAAGCCGTACGAGAAAAATTATCCCACGCACGACCTGGAGTTAGCGGCGATTGTGTTTGCGTTGAAATTGTGGTGCCACTATCTCTATGGTGTGGCGTGCACGATCTATACCGATCACAAGAGCCTCAAGTATCTATTCACGCAGAAGGAGCTGAACTTGCGGCAAAGGCGTTGGCTGGAACTAATCAAGGATTACGACTTGACTATCGACTACACGCCGGGAAAGGGAAATGTTGTGGCGGACGCTTTGAGTCGGAAGTACCTTGCCTCGTTATCCATCGACCCTCGACTGCTACGCGACCTTGAAGAGATGGGCATCGAGCTCCGAGTCAGATTCCGGAACGTGCAGTTGGCAAAGTTACAGTTGGAGCCGAGCTTGCTGAATAAGATCAAGACCGCTCAGACAGACGATTCGTACCTGAAGAAAGTGCGAGAGCTAATTTCGACAGGCAGGACGACCGACTTTGCGGAAGACGAAACCGGCGTGCTTCGATTGAAGGGTAGGCTATGCGTTCCGGACGATTCAGAACTTAGAAAGGAGATCCTGGCGGAGGCGCACTATGCGAAATAAACTTTGCATCCAGGCAGTACCAAAATGTATAAGGACCTCCGCACGACCTTTTGGTGGCACGAGATGAAGAGAGATGTGGCGCTCTTCGTGTCGCAATGCATGGCCTGTCAGCAGGTGAAAGCTGAGCATCAGCGACCGGGCGGGGAGATGCAGAACCTCGCTATTCCCGAGTGGAAATGGAATCATGTCACTATGGATTTTATTGTTGGCCTGCCGAAGACACCACGGGGGAACGACGCCATCTGGGTCATCGTCGATCGATTAACCAAGTCAGCGCACTTTATCGCCATTAAAGTTACTTGGAGCGTTGATCGCCTGGCGCAGATTTATCTTGACGAGATAGTACGGCTGCACGGAGTTCCAGTATCCATCGTCTCTGATCGGGATTCACGGTTCATGTCACGATTCTGGAGTAGCCTTCAGTCGGCGCTGGGAACCAAGTTGCAGTTCAGCTCAGCTTACCATCCTCAGACCGACGGCCAAACAGAGCGCGTCAACCAGATTCTTGAAGACATGCTACGGCTCTGCGCTATCGACTTCAAATCAAGCTGGGACGTCCACCTACCGCTGGCAAAATTTGCATACAACAATAGCTACCAATCCAGCATCCAAATGGCGCCGTATGAAGCCTTGTACGGCCGGAAGTACAGATCTCCTATTTATTGGGATGAAGTCGGGGAACGGCAGATACTCGGCCCGGAGCTGGTAGAACAGACTGTGGAAAAGGTCAAACTCATTCGGGAAAGATTAAAGACCGCACAGAGTCGCCAGGAAAGCTACGCGGACATTCATCGTCGACCACTCGAGTTTCAAGTAGGCGATCACGTATTCCTCAAGGTGTCGCCCATGAGGGGAGTTAGTCGGTTCGGCGCGAAAGGAAAGCTGAGTCCGAGATTCGTTGGGCCGTTCGAAATACTTGAATGGGTCGCGCCAGTGGCCTATAAAATTGCCCTACCACCGGCGCTTGAAGGTGTTCACAATGTCTTCCATGTCTCTCAATTGCGGAAGTACGTGCACGACCCGAGCCACGTGGTAGATTTTGGCCAGCTGGAGCTAAAGTCTGACTTATCCTACGTTGAAGAACCAGTTCAAATCATAGAACGCAAGGATAAGCTGCTGCACAATCGAGCGATCCCTCTTGTCCGCGTCCTCTGGAAGAACCACTCGGTCGAAGAGTCGACGTGGGAGCTTGAATCGGAGATGAAGGATAAATTTCCTTCATTGTTCTCGTAGAGGTAGGTTTCATCTTTAAGTTTCGAGGACGAAACTTTTTATTAGTTGGTTATGGTGTAGTGCCCCGTCCCTACATCGTGCCCCGTCTCCGTCCACGGGGTGCGCGAGAAAGGAACACTGTCGCTATCGATTTGGTCGGGACCGATAGGTCGGAATCGGCCGAGTCGATCGAACGGGAACGGTTGAATTAAGATCCACTCCATGTTATGGAATGGCTTCTTCGGAACCAAGTCCCATATTCAGCGGGTTGCGCCTCGAGGATTGGCTCTGCGGCTGAGTCGGGAGAGACCTCCCGTTGCTCTGGTTTTCATGCCGCACTTGAATTGGCTTTGGCTTTCGTTTTTGTGAATGCTTTCGATGGGTTTTTCGTGACGCATTTTCGAGCTCGCATTCATATCGAAATTCCTTGAAATACACAGTGTTCTAATCAGTTGCTTATGCGATTGCAGGTAATCGCGTAGGCGACGACAGCGCAGCCAACCGGTCGCTCGCTTGAAGCAAGCTAAGGCGAGTGGCTGACCTCCTTCGTCCCGTCCCTCTACTTCAAAAACTCAACATGTGAAGTAAAATAAATGCTTGTCATAATAGTATAGAATCAATGAAATCGTGGCACGATACTTCACGAAACACTTGTTATCGAACTGTCGGTTTTGGAAATGAAAAACGTGCTTCCCTATGCAATTACACTTGGTCTATGCCAATCCAACGAATGAATCTATTAACGCTTATCGCAACGATACGGAAAAATGAGTAAATCAACTAAGTTCCAAAGAAAACGGTCATTGGACAACTTGTCGACAAGGTGAAGTTCCTTGAACGGTTGCCTCGACCAAGGGACCGGTTCGGCCCGGGAGGAATGAGTGTAGCAGCGCCAACCCTTCATCGGCGCGAGTTATGCGGGCACTTTCGCACAGGGCTCGCTACCCGACGCGAAAGGGACATCGTCTAACCGAATGCTATAGTCCGCGATGGCTTGACATTGCCAGTGGCCTTTAAACCCCTATCACTACTTAACAGGTGCACGGGACACGGGATGAACATGATAGTTGCTTGCCTCAAAACATGTTAACATGCAAATCATACAGGATGGTTAGAAAGATCATTGAAATAGCTAGCAAACATGTTTATGAAACTTCTTGAATCAAATGCAGAGCTTGGATTTAATTAGCCATTCGCCAGTACATGTGTTTCGTGCTGATCCTCGCTCTTTGCAGGTCCCGCGAACCAGGAAGGACGTGCCAACTAGCAAGGCGACGTTCGTGACTTTTGAAGCTTCGGCCGTGCGTCGAAGACTATCTCTCAGCGACTCCACATTTTGAAGGCTCTCGACAGTCCAAGGAAAATGACTCAGCGTCCCTCCATCCAGGTCATTGGAGTACTTGTGTATATTGAGGGATGTGTGCAATGTATGGAACGGCTATCTCATCGGCACTCTTTTGTAATTGAGTCATGTTGTAGCCCGCGCGACAATGAGTCTTGTGTCGGAGTCTGTAAAAAGATGTTCATTATCAATAAAGATCAAGTTTCCTTTACTTATTGTGTGTATCAATTTGTCTGCGTACTCTCTTAGATCTCGTGTCTCGGATTACCTTATGACTTGGCCTTGTGCGATCGCAAATTAGGTTCGCACGGCATCACGCCCGGGGGACGACTATCGATTCGACGGAATCGGGGCGTGACACCTGGTGTCTACCTATTATGGAGCAGGACTAGATGATACTTATGTTGTGGACCCTCAGCAGGATCCACCTGCAGCTGAGGATGTTGCCCCTGTAGTCTAGGCTAGTTTAGCTAGACAGTCTTTATGTATTATCATTTTGTCTCACATTTTGAGTTGTATTTCGAGACGTTGAGATGTATAGACTCTTAGACTTATTCTGTATATTGGGTCGACATTCTGGATATTATGTTATCCTAGACACTTGGACTTATTTCATCTATGATACTGTTCTCTTGAGTTACTGTCTATCTATCTATCTTTCATTCTTCAGCCTAGATGTGATTGAGATTGTTTTCTGTTTGTCACCTCCATTCGGAGAGTATAAACTGTACAGGTACTTTATATTGTTAGATGATTGACCTAGGACAGCGTTCTACCGCCGACACTGCGGCGTAGGCTGGACGTACCCACTTCTCGTGCCCTTACTCTAGGGTGCGGGTCATGACACGTTTTTAGTGGTGGCCCATGCAGGTCGAGTTTATGTAGTAATATTCGAACTAGAGTATCACTACAGCCTGTGATAGGATTTGAGGAATAGGCTTAGTGAGAGAGGATACTCAATCATTGTTAGGATACCTTGAGAGATTCCTGGGATGACCCTTGAGAATCTCATTGAAATTTCGATTTAAACTCCTTTTCTCTTAATTGAATTTGATTTTGGAGGATTCACTGTAGAACTTTGAATCCTGGTGTTAGTTGATGATTTGAAATTTTTTTGTAGTTGTTAATTTTAATTTTTGTGTTTGATTTAATATCTTTAATTTTAAGGTACTCAATCACAATTAGGAAATTTCTATGGATTTGAATCTACTGACTTTTGTTCAAATCTGTATAATCTATTTCATATTGTCCTTTGATACTATCATCCTTGTACCGTTATTGACTTCCTTATTGATCTGTCTTCAGGATGGTGGAGACACGATCACAACGTCTCGGTCCAGGTGACACCACTGAGAGGTCTGCCACCTCTCGTCCAGCTCACCAGGACCCGGGGACCACAGCTCCCCTTACTCCAGCTCATGTGGGAGCTTCTGCCACATTTAGGGGTACACCTCTACTTATTCGGGGGACCATCCCAGCTACCCCAGATATGCCTCTCCCACAGTTTCGTCAGCCACAGTTTCAGCAGCACCAGCAGCACCAGCAGCAGTTCCAGCCGCCGATGCCATCTGGATTAGTGGATGCTGCACAGATGTTTTCATACTTCCAGCATTTCCTAGAGACGCAGCAGCAGCCGAGGCAGCAGCAGGCCCCGAGACAGCAGACTACCAGTTGTCCCTACTGTAAGAAATTGGGACATGGATGGGGAGAGTGCAGGAAGAGGTTGGGCTGGTGCCTACTATGTGGGGCAGCAGGCCACCAGCTCAGGAAGTGTTTCCAGTTCACAGGCAGAGTAGCACAGGGAGCAGCACCAGGAGCAGGAGCCAAGGCTCCGGTAGGACAGCAGCAGAGAGGACCATTACAGCCACAGCAGCAGAGATTTATGCAGTTTCAGCAGCAGGCTGGAAGAGGTCAGCAGGGGCGTGCTTACGCCATGACAGTAGAGGATGCTCAGGCAGTTGGTGATGTGCTTGCAGGTTCTGTTATTCTAAATTCCATTCCTACCTTGCTTCCTTATATCTATCTTAAAATCCAATTCCATCTGCTCCTACCTGTTCTTTATTAGTGATCAGTTTTGACATGGTTGTTCTTTTGATTTTGTCGATTGTTTGTTTGTTTCTTCATCTCTTACTTAGGAGTAGGAGTAGGAGTAGGAGTAGCTTTAGTTATTAATATAATTCCTTGAATAACTTCTTTTCTCAAGGATCTTCTCTTAAATAAATTAGTGTATATGCTATACCTTTTTGATAGAGTAGCTCTGACCATAGAATGGTAACCCTTTTAGCCCTGTGATTTATTGTTTCCTTATCTTCCTAGTCTATACCTATAAACAGGACTGTCCCACCTAACCTGTCCTTTATACTACTATTTCTTCACGATTTTTGGTTCAATTTAGGCCATAGACCTTTCCCACTCTAAATTATGGTCACCGTAGGCACGTTACCGTGACTTTTAAATTTGGAGCACAAGACTAGTTGTTTTCTCAAAACAAATTCCACATACATGACCTAGACATGACATAATACATCCATGACCTTAGTGTCCCACTCAGGCATACCATTGTGTGCCTCATTTGCTTAGTACGATTTTCCTGACCCGAGACTCCATCCTGATTTACCCCATGAAGTTACTTTTGGCTTTGATTTAAATTGAGGACACCTTATGACCTAAAACTGCCAGCCAATTTTTGGACATGACCCAGTATAGGTCTACTACCCATATTTTGCTTATTTGACCTTGTATGTTGCCTAGGTAGTGGCTTCGTCCCTGATTGTTGGAGGTTTGACCTAGGAGGAGTACGACCATCTAAATTTCGAGGACGAAATTATTTTAAGGTGGGTAGACTTGTAACACCCTATTTTCTAAAATTGGGGATTTTTGAAAATTTATTATTTTTATTGTTTATAAATGGTGTTTTAGGCATGATAGGATTTTTTGGCGATTAGTAGTGTGATTTAAAACCATTTCTAAAGTCATGCTAAGTCATGACTTATGACTTTGTGATTTTGGTTAGTATAACTTAGTGTAAACCCTAGTTTTCTCTAACCTAGAAGTTGCCATGACCATGAGAGTTTAGCCATAGGCTTAGAACACCAAATTAGTGATTTTTAGCCTAAAGGGTATTTTGGTAATTTTCTAGAAATTATTTGGAATTATTTAGATCCATGTGTTTTTATTATTGTTTAATTATTGTTAAGTGTCATGAGAGCCCCTAACCAAGTTTAGCCTAATCTAGAGGTTAGTTACTAACCTAGAAGCTATATGATAGATATTTGGTCATGGGATAAAGTGAGATAAATATCTAATTTACCTTTAAGGATATTTTCCTTAAACCACTCCAAATATCAGACCCTTTACCCAAAGTCCAAGCCTTAGCCATGAAGGAAGGGCTAGGACACCCCCCCATGCCATGGCCGGCCAAGGGCACCCCCTTGGCAGCCCACACTTCTATATAACCCCTTTGTATTAATTCATGAATAATTTACATGGATTTAATTCCTAGAAAATTCCAATTTCTTTAAACCTACACAACTTGAGCAATTTTGATCCAAATCACCTATAGTTTCTTGCATTGGACTCCCCTACACTAGAGGGTACTAGTTAGGGCCTGCTATTGAGGATTTGGAAGCTTTTGGCATCACAAAGTTGAAGGATACACACCCCCCTCTTCTTTAATTTTCATTGGATTTGCACAAATAGGTAAATGCCCATAAACTTTGTTAAATTTGTATTTTCTCTTCATATTTGCATGCATCTAGGTACTAGGGTACTGTAGGTCAAGTTTGGTGAAAAATAGGATTGATTTGGTGTCCGTATCGGACACGTATCCTAGGCTTTTAAACTGTGTTTGATGAAATGCCACTGAGAAATGGATTTTGTTAAAATGTAAAACAAATTACATTTTCTGTTAACCCTCTCTCTCACTCTATGTCCCTCTCTCACTTCCCTCTCTATATATATGTAATATATATATAAGTTTTATATATATATATGTATATATATATATGATATATATATATTGTATTAGATATACATAGTATTATCATTATATATAAATATGTGGGTGGTTTTATTATAGTTAGGCCTATATTGATATATATATATATATATATATATATATATATATATATATATATATATATATATATATATATATATATATATATGTGTGTGTGTGTGACTTCCTAAATATAGGTTATGAGGAAACCTATAGGTTATCAAGCCTATGGCCTAGGTTACAAGCCTATGGCATTAGAGGCTAACTCAATTTGACCTAATGACCAAAACACTACTAGTTGACCCTTGTTGACTAAGGGTTGACAAAGTCAACCTTAGGTCAAATTTGACCTAGTTAACCTAGAATTGACTAGGATTTACCTAACTTTGACTAGTTTAACTAGTCTGACCATGTTTGACCCAATTACCTCATTGACTAGTCTTTGTTGACCTAATTACCTTACTGACTAGTCTTTGTTTGACCAATACCTTAGTTGGTCTAAGTTTGACCTAGACTTGACCCAGATTGATCATGTTGACTAGTATTTGACTAGTTGATTAGAATGTTGACCAAGAGTTGACTGTGACCTAGATTTGACTAACCTTGACTTGTTTGACCTTGTTTGACTCTAATTGACCTAGTATGACTTCCTGTGACCTAGTTTGACTATTAGAGTTGACCAAGAGTTGACTTTTGACCAGATTGACCTAGGATCATGTAGTATGCATTGTACACTTTATTTTTACCATTGTGGATACATTGTGACTTGTATTGCTCTGATTAGGAGCTATACACCTCTCCTCAGACAGTATATCTTCTTCAGACATTCAGTTATCAGGCGAGTACATTCTCTGACCGTTTCATATTTGCCAGAATTTATATTCTTGCTCTAGATTACTTTACTTGATGCTGACACGATTGTATCACGGATTGGTACTATATGGATCTTTTCATGAGATGTTATCTCCCTCGGGAGCATCAGATACAGCATGTTTGTGCGTTTCACAAATCATCATGTATCTCTATGCTTTCATAGATTCACGAATCGCTTGTGACTCATGTACTCTCATGATTCACAGAGCCTCTCATGAATCTTCCATTTATGGACTTATCATGAATCTTAACATAACTTGAACGGATCCTTGTGTATTGATTGGGGATGGGGGAGTGGAAATAGTCATGTGGATATTACCTCAGTAGCTAGTCATGAATCACTCTTAGCTGTAGCCATGAATCTCCTATGCCATTTCACATGTCTATATTTTACTCTGACTCACTAGACACTGCTAGTTCTCTATTATAGTAGATATTTTAGTACAGTTATCTCTTTTGCTACATGTATCTTCCTTCAGCGTTTCCTGTATTTTACTCTATTGCATGCTTTATATTTCCTATCATACTATGCACTGCGTGAGATGTATTGTGCTCGTTCCTGTCCTGACTGGACCTGTTAAAAATATTACAGAGGATGAGGATGAGGCCCTGGTGTCTACCTATTATGGAGCAGGACTAGATGATACTTATGTTGTGGACCCTCAGCAGGATCCACCTGCAGCTGAGGATGTTGCCCCTGTAGTCTAGGCTAGTTTAGCTAGACAGTCTTTATGTATTATCATTTTGTCTCACATTTTGAGTTGTATTTCGAGATGTTGAGATGTATAGACTCTTAGACTTATTCTGTATATTGGGTCGACATTCTGGATATTATGTTATCCTAGACACTTGGACTTATTTCATCTATGATACTGTTCTCTTGAGTTACTGTCTATCTATCTATCTTTTATTCTTCAGCCTAGATGTGATTGAGATTGTTTTCTGTTTGTCACCTCCATTCGGAGAGTATAAACTGTACAGGTACTTTATATTGTTAGATGATTGACCTAGGACAGCGTTCTACCGCCGACACTGTGGCGTAGGCTGGACGTACCCACTTCTCGTGCCCTTACTCTAGGGTGCGGGTCGTGACACTTCACTTGCTGACATACCAAGCAACGAAAAATAAATCTAGCTATCTCCCTCTTCATCCCGTTCCACCAGAAGTGCTGCTTGATATCTTGGTACATCTTGGTCCCTCCAGGGTGTATAGAATATTGAGAACTGTGAGCTTCTGTCATAATTTCCTGTCTGATATCTCCACTAGGCACATATAGGCTTGATCCAAACCTAAGTGTATCATCTTTATGGATTTGCATCTCCTTTCTGAGCCCTGACTCACATTCTGCCCTAAGCTTCTGAATTCTTGGGTCCTGAGCCTGAGCTACCTTGATCCTGTCTACCAAGTCAGATTGAACTTGTAGACTCGCCAGAACTCCTACATCACAAGGAAGTATAACCTCGATGCCCATCTCCTGAAGGTCTTCTAAGATATACCTCTGTGTTGTTAATATAAATGCGTCGCCTCTCCTGCTGAGAGCGTCTGCTACCACATTAGCCTTGCCTGGATGATACTGAATCTCCACGTCATAATCCTTGATCAGCTCTAACCATCTTCTCTGCCTCATGTTCAGCTCCTTCTGAGTAAAGATATACTTTAGACTTTTATGGTCCGTGTACATATCCACTCGATCACCATATAAGTGATGCCTCCATAGCTTCAAAGCAAATACTACTGCCGCCAACTCCAAGTCATGAGTTGGGTAATTCTTCTCGTGGTTCCGAAGCTGCCTAGATGCATACGCTATCATCTTCCCATGCTGTATGAGGACACATCCAAGTCCTTTACCTGACGCATCACAATATACTGTAAAATCTCCGGGTCCAACTGACAATGTAAGATTAGGCGCTGATATCAACTTCTGCTTCAGATTCTCAAATAATGACTGGCATTCTGCCGACCAAATGAATGGCACATCCTTCCGTGTCAAGCGGGTCATGGGTGCTGAAAGCCTTACAAAATCTGATACAAATCTCCGGTAATATCCTGCCAATCCCAAGAAACTCTGCACATCAGCTACGGTCTTGGACACTGGCCAACTCTCTACTGTTTCTACCTTCTTGGGGTCCACTGCTACTCCAGCTCCTGATATGATATGACCCAAAAATGAAATGTGATCTGACCAAAACTCACACTTGCTGAGCTTGACATACAACTGGTTCTCTCTCAGAACCTGTAACACTTTTCTGAAGTGGTCTTCATGCTCCTCCTCACTAGCAGAGTATACGAGAATGTCGTCAAAAAACACAACGACAAACTGATCTAAGTATGGCATAAAGATGCGGTTCATCAAATCCATGAATATTGCTGGAGCATTGGTTAAACCAAACGGCATTACAAAGAATTCATAATGCCCATACTTCGACCTGAATGCTGTCTTGGGAATATTCTCCTTCCGAACCCTCACTTGATGATACCCTGAACGAAGATCTATCTTGGAGAAAACTCTAGCTTTGCTCAACTGATCAAATAAGTCGTCGATCCTGGATAGTGGGTACTTGTTCTTTACTGTTGCCGTGTTAAGCTTCCTGTAATCAATGCACAATCTGGATGACCCATCCTTCTTTCCCACAAGTACCACTAGTACTGTCCATGGTGATATGCTAGCTTGGATGAACTTCTTCTCCTTCAATTCTTCTATGTGCTGATATACCTTGGCCTGCTCCGAATCCGCCATTCTGTAAACCCGATCTGATATCGGTTTAGTTCCAGGTGC
Organism: Iris pallida; assembly: GCA_029216955.1. Classification (NCBI taxonomy): domain Eukaryota; kingdom Viridiplantae; phylum Streptophyta; class Magnoliopsida; order Asparagales; family Iridaceae; genus Iris; species Iris pallida. The sequence goes on along the minus strand of JANAVB010014797.1, from coordinate 28,284,688 downwards.
CAATTCTATGCTGAACTGTAATCCCTCTTCTCGGAATTTTGAATTATATTTTATTTATTGAATTAAATAGTGATTTTTGGAGTTTCCATAAATAATTATTAGTTAATTATTACGGTAGATGATTTTAATCATAATTAAATTTGGAGTACAAGGTGACTAGAAATCGTGGCACGGATAGTGCAGTGGCGTGCTTTGACTAGTGTGTTAGCCATGCCAAGAAAGGCCAAGCCATAGTGATGCCCTAACTAGGAAAACCAGGCTAAGTTGTGACATGACCATTATAAATAGTTTAATTATTTATATTTAATATTATTTGATATTAGGAGACCCGGTTGTACCAAACTAGCCCAGACTGGACCGGAACTGAGCTCAAGCCCTTGTAGTCAGGCGAGACGTCCAATGACATTCGTGTTGACGTATTTGTAAGATGGTATTGTATTTCATTTTAATTAACTGAGGAATATTTCTAAGTATCCGTATAATAATATTATAAATATTATTTTTAGTGATATTTAGTGACTTTTGTATAAAATAGGCCCTAATCTAGGAATAGATAATACTGGTATTTTAATTAGATTTTTATGGATACTATTATACTAGTATTCACATGAATATATATTGAGACGTAGATATATATATTGATATATAGGGTCATATATATTTGGAATAAATATATATATACAATATGATGAGGTTATAATATGTACCTTATTGAAGTGTGTATATAGGAAGATATATAGAGACATACATCTTGTGTAAATATTTACATGTGTGTGTATGTACATATATATATATATATATATATATATATATATATATATATATATATATATATATATATATATATATATATATATAAGCATGTATGTATGTATGTATTTAAGTATGTATGTATGTATTTATAAATATGTGGTATAGATACGTATTAACCATATACATATAAATTTATATATGTATGAAAACATATATGGTGTATATATATACGGGTACGTATATATAATAAAATAATACAATATGTGTGTACGTATGCTTATATATATAAATACATACGTGTAGGTTTATATATAAATATATATACATGTACATATACTTGTAATGTATAAATATACATATCTAGTTACTATTAAATAGAAATAAGGAAAAGAAAAAGAAATCTTAGAAAACCCCAGCCCATAAGCCCATACCCGACCCGGCCTAACTCCTAAACCCACCAGCAAAGAATACAAGTTCTCACGATCCCCGATCCCCCCCTGTAGAAAACGCAGCCCTGGTAATATATATCCGTATATCTGAGAGAGATAGAGAGATGTCGAGAGGTCAAAACCCTACCCCCTCTGAGCCGCCACCATCAAGGGACCTTCGCCAACGCTGGGCGACCCCCCCCCCCCCCCCCGACAGTGGCTCATCGTCGGAGGACGGCCGACGACCCCCGCGGACAAGGACAGAACCAAGGAACAGAGCAATACTCTGTTTCTTCAACACAGCCAGGTACCTCTCTAATCGAGCCAATATCTCCTTGTATAGTAGGTCATTTTTGAATTCGTAAATTTCCCTAGAGAGCCTACCTGACCCTCTCGAAGTCCCCACACTCAGTTTTGAGGTGAACCGATCCATCGATCCCAAAAATCGATGGTAACATCAAGGAAAAACCGTTTCAAAAACAGTTTATAGGTAATCCGATTTCCTATGTTTGCTGATAAATTCTTGGCAACCCAGTAACTATTTAGAAAATATTTTTAAAGACAGACCTAGAGAACCTATACGGCTCTGTAACCCATTTTGCAGAAGTTGAATTGATCGACAGAGCGTCGAGAAATCGGCGTCTCAAATTGACCAAAAACCTATTTTCGAAACAGTAAAATTTCAATAAAATCTCTCGATACGACGTGCGTCCCACCAATCTGGGTGACGTGGTCGCGAATCGAAAGTATCGAAAGCTGCGTAATGGCTTCGTGGTCGTGTGGGCTTTGACGGAATTTAAATTGGTCGCGTGTGCGCGACGAATTTGATGCGTATCCGTCGAAATTCCCACTATCGACCTCTGTGCAAACTTCTCAATTACTTTGTGCATGCTCATCAGATCAAGACGAAACTTGCGCCAGCAGGACCGTATCATTTTTCTGGTCCTGCATGCCAAGTTTGGTCCAATTCTGAGACAGTTGAATCGTACGTCGTTTTGCGGGCCCCACGGTCCCACTCAACGGGCGATTTTGTGCACGGCCCGCCAAAACCCAACTTTGGACATATGGTTGGGTTCGTATCAAAAAACTGGATCCATAGACATGTAGTTTGATGACTTTAGAGACCGTTGATTCTGGCACGCTTTTCGGTGCAAAGCGGGTCCAACGGCGAACATCGTTTTGGCCCGAAATTACCGTTTTGCTCTTGTGTCCAGAATTGGACGTAAGGACATGCAATCGTAGCTAATTGGACTATTCTGAGATCATTGGTATTGTTTATTTCAGCTTCCGGGGACTGTTGTACGGGTTTTGACTATAGTGGCACATTGAGTAGTTCAGATTGTCGGTTTCACCAGCAAAGGACCACAGGCGAGTACAGTTTATTGTCTGCATTTCGATATTAATTTTTATTATATTTCATTGATTAGTCATTGATTATGTGGTTTCTATACTCTATTATAAATTATTGAGTCGAGAATGAGAAGTACCAAGGATGTGTGATCCGGCCGTAGACCTCGTTTACTTTTATGCAGTAGATCTCGTAGACATTGTTTGCTTTTATGCAGTAGATCTCGTAGACATTGTTTACTTTTATGCAGTAGATCTCGTAGACCTCATTTACTTTTATGCAGTAGATCTCGTAGACATTGTTTACTTTTATGCAGTAGATCTCGTAGACATTGTTTACTTTTATGCAGTAGATCTCGTAGACCTCGTTTACTTTTCTGCAAGTAGATCTCGTAGACAGTGTTTATCTTTCATGCAAGTAGATCTCGTAGACCGTGCGGTGTAGTGTCCCAGACTGATCACATATCAAAGGTACTTCTAACAGTTGGAGAAAGTATTTTGTGTCTATTTATTTACTATTAGTTTTCTGTATTTCCTGTTTATTTTCAAAACTCGTGATTGATGTCTAACCTTTGTTTATAGTCATTTTCTTTATTTGAAATTACATTCAGTGAATTGTGCTCGTTTCATTCCTGACTGGAAACCAACATTTTCAGGTTAACCGTGGATTCACTTAGCTTGGAGAGTGACGGGAATACTTACAGACAAAGCCATAGAGACTAGCTAGTTGGTTGAGTTGTAGTCATTCATTTATTTGTACAAGTTTATATTTTTACAAATGTAAAACTTGTGATCATTGTAAGTTAAATTAATTATATGAATGAGCATTATTTGTGATTTTGATCTTCATGGCCGTGACAGCGTTCTACCGCCGACACTGCGGCGTAGGCTGTCTTGGACACGTCTTGTGTCCGTAAAAAAAAAACGGGTGCGGGTCGTGACAAGTTTTTGTGGTAGCCCATGCAGGTCAGTCTTCGCAAATCACGCGAACTCGTGATGGTACTTAAGTTAGTTGTACTATTGCGAGCCTGCGACAAGAAAATGCTCATTCACGAATTATGATTAATTTAATTTAAGTGAATGACTAGGGCTAGGAGTCCCCTATACTAATTTACCAATGGGTAGTCTAGGCCATGGAATTTAGAAGAGGAGTCATTAATTTTAATAGTTTGTTAGATCCCCATAGGTACACTATTACCTCTTGATATGACGACACGATCCAATGTGGATAGATTATTCACTTGGTGAGACAGGGCTTCATAGAAATAATGATCTAACATTGATAAATTGTGCAAATCCTCATCCTTGTCTGTTAGACATCATCCTCATGTCTTATCCCTGAATTGCCTATTTAGTTCCTATTTTGCCCAAGAATTATTATTTTATATAAATTCTGATTATTGTTAACCATATACGAACCTCGAGTTAGTTTCGATTCAAAGTTTTTCCTCAATAGTTTGAATACACATGAAATGGATACTAGAATTTTTGTATTCCTTTTGTCTTCAGTTATTTCCTCTATGTTCGATCTTTCATTCGAAGGGTGGTGACTGATAGGACAAATACTTATGTTTTATTTCATAGTCAACCTGTTTAAATCTCTAGAAGCTCAGGGATTTATACAGATATAGTTAAGGGAATGTTAGTTAGCTCATAATGGCAGGACAGTAGCGCGCTGTCGCCATTTATTTGAATTATGAAGACTCTGGATTTCCTGCAGCCAGCAGCGCACTGGCAAGACACAACCCCTAGAGGTGAAATTAGTTTAAGAAAATATATAGGTTATAGAACATTCCTGAAACTATGACTAGTGGCCCACTCCTGATCGTAGTTACCCTTGAGCCAATATTGGATAGAGTTAAGTAATGTTCGATTTATGTCATATTTGAGTTACGAAACCAAGGGTTTACCATAGCCCGATTTTACGGGCGAGGCGTAGTCCTCGGTGAAATGACTTCAAACATGATTACAAGTTTGGGATACCATAGAGGATAGGACAGTGCCTTGTATGCTCTATAAGATTCGAAGCCAATAGTAGTAGAAGTTCTGTGAGATTGGGTAGCGTGTCTCCCGACCTAGCATTCCGTGGTCCTTGTGATCTATTGACGAGGTAATTGTCTGACACTAATAGGTTTACCTAGAACATGGAATTTAGAATGTCCATAACCCATTAGCCAACCAAGTCCTTGTGGATAAGAAGATAGTAGGAAGACCGTATAAGCAAGAACACCGGGTAAGTTTGATTCTCACGAAACTCGAACTACTCATGCCTTCTTTCAAAAATCTCGCATAATTGTATTCAACTATTTTAACAAACGCTGCTGTTACAGCTTAGTTTTGCAAGCTCACTCTGTTCTCGAGCTTGATTCGAGGCAAATGTTTAGTGGGGATGCCTACTAACTTATTGTCTAATCAGAATCAGTGTATTATGGTCTGATCAACCATGATGCATTTGGTTCGCTCTTCGTTTAATTACACTACGTGGATGGAGATATATAGGTATCTAGGATCCCATCCACGACTGCTTTGACAATTTCTCTTGAATTATACGTTCACCTTTGGATCACGTGATTGTATTCAGTAACATCGTTCTTGAACTCTTTATAGTTTTGTCTTTCACTGATTTGGAAAGACAGAAGCTCGAAATTGGTAGAGAGATACCGCATATTCCTATGGCTATGGTAGTTGTATACACAAGGGTAGTTATCATCAGCCAGCCATGTGATCGAGTTACTCGTTCTCCTCTCGACCCCAAACTCTTATCGGGACTTTCAAGCCATCTGAATTTAAGAATGATTAGGGATTTACCCTTAGTCGTAATGCCAACCCAGGAGACTATTTCTAGTCTCAAGAAACAATTCATTGTGTCTCTAAATATTTTCTTGAATATTGCCTTACTTTCAACCCTTATGCCTTGACTCAACCGTCCCTCGACCAAAGCCCACAGTTTAGACATGAGATGAATAGACAAGGCTAAGGACAATAATTTACCGTGACTGTGGTAGACACTCATCCCGAGATTGGTTTCCAACAAGTATTACCTTAGTCACGTAAATTTTATTATTAAAGCCTAACTAGTATGGGAACCCCACAGTCACTAGCTTAGCCAATACCGTAGCTTAAATACCCTGTCATATTATGACCTACCAGTTGTCAACAACAATGCATGATCACTACAACTCATGTATACTGTAGACAAGCATATCATTCTATTTTATCGACCATGTGTCATGGTACACACTCGTTTTCTATTTAGTGAGGAACGATCCTTGACTCGACTTATAACCAACGTACCCCGTTACGCCGTGCTTGATTCTTTATTAACAAGAGTCGAGGTATAATACCTGGATTTTGGAATTCTTCTGACCTCATTATTCCTAAGACCATATCCTAGCTTCTAAGGTGGGTAGACCGTAAGCCTTCTAAAATTTTAGGATACACGAGGATTATCGATTGATTAGAATACCTTCCATTAGGATGATGATTAGTGCCCTTGGACTCCCACTTTTCATTTAGATCATTTTGTGTCCCCGGCCGTGTCATTAATAATCGGGGCACGAGACCAACTGTTACCTTCCAACAAATTTCATATGCAAGATCTAGACGAGCCCACCTTTATCTAGGTATATCATGTCTCACTCAAACCCGTTTCTTTGTACTCTATTTTTATGGTATGATTTTCAGGACAAAAGGATTAGCTATAACCCTTACCATAATACCGGTATGCTTTCCGATTTTTATTAGAGCTTCAACTTCGTCTCGAACCTTTCGACCCAATATATGGTGGTGATCTACTCGAAGCCACTACGCACATTGTCATTAGTGTGCCCCTCATTAGTGTCTTCTCGTACTACTTAAACACAAAAGTCACATAAGGCGCATCTTCAGGGCTCTAGAGACCTAACTAACCAATCAGACTGCACCTAGCTCAACCACTTGGGTGAAAACTTGTTCTAGGTTACCCTAACCGAGTAGAAATAGTTTATCATTGGATCTTGTCCAGTCAATATAGATTGAAGTCCAAGGTTCATCCAATCGACGACTGATGCTAATTAGGGAACCCATTAAGACCCAGTAATACCCATTCATGCGTACCACCATAGTTATACTATAAAATCGAACTTTCTGAAATAGGTACCTATACCCATTATGTTGTCTTCCCTTCTTAGAATGTGAAGTCATTCGTAACCCTTATCCCATCTACCTAGAAGTCGTGATGCGATTTTGTATTGTATTTATATTCTTTGCTCGTGCATTTAAATAACCACGAAATAGATCGCAATCTTGATTTCTCAAATTCTGTTCTATCATAAAATCGTTCTTAGTTTTAAGTTCGAGAACGGAATTTTCGGAGTGCATAGGTTGCAAGCCACTCTAAGAAACGAAGGGTCTCTTCGAAGTTAGCCAGTGATTGGAACGGAGTAGCCCCAATCTAGCTAATGAGTCAATGGTTCATAAGGTCCATTTTATCGGTATCGTTTGATATCCTCTACCGCTCTTGTAACTTCGTGCTTGTTCACAGTTATTCTTTCTCGTCTTTTCGTACCATTGACTCTCGTCCTTCCTATTTTGGGGGTCGATAACCGTGTTGCTTAGAATTTAGCAGGGGTTATAGTATAAGTTAGTTGATAATTGAATTTTGGGTGGCTTGATGGATATGCGAGGATTATAGATACCATAGGCGATAGATATCTATTGGAAGAATTTGAGCAAAAAGTTGGAAGATTATATGTTTTAGTGACAAAGCCTTGAGGGAGTAGTATGCCCAAAGGTGGGTAGAGGTCCTTGGAGTTTCGTAGTTACAGAATGGCTAGGAGGAGGATATAAACTGTTTTTGAAGAATTAAAATTCGAGGAAATTAAGGTAATATTGGATTTTCTTGTTGAAATTAAGGAATAGTTACGAATTAGAATTTCGAGGACGAAATTATTTTAAGGTGGGTAGATTTGTAACCCCTCTTCCCAGAATTTTTGAATTATATTTTATTTATTGAATTAAATAGTAATTTTTGGAGTTTCCATAAATAATTATTAGTTAATTATTACGGTAGATGATTTTAATCATGATTAAATTTGGAGTACAAGGTGACTAGAAATCGTGGTACGGATAGTGCAGTGGCGTGCTTTGACTAGTGTGTTAGCCATGCCAAGGAAGGCCAAGCCATAGTGATGTCCTAACTAGAAAAACCAGGCTAAGTTGTGACATGACCATTATAAATAGTTTAATTATTTATATTTAATATTATTTGATATTAGGAGACCCGGTTGTACCAAACCAGCCCGGACTGGACCGAAACTGAGCTCAAGCCCTTGTAGTCAGGCGAGACGTCCAATGACATTCGTGTTGACGTATTTGTAAGATGGTGTTGTATTTCATTTTAATTAACTGAGGAATATTTCTAAGTATCCGTATAATAATATTATAAATATTATTTTTAGTGATATTTAGTGACTTTTGTATAAAATAGGCCCTAATCTAGGAATAGATAATACTGGTATTTTAATTAGATTTTTATGGATACTATTATACTAGTATTCACATGAATATATATTGAGACGTAGATATATATATATATTGATATATAGGGTCATATATATTTGGAATAAATATATATTTTTCTTTTTTTTTTTTTTTTGGAATAAATATATATATATACAATATGATGAGGTTATAATATGTACCTTATTGAAGTGTGTATATAGGAAGATATATAGAGACATACATCTTGTGTAAATATTTACATGTGTGTGTATGTATATATATATATATATATATATATATATATATATATATATATATATATATATATATATATATATATATATATATATATATATATATATATATATATAAGTATGTATGTATGTATTTATAAATATGTGGTATAGATACGTATTAACCATATACATTTTTTTTTATTAACCATATACATATAAATTTATATATGTATGAAAACATATATGGTGTATATATATATGGGTACGTATATATATAATAAAATAATACAATATGTGTGTACGTATGCTTATATATATAAATACATACGTGTAGGTGTATATATAAATATATATACGTATAAAAAAATATATAAATATATATACGTATACATATACTTGTAATGTATAAATATACATACCTAGTTACTATTAAATAGAAATAAGGAAAAGAAAAAGAAATCTTAGAAAACCCAGCCCATAAGCCCATACCCGACCCGGCCTAACTCCTAAACCCACCAGCAGAGAATACAAGTTCCCACGAGACCCGACCCCCTTGTAGAAATCGCAGCCCTGGTAATATATATCCGTATATCCGAGAGAGATAGAGAGATGTCGAGAGATCAAAACCCTACCCCCTCTGAGCCGCCACCATCAAGGGACCTTCGCCAACACTGGGCGACCGCCCCGACAGTGGCTCGTCGCCGGAGGACGGCCGACGACCCCGCGGACAAGGACAGAACCAAGGAACAGAGCAATACTCTGTTTCTTCAACACAGCCAGGTACCTCTCTAATCGAGCCAATATCTCCTTGTATAGTAGGTCATTTTCGAATTCGTGAATTTCCCTAGAGAGCCTACCTGACCCTCTCGAAGTCCCCACACTCAGTTTTGAGGTGAACCGATCCATCGATCCCAAAAATCGATGGTAACATCAAGGAAAAACCGTTTCAGAAACAGTTTATAGGTAATCCGATTTCCTATGTTTGCTGATAAATTCTTGGCAACCCAGTAACTATTTAGAAAATCTTTTTAAAGATAGACCTAGAGAACCTATACGGCTCTGCAACCCATTTTGCAGAAGTTGAATTGATCGACAGAGCGTCGAGAAATCGGCGTCTCAAATTGACCAAAAACCTGTTTTCGAAACAGTGAAATTTCAATAAAATCTCTCGATACGACGTACGTCCTGCCAATCTGGACAACGTGGTCGCGAACCGAAAGTATCGAAAGCTGCGTAACGGCTTCGTGGTCGTGTGGGCTTTGACGGAATTCAAATTGGTCGCGTGTGCGCGACGAATTTGATGCGTATCCGTCAAAATTTCCAGTATCGGCCTCTGTACAAACTTCTCAATTACTTTGTGCACGCTCATCAGATCGAGACAAAACTTGTGCCAGCTGGACCGTATCATTTTTCTGGTCCTGCATGCCAAGTTTGGTCCAATTCTGAGACAGTTGAATCGTACGTCGTTTTGTGGGCCCCACGGTCCCACTCAACGGGCGATTTTGTGCACGGCCCGCCGAAACCCAACTTTGGACATACGGTTGGGTTCGTATCGGAAAACTGGATTCGTAGACATGTAGTTTGATGACTTTAGAGATCGTTGACTCTGGCACGCTTTTCGGTGCAAAGCGGATCCAACGGCGGACATCGTTTTGGCCCGAAATTACCGTTTTGCCCCTGTGTCCAGAATTGGACGTAAGAACAGGTAATCGTAGCTAATTGGACTATTCTGAGATCATTGGTATTGTTTATTTCAGCTTCCGGGGACTGTTGTACGGGTTTTGACTATAGTGGCACATTGAGTAGTTCAGATTGTCGATTTCACCAGCAAAGGACCACAGACGAGTACAGTTTATTGTCTGCATTTCGATATTGATTTTTACTATATTTCATTGATTAGTCATTGATTATGTGATTTCTATACTCTATTATAAATTATTGAGTCGGGAATGAGAAGTACCAAGGATGTGTGATCCGGCCGTAGACCTCGTTTACTTTTATGCAGTAGATCTCGTAGACATTGTTTGCTTTTATGCAGTAGATCTCATAGACATTGTTTACTTTTATGCAGTAGATCTCGTAGACCTCATTTACTTTTATGCAGTAGATCTCGTAGACATTGTTTACTTTTATGCTGTAGATCTCGTAGACCTCGTTTACTTTTCTGCAAGTAGATCTCGTAGACAGTGTTTATCTTTCATGCAAGTAGATCTCGTAGACCGTGCGGTGTAGTGTCCCAGACTGATCACATATCAAAGGTACTTCTAACAGTTGGGAAAAGTATTTTGTGTCTATTTATTTACTATTTGTTTTCTGTGTTTCCTGTTTATTTTCAAAACTCGTGATTGATGTCTAACCTTTGTTTATAGTCATTTTCTTTATTTGAAATTGCATTCAGTGAATTGTGCTTGTTCCATTCCTGACTGGAAACCAACATTTTTAGGTTAGCCGTGGATTCACTTAGCTTGGGGAGTGACGGAAATACTTGCAGACAAAGCCATAGAGACTAGCTAGTTGGTTGAGTTGTAGTCATTCATTTATTTGTACAAGTTTATATTTTTACAAATATAAAACTTGTGATCATTGTAAGTTAAATTAATTATGTGAATGAGCATTATTTGTGATTTTAATCTTCATGGCCGTGACAGCGTTCTACCGCCGGCGCTGCGGCGTAGGCTGGCTTGGACACGTCTTGTATCCGTAAAAAAAAAAGGGTGTCGTGACATGAACTCAATATCTCGAACTGGTGGTAGCCCTGGAAGTTCTTCGGGAAATACATCTAGAAATTCATCAACTACCTTCGGAACTTGAACTTATTCCATTACCGTTATTACTCCCTGCTCTTGCTGAGTTGCCTCTGATCTGACTAAGGTGAATCTCTTCATGCCTGGAATATCAAAAGATACACTCCCACTACGATAATCTATTGTCGTATGACTGTCTTTCAGCCAGTCCATGCCTAAGATAACGTCGAAATTTCTAACAGAAAATTCTATCAACTGGGCGGGTAAGGAATGCCCGCAAACTACAACACTACACGCTAGAATAACTCTACTAACTCCTACGAGCCCATTACCAGTGAGTATATTTAACCTCCCTGGCAATGCCTCGAACTCCATTCCTAGTCGTGTTGCAAATTGTGCAGATATAAATGAGTGGGATGCTCCCGAATCAAACAATGCTACTGCGGGATATGAGGCGACGAGAATGTTACCTGCCACAACATCTTCCGATGCTAATGCCTCCTCTAGGGATAGGGTGAATGCCTGCCCTCGACCTCCTTGTTGGTTCCCATGCTGCGGCCTAGCCTGGTGCTGCTGCTGGCCCCTTCCTTGATGATGCTGGGGTGGTCTATGTTGGTGTTGCTGCATCGGCGGTTCTTGCTGCCGAAACATCTGAGCCTGTGGCATTAACGGACGTTGGGCCAACGGTCTCACTGCTATCGCTGGTCCTCGATACTGTCCTGCCCCTGGTGCTGGCAGAGCAGGAAACTGCTGTACTGGTCCTCCCGTCCTCGAATTCATGGGACATATGGTAACCCGATGATCTGGATTTCCACATATCAAACACAGCCCGTTCAATGCCCGTCACACGTCTCTAGTGTGCCCTATCTTCCCATAATAAGTGCAGCCCGCTGGGGGTTGCTGGTTCTTTCTCTGTTGCTGCTGCTGCCTGGGTGGTGGTGCTGGCCCTCGTATCGCCACATCGTGGATACGAATGCCAGGGGATGGTGCTGTTGTTCGGGGCGCTGCTCTCCCTCCTCCTTCAATCTGACTGTGAGATCTCTTCTGACCCCCAGTCCTAGCCGGGATCCTCTGAATGGTGATCTCATGCCTTCGGGTTGCCGTCAACACTTCGTCAAAAGTCTGGTAGTTGTGCCCCTCTATCAATTGCAAGAGCTCAAGATGAAACCCTTGCTGGAACCTCATCGCCCTCTGGCGCTCCGTTGCTACCATCTCTGGGGAAAACCTACTCAATCTGCAGAACTCCGCTGCATAAGCATCTACTGTCTTGCCGGCCTGCTTGAGGTTGATAAACTACTGTTGTAGCTCAAACTGCGCCACAACTCCATAGTACTTTGTCTTGAATCTTGCTGTAAAATTGTCCCAAGCAACGGGACGTCTGATACCTACTTCCTCTGATTCCCACCAATCACGTGCGAGATCCTGAAGTAACAACTTCACCTGATCCACACGTTCTTCTGCCGGCACCATAGCGGCTGTCAGAATAGCCTTAATATCCTTAAGCCATGCATCTGCTGAGATGGCATCCTCCGTGCCCTCGAAACGGCGGGGGTTGTACCTGCAAAATCTGGTTGATGCTCATGAATCTGGCCTCGCCCCTCTTTCCAATGCCGTCTGCAACCCTTGGTTGAGTAGTACGTTCTGTTCTTGTAACTGAGCGTGCATGCGCTGCGGGGCTAACATCTGATGTTGCTGAGTGGCCATCATCCCTCTCATGATTTCCAGAAAGGCTGGTGTGTCCATTTCTGCAGGGGTAGGTGGAACTGTTGGTGGCGGTGGAACATCCGGATACTGCGATCCAGCTGCTGCTTCCACTATCACTTCTTCTTGAATAGCCTCTTGGGGTAGTACTGGCCCCTGTTGCTGACCAACATGGTCTGTCCATGTTGCTCTTGTTGTTGTTGTCCAGCTCTGACAGTCGCGAACAAAGTGCCCCTAAAGAAAAGGACAAGAGAACAATCAAACGACCGGACATGAAGGATCAATGAAGCCAAAGGATATGAGAAGGTCAAGCTAGGATTGAGAACAACGAATCATGAGATCAAGGGGGAACATGTGTGATTGAGACGTCCTATAAATCAAAACACCCCACAAGTCTGAAATCAGACCTGCATGGGCCACCACTAAAACCTTGTCATGCCCCAGAACCAGAATACTGGAGAGCGGGGGAGTGACTCAGCCAGCTACGTATTACGGGTAGATGAATACCGTATAATACGATCAATGCTGTCTAAAAGACGAGAGGGTGCATACTACATAAAAGTCTTACTATGGTCATTTCACATCTATTGTCTCAATCATTCAAATAAGAAACAGAAATAGAGAACATATAAGATAAAGCAGTAAGGCGTCCCAAACGCTCTGTCAAAATGTTCTTGATATCTGGCTTTACAAAACATAACCAGATGATGTAGCGAAGTATACACAATTGTTATCAGCTGCAGTCTGATTTAATTACAATTATGCAAAAGTAAGTACAAGACAATCCGGTAAAGTATAAAGTATAAAGTATAAAGTATAAAGTATTTAACAAAACGAGCGGTGAAGTAAAGAACCCCAACTCGAGTCCTCCTGCGATCATCCCTCTAGTGTTGACCATCGTGGAGGTAGAAGTAAGCTGGATCCTCGGGGACCGGCTCTAAATCTGGCCATGCAAAACCAGAGAGGTTAGACCTCTAATAGCAAGTACCGCAAGGAAGCACGATATGAGGATGAAACCAGTAAATAAGAGAATATAATAATAGATCTCTGCTTGCCACTGGGATTCACATAACATCACGACACTTCGAACCAACCTCCCAACCAAACAACGACAGAAGTTGGCCCGTCATGTCCTGACATTCTGATCATCTCAGTTAGGTAACAGAGTAGATACAGTACACAAACAAATCAATTTAAACGGCCATTCAATTACTACGGCTTGCTACTGTGATTTCTAAGTTATTCTGGAATTATGCAATAAAGAAATTCCTCTGTTCTTACTATGTGCAAGCAAGGCTAGTTTACCCAGTCAATCAATTACGCCAATCATGAATTAGACGAGTCCCAGTAGGACGCCCGTCATCAATGTACAATATACAATAGATAATATAACCAGATACCGCTTCCTGTCCGTGTGACAGATTTGTAGTATCTGTGGGGACCAACCGGCCTGTCGGGCACTACTAGTCCCAAGAGGGCTGCCATGTAAGAACTCGAGAATCCATTTTCTCCATTTAATCATTATTTTATTTAACTTAATAGTCTCTACGTTAGGTGAAATCCTATGCCGTGGATCATGGTCATTCAGAATGAGTATTTTCGTACGGGGTACGATATGTACAACTCTACAACGGTACCAGTGCGGTTAGGTTGTAGGTCTTACATAGCGTAATACAACAATCAAAACTAACCACGGAGTAACCATGCCTTGACCATAAAGTACACATGCTATTTTTGTAAGATAAATAGATAAATACTAAATAAATAAATAAATAAATAATTAATTTTGAAGCCTGCATGTGCCTGTATGCCAATATTCGAGATTAGCCAGTCGATTGTAATAGTTCATAGTTAATATGAACGTGTCTTATTCATTTATTTCAATAAGACGACTAGCCAGTCTCTCAGTTCCAACTAGGAACGCATGATCAATTATTAATCGAGATAACCAATAATGTTATTTAATGTTTAGACAATAATCACTGTTAATAAATGCCAAGGCAATCAATTAATGTTAATAGATGTCAATCAATGTCAATCAATGCCATTTTGGAACAAGAATCAGTCAAGAAAACATTTAGAATCAGAGTTCATGCGGCCAGAAAATCATGCGGCCAAGAAAATTTAAACTCATGCGATCGGACAAGGATGATTCCATGCAGCCGGAAATGAGCAGTCCCATGCGGCCAAAACCTGCAAGCCTTAGGCGACTAGAACTTAAAGGGGATCTCATGCGGCTATGGTTAAAATGAGACCATACGGCCAGGGGAAATTCCATGCGGCTAGGGGATAGCAAACCCCATGCGGCTCGAAATGACATGCGCCCATGCGGCTCGAAGTGACATGCGCCCATGCGGCTGAACATAGGACAAGCCTATATGCGACTAAGGAAAACCAAATTCATGTGGCTAAGAATAAGTACAACCCTATATGCGGCTGAGAGGTCATACAGCGTCATGCGGCCGAGAATGATCAGCGCCATGCGGCTGCGGGACTAAATGCATATGCGGCTAGCTAAGGACTTATGCGGCTGATAAGTCCCATGCGGCCGACTAAGCCCATGCGGCTGGAATTGAAATCAGTCTCATGCGGCTCAAACGAATGAACACATACGGCTCAAACGAATGAACTCATGCGGCTGGAATTGCCCATGCCCATGCGGCAAAAATGCCCATGCGGCCAGGGGACTTGCCTCATGAAGACTCATGCGGTCAAGCTTTGTCATGTGGCCAGAACTGTTCTTCTTCTCCGAATTCCTAAGGACATAACCATAGAAACCATTGCTTCAAAGCTCTCTAATTCCTTCATTCTAAGCCCAAATCTGAACTTCCATAGGTCAAAATGGGGTAGAACGAATTTCTCTACAACATGGAACCATCAAAACTTGGAAATAACAAAGTTTGCTAGATCGAAACCTAAGAAATCCGAAAATGCAACAAACTTAGATCTACAACAAATAAGCCATGGAAAGTGAAAATGCTAAGTACTAAGGAGACTCAAAATCAAATAAGGAAGATGATGGAACAATAATAATGGGGATCCATCAAGAAGCAAGTTGGCACTTGCCTAGCTCTTCCTAGGTTGGTGAAAGAGTTATGAGGAAGAAGAAGGAGAGTAATGGTGAAGTAATGAAGAGAGAGAAAAGAGGATGGGCTTAAATGGAAGGGGTGGTGGTAGGTGGGGGTTTGAGATGAACCAACTAAGCTAAACCAGAACAAACCGAACCCAAAGCAAGGCAGAAAGTAAAAGCAGGAAATAAAATACAGAAATAAAATTGCGGAAAATAAATTAACATGAAATTTAAGGGATTTAACTACAGAACAATACATGATAAATATTAAATAAATATATTAAAGCAGTACATGTATTAAAATACGTATTCTGGGAACGGGAAGTGACAGCATCTCTCTTAACCACTAAGCTAGACGTCATATATATATATATATATATATATATATATATATATATATATATATATATATATATATATATATATATATTGATCGTTAACTTAAGAACAAGATTTTGATATTCTAGTTATTAAGAATTGTATATCATATATTAAAATGTTATTATCTAAAGAGTTAATGGAAATTTATAATCATTGATTTAATTTGGTTTTTCGGACTTGTATAACAAATTTGGATCAATGCTAATTTGCTAATATAGCTAATTGCTAAAGTAAAGCGTACCATTTGTAAGAAGATCCTTGTTATGAAATTTTTTATTATAAATATATATATACTGCGTGTGAGGTGTTGAGTTGTTCCACCGAAGGGGTCGGCGTACCCAGAAATTCTACGGAGGGTTGCTCCGGGTGTGTTTTATACTCTTGTAAAAATTTTGGGCTCCAAAATACAAAGGCGACTGCCAAAATTTTTGAGAAATTCCATGGTTAGCTATTTTTAGAAAGTTGAAATGGTTAAACCCTAGTTCCTAAAATTTTATCAAATTTTCTAACACAACCTTGATCCTGAAATCCTTGAAAGAATTGCCTAGGCACACAAATTATGGTTTGACATTTTATTCCGCTAAGATGGAATCACCTGGTTAAATAATATTCGCTTATAACGTGTGTTCCCTATCACACGAAAAATGAGATACAAAATTTGAAGTTTTACTGTTACTAAGTTACATTTTGGTTAGAATTGCATTAGGATGGGAGAGAAACGCTTGGATCACACCTTCAAATTCTTTACAATAATTATATATTAAAAATCGAGTCCTGTTATCGGCATTCGTACGGCCATACGATGTTCGAGGTGAGGCTTAGCTCACTTTTCTGTTTTCCATTGGATTTCGAATCCCCAAATTCGGTCTTGTAATATCCAATGTAGCCTGGTTCCGATATTCTTGGAAAATTTTAAGTCATACAACAATTGTTATAACACTTGATTCCGATAACTCAAAAAATAATTCATGTGTTATCCTGATTATATCACATCATTATATGATTCCTGATACTAATGGGACGGATAAATCTAAGCACCGCCCATTAAGTATAAACCTGATTCCGAGTAAATGGGATTGTTGTTGAGATAATAGAAGCTGTGTGATCCAGAAGTGTTTCTCTAAATATTGTATTTGCATACAAGATTTTTTTGAGGTTTACACATTTATATCTGACACCTGAATTCTTTTAGAAAAGATGCTAATATTATAAGAAAATTCTTATCAATAAATCTACTTTTAAAATTTTCCTTTCCTCCAGTTCAATTTCGATAATTTTATCATCTTACTTTACCTATCTTACTCATTGACTGAGGGCTTGCTCGTCGTATTGACGACCTAGTATTGTTCACTAGATTTGTCGATATACTTCCAAGGAACTCCTACGACAAGTTGAAAGGAAGCTGGAGAACAAGAACGAGATTTTACTTTTGAAGGCAATTATGTTAGAATCAGAATACTCTCTATATCATTAATTCAGGTATACTTTTATTTTATATATTGGATTAATTGTTACACTGGGTAGAGTAGTTCATTTCCCTATTTATAGCTTAGAATTTCTCTTGTAGAATAATATTGATTTTATTATGCAAGATTATGACCTGTGATAACCTATCCTAGAGTCTTACGGGCGACAATCGCGAATACGGGTACTGGAGTATTCATATGTCATGTAGTCTGGGGATGGTGTTACGTACTCGACTCGTTGTATTCTGGGAGCGGGGTGTGACATGTACTATTCAAATGAAAGCCCAAAAATCCATAACAAAATTTATTATAACCTATTAAATCAAAGCCCAAAATTTATATAAGCATGAATCAATAATAATTGACTTAGGTCCAAATCAAATAATTAAAATGAAATTCTTAAAGCCCAACATATTAACCCCAAAAGATAATTATGTCACACACACACACACACACACACAGGGGGCGGATCGGGAGCCCCGCACGATGGAGCCCTGCCAAAGTCCTATCTCCCTGCACCTTCGAATCGAACGGGGCCCGCATGGGGTCCATGTGATGCCACACGATCCAAAGGCCAATGAGACGCGGGGCTTCGGCGGGGCTCCAAAAATGAGGCTCCCAATCCGGTGTGTGTATATATATATATATATATATATATATATATATATTTCGAAGATGCAATTTATTGAAATAAAAGGAGTGGCTCAAAAAGAGCATTACAGCAAGTACCATAGGCAAAAAACACAAAAAGTCCTTGGTAAACAAAGTAGGAAACATAAAAAGATTTAAAGGTGAAGATTCAAAATTTCGACAATTCGAAATTTTGAATTTTTAGAAAGGTCTTGGGCGTACAGCCCTGAGGATAAGCGGGCACGGAACCCGAAAATACAGGCGCGCAACCCAAAGGCACGCAGGCCAATGGAGAGCAGCGCACTGCTCGAAGGGCCACAGCCCGAGGGGGCGCTCTGGCCGAGGAGTCCTCGGGCCCCCCCCAGCGCGGCGCACGAAGCCGGACTGGCTCCGACGGAAAGGCCGGCCCTGTCAGCCCCTGTTTTTCAAATTTTAGTTAAATTAGTGTTAATTAATTTTTTTATGTCATTTATGGCCTTAAAATAATTATTAGGATTTTCAGGAATTTTTTTAGAATTTTTAAATGATTTTTAAATGAGTTTTAAATACAAAAATATCGATTTGCAATTTTCAAAATTGTTTTAATATAGTTTTGTAATAATTAGAATTTTTTTAATATCAGTTTGTAAATAGTTAATTGTTTTTAATGCGGAATGCAAATTTGATTTTGTATTTAGACGCTGGAAGGACCTATCCGTGATTTTCTAAACTCTAGGGAGTTTTCTGATAAAAACCTAAACCTAACCCTAACCGACCACCGCCTCTGCGTGTCGTCGTCTCCGGCGATCCACGACCAAACCCTAACCCTAATCCTAATTTCTAGCCCTAATCCCACCGCCCTAGGGTTCTATAAATAGCCCCTGACCCCCCAGACCCTAACCCTAGACTCCACGACCACCACAGCCCCCTACGCCGCCGCAACCAACCCATCTTCCCCGACGAGACTCGCCGGAGTTCGCCCTAACCTAGCCCGACGCCTACACGCCACTTCGACAGCCCCGACCACCACCATTCGACGCGTCTCTCTGAGACGATTGCAGCGCCACCACTCCGCCACCGTCCCGATGCCCCTAGCCGCCGTCTCCGCCTTCGAAAGCTTCCCCCAAAGTCGGACACACAGGTAACAGACCTGAGTTCGTGTCGTGCGTGTCTCGAACTCACGCACGACGTTCGCCTGGACACGGGGAACCTAGCTATAGGTCTGGACACGGGTGAATCGACTCGTGCGTATCGTGCTAGCCCAGACACGTAAATACCTGTGTCCCTAACTGTCCGGACACAGGCTCGTGTTTATATATTTTTTTTATATATAATGTTAATCAAAACCTAAATAAAATTCACTAAAACCCTATTCCTAACAAACGGGCCAACTGGCCCACTGGCCAGCGCGCAGTAATTAAAACCCCCACCCCCGCGCTCTGTTGGCTCGGGTTCGAGCCTTTCTGTTTCCTTTCCCTTTTCTTTTCCTTTTTCTTTTTCTTTTTCTTTTTATATATATATTTATATATATATGTATATACATTTATTTGTGTATATATATATGTATTACTATATATACTATATTTATGTATATATATACTTGCTGTTTTCTTTATATTTATATATATATATATATATATATATATATATATATATATATATATATATATATATATATATATATATATATATATATATATACTTCATCCTTTATACTTTATTATTTTATGTATATATATATTTCCTTGTGTATATATATATATATATATATATATATATATATATATATATATATATATATATATATATATATATATATATATATATATATATATATATATATATATATATATATATATATACATAAAATAATAAAGTATAAAGGATGAAGTATATATTATATATATATATATATATATATATATATATATATATATATATATATATATATATATATATATATATATATATATATATATATATATATATATATATTTTTTTTTTATTTTATATATATATATATATATATATATATATTATATATATATATATATATATATATATATATATATATATATATTTTATATATATATATATATATATATATATATATATATATATATATATATATATATATATATATATATATATATATATATATATATATATATTATATATACTATTATATATGTATACATCATTTTGTATATATATATATATATATATATATATATATATATATATTATATATATATATATATATATATATATATATATATATATATATATATATATATATATATATATATATATATATATATATATATATATATATATAGTTGAGTATTTTCTTAAATGTATGTATATATACATATATTTGTATATATATATATATATATATATATATATATATATATATATATATATATATATATATATATATATATATATATATAATATATAGTTGAGTATTTTCCTATATATATAAATATCCCTATATTTATATATATATATATTTTATTTCCTATATGTATTTTACTTAGCTTAGTGTAAATTATTTATATAAAATAATGTTCATACTTTTATAGTTACCATGTAAAACTTTACCTTATTAAAATAATAATATTTATTTTGACTATTTACCAAATTATATTTTTATTGTATTTAATTTACTGCAACCATTTGGTGTCCAAGCCTAGCATGGGTATTTGGGCTCAAATGTGTTTTCACACATTCAAGACCTGTACAAGTCATATTGGACTTGATTCATGGCCTTGGGTCCTGTATTTGAACTTTGGTTCAAATTATATACATGGACAAAATACGCAGATAATTAATTATTGTGTGCATTGCTGTTTTTGATTTTCTAAAAATACTTAAAGTTCTGCTAAAATTATGGAAAAATAGTATTTAGATACTATGTTAAGTTAGCTAATTTAGTATAAATTTTGTAGTATTTAATTTACTGTTTTGCCACTAGTTTGGCATATGAAACCAAAACTCATTTTCTGTATACTTAGGAAAACTGATTTTTATAAAATATTTGTACTGGTTAATAAATTCCAGAAAAATTATAATAAATTTCTATGACTAACAAGGATCACCTTGGTACTTTACTTTAAGAAAAAAATAGGCTATTTGTCTACTTCAAAAATTGTTAGAACATAATGATCTTTTGATTTATTTATTGATTAATTACGACTTGTAGCTTTTTGTGTTATTTGGAGTTTTAGTCGTGTTGAACCCCATCCCTCACTAGTGTAAAGACCCTAGAAAGTTAGTTAACATAGTGTGTCATCCCACATTGGTCTCCTATGCCAAAATCATCATTTTGGCTAGGTGCCCAATCACAAGTCGTGTTTCACAAATTAGTGTCCTAGTATTTTAGCTTAGTGTAAAACTAAGTTATTATATTTTACTTCTACAGCGACGAGTTACTGGACATCCATAGCACTGTTATCGCAGCTTGTTTTGTTTTGCTTTGCTAGAGGCAAGTACTTTCTACGAACTTTACATACTGCTATAAACCATAAAACTGTGAATCACCAACCATGTTAAATGCTGATCCTTGGGGTAGCAAGTTAGAACTTTACATGTTGTATTACTTTCAGTATTTACCATGTTTATACCGTATCTCATAATCTCTCTCACATGCTTAAATAACGGGTTAAGGGAAAACTGCTAGTAGTGTACGTGATCATGACCCCCTTCTCTATATGTATTTACCGAGCACCGTTACATTCTATATGTATCTGTGTCGTATGTCTGGTCCCGCGTTTGTGTATGGATATATACCGATGCCGTTATGTGTACGTATGTGCACATCAGAAAATTGATATGTACCGCTGTACATCCTGATTACCTATTGACTGATCACTCACCTACTAAAGTTTTAAACTTTAAAATGTATATCTATCGCTATGCTAAAACATACCTAAAACTGAACCAAAATGATATGTTATTTCCTTTTCATCACATGATCCATATTATATGTTTGTTAGATTTAGTACTTGCTTCCGTCCTGACAGGATAACGTTGTAGGTGTCCTTACTGAGGAGGAGTTACTCTGTGACACATACTATAGAGATACTGCCGAGGACCCGGCTCTGCTTTACGAGGATGTTCCTGCAGGGAACCTCGCCTAGTTGTCTTTTGTTTACTTAGACTTTTGAGAGTAGACATGTATTAGACTATATCATTTTGTAATTGGACATGTATCCAGTTTTATATTTCAGTTTACTTGTACTTGGATATTTTACTATATACGACGACTTTTTGTGTTTGGAGCATTTATGATTCTTCTTCACTTATAGAACTGTTAGCACATTTAGTCTTATCCTGTTGTCTTTAGAACAGCTTACAACGTTTTATCTCAACGTAGGCTGGGCATGACTCGGCCTGGCCCAACAATTTGGGTAGCGGGTCGTGACATATTTTTAGTGGTGGCCCATGCAGGTCCTGACTAAACTGTTTGGTTACGTTATTGTACCAAGCATGCCTGCAATTAGAAACTTAAGGTAATTAGACAACATTAGGAAATACGCTTAGAACACTTAGAGGAATGCTAGGATTGCAACATAGGAAATACATCACATGTTTGCTATTATAATTAGATTTTCTTGCATATGATTGCTTACTTTAAACAAGTCCTATAAGTCTTTTTATGTGTAATTTAGATGGTGCTTACTCGTTCATCCCAGTATGTTACCCCCGAGAATGGGGCCCTCCTTATCTAGTCAGCTGACCAGTCGACTGATACACCTCCACCTACTACATTCCCCCACTCCACAGATCCGCAGACCCAGATACCACCTTCCACATCCCAGTCCCAGCAGGCCCCGATACTTCCACCACCCCCTATCACTATACCCACCCAGGCTTTCGTCACACTCGACGGGAACCAGCTGCTCACACTGATTCAGGGGTTCCTAACAACCCATCAGGAGCAGACTACTCTACTCCGCCAGAGCATGGAGCGTTCTGAGGGACGTCCCGTGGTCCCACCATATGTAGAGCCACGGCAGAGAACGGGGACGGTCAAGGACTTCATGGGTCTGAATCCCAAGGAGTTCTCAGGGACTGAGGGTATAGTAATAGCTGATGACTGGCTAGATTCTGTAGAGAGGAAGCTTCTGGGAGTTAGGATGCCGGATGACCTTCAGGTCGAGGCAGCAGGATTTCTGCTGATAGACTTAGCAGGAGTCTGGTTCAGGAATGAGCCGTTGTTCGCGAGAGGTAGAGCCACCTGGGACCAGTTCAAGACCCAGTTCAAGAAGAAGTTCTTCTCGACCACTGCTAGAGTAGCCATGGGGCTACGATTCCAGAAGATCCAGCAGGGGAACCGTTCTGTTGACGAGTATGCGGCGGAGTTTAGTCGCCTGAGCCATTTCGCTCCTAGTCTGGTTGCTGATCCAGAGGAGATGACCCGTAGGTTTTGCCATGGTCTAGTTCCAGACATTGGCATTCTTATAGTGGTGAACGGTACGACTGACTACTACCAGAGCCTAGAGTTAGCTCGGGGCATCGAGGAGCGTCTTCTGTCATGCAAGAGGCCGGCTTCTGTACATCATGAGGGACCGTCCAAGCGTCAGGCTTTCCAGCAGAGAGCGCCGACGCCACCCCAGCAGACTTACCGTCCCCCTACACTACATCATCAGACCCCGCCAGTTAGAGCCCCGGGACCCCGACAGCAGCCGAAGGGAGGTATTTGTGCATTCTGCAAGAGGGTAGGCCACGACGCTTCCATCTGCAGGAAGAAGTTGGGGCAGTGTTTGGCTTGTGGGTCTGCCACCCATCAGCTTCGAGAGTGCCCAGTAGCGAAGACTAGAGGACCGCTCCCGACTCAGCAGCAGAGGTTCGGGCAGCATCTGCAGTAGCAGAAGGGACCTCAGGGGAGGGTTTATAGTCTAGCCATTGAGCCGAAGCCGGAGCAGGTTTCGGAGCCGGATTACTTAGCTGACGTCATCACAGGTCATGTTTATTTACATACTTTTCTAGCTGTATGTTTGTTTGATTCTAGTGCATCTCATAGCTTCCTATCATTAGAGTTTATGCATAAACATCATCTAGTAGCTACACCTACTGCGGAGATTAGTAGAGTGATGACGGGAGGAGGACCAGTGCCTATTAGATCTATCTATAGATGTTCTATTTTTATAGCCGGGAGAGAGTTCAGGGGGCGATTCTTTGTGATGCCACTCCCTGATTATGATATCATATTGGGGATGGACTGGCTTAGCTACGCCCATGCATCTATAGATTGCCATGAGGGTAGTATTTTGTTCAGTCCCCCAGGCACAGCACCATTCAGTGTCAGGAGGACAGGGCCGGAGATCAGCCTAGAGCCGAACTGTTGTGCGACAGTCGGGGACGCAGCACCGCCACACCCTATCATTAGGGAGTTTATGGATGTATTCCCGGAGGATCTTCCAGGACTTTCGCCTGACAGAGATGTGGAGTTCACTATAGATTTAGTGCCGGGTTCATCACCAGTATCCCGGGCTTGTTATAGAGTGAATCCCAAGGAGGCCATAGAGATGAAAGAGCAGATTGATGACGTGTTGAAAAAGGGTTTCATTCGATCCAGTGCTTCTCTATGGGGAGCACCAGTGCTCTTTGTGCCTAAGAAGGATGGTACAGTCCGGTTGTGTATTGATTACCGGGCCTTGAATGCCATCACCATCAAGAACAAATATCCTCTGCCCAGGATAGATGATTTGTTCGACCAGTTGAGCGGGGCGAAGGTGTTTTCCAGGATAGACTTGAGATCCGGGTACCACCAGGTGAAGGTTAGGCCAGCAGACATCCAGAAGACGGTATTCAACACGAAGTACGGGCAGTATGAGTTTCTGGTGATGCCATTTGGTCTCACAAATGTGCCAGCTGTCTTTATGAACTTGATGAATAAGACATTTCACCAGTATCTAGATAAGTTCGTCGTGGTGTTTATCGACGACATCCTGATATACTCGAAGACGCCGGAGGAGCATGCAGAGCACTTGCGGATAGTTTTGGGGATTCTGAGGCAGGAAAGATTGTTTGCCAAATTGCCGAAGTGCGAGTTCTTTTTAGACCGAGTGGAGTTTCTCGGCCATGTAGTCACTGGAGATGGAATCTCGATGGATCCCAGGAAGATTGCTGCAGTTGAGACGTGGAAGGCTCCGACGTCAGTTTCAGAGATCAGGAGCTTTCTGGGTTTAGCAGGCTATTACAGAAAGTTTGTCCAGGACTTTGCTAGGATAGCTGAACCCATGACGAAGCTGACGCGGAAGGACGCAGAGTACATTTGGTCAGAGGATTGCCAGACAGCGTTTGAGAAGCTGAAGAGGAGGCTGACGACCGCTCCAGTTCTGACTTTACCTTCGGGTTCTGGAGGTTTCACCATTTACAGTGATGCTTCTGGGAAGGGGCTAGGATGTGTTCTACAGCAGCATGGGAAAGTGATTGCTTATGCATCTAGGCAATTACGGACTCATGAGAGGAATTATCCTACCCATGACCTCGAGTTAGCTGCGGTGATCTTTGCACTCAAGTTATGGAAACATTACTTATACGGAGAGCGTGTGGAAATCTTCACTGACCACAAAAGCTTGAAGTATGTGTTCACGCAGAAAGAGCTGAACATGAGGCAAAGACGATGGTTGGAGTTGATGAAGGACTTCGACATCGATTTACAGTATCATCCCGGGAAGGCAAATGTGGTGGCGGATGCGCTGAACAGGCATCCGATGGCATGGTATCTGATGATTGATCGGCATTTATGGGAGGATCTGGAGAAGCTCGGTATTGAGCTAGTTCGGCCAGGATCAGTGATACAGATGATGGCGCTTGACATTCAGTCAGGTTTGATGGAGCAGATCCGGGAGGCACAGTCTACAGATGAGAGTCTTCGCAGACTTCGACCCCAGGCGTTAGCTGGATTGCTAGATGACTTCACTATAGCAGAGGATGGATCCCTGAGGCATGGCAGCCGATTGTGCGTACCGAAGGGAGAGCTAGTAGAGGCAGTTTTGCAGGAGGCGCACCGATCGAGATATTCTATTCACTCTGGTGCTAACAAGATGTACCGTGACTTGCTGAAACATCTTTGGTGGCACGGGATGAAGAGGGATGTATCACATTTCATCTCGAGATGCCTAGTTTGCCAGCAGGTCAAAGCGGAGCGCCAGAGGCCAGCTGGTTTGTTGCAGCCGTTACCCATTCCCGAGTGAAAGTGGGAACATATTACGATGGACTTCGTTTCAGGGCTTCCTCGTTCCCAAGGAGGGAAGGATGCCATCTGGGTCATCGTAGACAGGCTGACGAAGTGTGCGCACTTCATACCCTTCAAGGTGGGGCTTTCCACCGAGAAGTTGGCAGAGCTATACATGCAGCAGATAGTTCGCCTACACGGAGTGCCGGTGAGCATCGTGTCAGACAGAGACAACAGATTTACATCCCACTACTGGAGGAGCTTGCAGGAGGAGTTGGGCAGTAGGCTCAAGTTCAGTACGGCGTACCACCCACAGACAGATGGGCAGTCCGAGAGGACGATACAGAAACTGGAGGATATGCTGAGGACTTGCGTGCTGGACTTCGGAGGATCATGGAAAAGCCATCTGCACTTGGTAGAGTTTTCATACAACAACAGCTACCAGGCCAGTATTGGTATGTCTCCTTTCGAGGCGCTATATGGACGACGATGCCGTACACCGCTCTTTTGGGATGATGTCGGAGACAGAGTCATGCTTGGGCCAGAGATGATCACGGATGCAGCAGAGAAAGTCGGGATGATCAGAGACAGGCTCAGAGTAGCTCAGGACAGGCAGAAACGCTGGGCTGATGCTAGTCGCAGGCCGATGGAGTTCGCAGACGGTGATATGGTGCTAGTGAAGATATCACCTACTCGAGGGACGATCCGGTTCGGATGAGGAGGGAAGCTGAGCCCCAGATACATCGGGCCGTTCGAGGTACTTGGCAGGATCGGAGAGGTAGCTTACAGGGTTGCACTTCCACCCAACCTAGCAGGAGTTCACGACGTCTTCCACGTATCTCAGCTGAGGAGATATGTTCCAGACTCCAGTCATGTGCTAGATCATTCAGAGTTGGAGGTCGGACCGAGCCTTACAGTTTCTGAGCAGCCAGTGGAGATATTAGACCGGAGAGAGAAGAGGCTGAGGAACAAGGTTATACCCCTAGTACGAGTAGCTTGGAGCCGTCACTCCCCAGGTGAATCTACTTGGGAGAGGGAGTCGGACATGAGGGAGAGATACCCTTACTTGTTCGATCCAACCGCTGCGAGGGAACCACCCGTTCCCGCTTGATACCTTAGTGGTTAGTTTCGATCGCAGCCATAGTCATTTTGTTGTATTGCTTGCTATGTTAGAATATTGTCGGGTCTCCAATCCATGTGAATTTCGAGGATGAAATTTTTCAAGGAGGGAAGACTTGTCAGCCCCTGTTTTTCAAAATTTAGTTAAATTAGTGTTAATTAATTTTTTTATGTCATTTATGGCCTTAAAATAATTATTAGGATTTTCAGGAATTTTTTTAGAATTTTTAAATGATTTTTAAATGAGTTTTAAATACAAAAATATCAATTTGCAATTTTCAAAATTGTTTTAATATAGTTTTGTAATAATTAGAATTGTTTTAATATCAGTTTGTAAATAGTTAATTGTTTTTAATACGAAATGCAAATTTGATTTTGCATTTAGACGCTGGAAGGACCTATCCGTGATTTCCTAAACTCTAGGGGGTTTTCTGATAAAAACCTAAACCTAACCCTAACCGACCACCGCCTCTGCGTGTCGTCGTCTCCGGCGATCCACGACCAAACCCTAACCCTAATCCTAATTTCTAGCCCTAATCCCACCGCCCTAGGGTTCTATAAATAGCCCCTGACCCCCAGACCCTAACCCTAGACTCCACGACCACCACAGCCCCCTACGCCGCCGCAACCAACCCATCTTCCCCGACGAGACTCGCCGGAGTTCGCCCTAATCTAGTCCGACGCCTACACGCCACTTCGACAGCCCCGACCACCACCATTCGACGCGTCTCTCTGAGACGATTGCAGCGCCACCACTCCGCCACCGTCCCGACGCTCCTAGCCGCCGTCTCCGCCTTCGAAAGCTTCCTCCAAAGTCGGACACGCAGGTAACAGACCTGAGTTCGTGTCGTGCGTGTCTCGAACTCACGCACGACGTTCGCCTGGACACGGGGAACCTAGCTATAGGTCTGGACACGGGTGAATTGACTCGTGCGTATCGTGCTAGCCCAGACACGTAAATACCTGTGTCCCTAACTGTCCGGACACAGGCTCGTGTTTATATTTTTTTTTTATATATAATGTTAATCAAAACCTAAATAAAATTCACTAAAACCCTATTCCTAACAAACGGGCCAACTGGCCCACTGGCCAGCGCGCAGTAATTAAAACCCCCACCTCCGTGCTCTGTTGGCTCGGGTTCGAGCCTTTCTGTTTCCTTTCCCTTTTTTTTTCCTTTTTCTTTTTCTTTTTCTTTTTATATATTTATTTATATATATATATGTATATACATTTATTTGTGTATATATATATATATTACTATATATACTATATTTATGTATATATATACTTGCTGTTTTCTTTATATATATATATATATATATATATATATATATATATATATATATATATATATATATATATATATATATATATATATTAATATATATATATATACTTCATCCTTTATACTTTATTATTTTATGTATATATATATTTCCTTGTGTGTATATATATATATTATTATATATATACTATTATATATGTATACATCATTTTGTATATATATATATATATATATAGTTGAGTATTTTCTTATATGTATGATATATATATATATATATATATATATATATATATATATATATATATATATATATATATATAAAATATATAGTTGAGCATTTTCCTATATATATAAATATCCCTATATTTATATATATATATATATATATATATATATATATATATATATATATATATATATATATATATATATATATATATATATATATATATTTTATTTCCTATATGTATTTTACTTAGCTTAGTGTAAATTATTTATATAAAATAATGTTCATACTTTTACAGTTACCATGTAAAACTTTACCTTATTAAAATAATAATATTTATTTTGACTATTTACCAAATTGTATTTTTATTGTATTTAATTTACCGCAACCATTTGGTGTCCAAGCCTAGCATGGGTATTGGGCTCAAATGTGTTTTCACACATTCAGGACCTGTACAAGTCATATTGGACTTGATTCATGGCCTTGGGTCCTGTATTTGAACTTTGGTTCAAATTATATACATGGACAAAATACGCAGATAATTAATTATTGTGTGCATTGCTGTTTTTGATTTTCTAAAAATACTTAAAGTACTGCTAAAATTGTGGAAAAATAGTATTTAGATACTATGTTAAGTTAGCTAATTTAGTATAAATTTTGTAGTATTTAATTTACTGTTTTGCCACTAGTTTGGCATATGAAACCAAAACTCATTTTCTGTATTCTTAGGAAAACTGATTTTTATAAAATATTTGTACTGGTTAATAAATTCCAGAAAAATTATAATAAATTTCTATGACTAACAAGGATCACCTTGGTACTTTACTTTAAGAAAAACTAGGCTTTTTGTCTACTTCAAAAATTGTTAGAACACAATGATCTTTTGATTTATTTATTGATTAATTACGACTTGTAGCTTTTTGTGTTATTTGGAGTTTTAGTCGTGTTGAACCCCATCCCTCACTAGTGTAGAGATCCTAGAAAGTTAGTTAACATAGTGTGTCATCCCACATTGGTCTCCTATGCCAAAATCATCATTTTGGCTAGGTGCCCAATCACAAGTCGTGTTTCACAAATTAGTGTCCTAGTGTTTTAGCTTAGTGTAAAACTAAGTTATTATATTTTACTTCTACAGCGACGAGTTACTGGACATCCATAGCACTGTTATCGCAGCTTGTTTTGTTTTGCTTTGCTAGAGACAAGTACTTTCTACGAACTTTACATACTGCTATAAACCATAAAACTGTGAATCACCAACCATGTTAAATGCTGATCCTTGGGGTAGCAAGTTAGAACTTTACATGTTGTATTACTTTCAGTATTTACCATGTTTATACCGTATCTCATAATCTCTCTCACATGCTTAAATAACGGGTTAAGGGGAAACTGCTAGTAGTGTACGTGATCATGACCCCCTTCTCCGTATGTATTTACCGAGCACCGTTACATTCTATATGTATCTGTGTCGTATGTCTGGTCCCGCATTTGTGTATGGATATACACCGATGCCGTTATGTGTACGTATGTGCACATCAGAAAATTGATATGTACCGCTGTACATCCTGATTACCTATTGACTGATCACTCACCTACTAAAGTTTTAAACTTTAAAATGTATATCTATCGCTATGCTAAAACATACCTAAAACTGAACCAACATGATATGTCATTTCCTTTTCATCACATGATCCGTATTATATGTTTGTTAGATTTAGTACTTGCTCCCGTCCTGACAGGATAACGTTGTAGGTGTCCTTACTGAGGAGGAGTTACTCTGTGACACATACTATAGAGATACTGCCGAGGACCCGGCTCTGCTTTACGAGGATGTTCCTGCGGGGAACCTCGCCTAGTTGTCTTTTATTTACTTAGACTTTTGAGAGTAGACATGTATTAGACTATATCATTTTGTAACTGGACATGTATCCAGTTTTACATTTCAGTTTACTTGTACTTGGATATTTTACTATATACGACGACTTTTTGTGTTTGGAGCATTTATGATTCTTCTTCACTTATAGAACTGTTAGCACATTTAGTCTTATCCTGTTGTCTTTAGAACAGCTTACTACGTTTTATCTCAACGTAGGCTGGGCATGACTCGGCCTGGCCCAACAATTTGGGTAGCGGGTCGTGACAGGCCCAGAGCGGCGCGGACGGTGAAGGGGAGGCTGGACCGAGGAGGGGAGGAGGGTTGCTGGACGGAAGAGGGAGACTCCGGCGGGGGCCGGCCCGGAGAGAGGAGGACGGGGGGGAGGACGGGACCAGGGTCGCCCGGACGAGCGCGAGAGGAGCTGTCACCCGACGACGACCACCAGGGTGGGGGGTGCTCGGCAGGGGGGAGACGGAGCGTCGGTAGCGGAGGAGAGAGCCCGCCACCGAGGGGGGGTGGGGGAGATCGACTCCGGGAGGCAGAGGAGGAAACCCGAAGGGAGGGGGCCTCCGGCCTGAGCCGGAGAGATCGCCGGGGAGGGAGGGAAAGGCAGGGTGGAAGAGAAGGGGAGGCTACCGACGATGAGGCCGAGGTCGCCGTCGCTGGCAGCTATCGGGAGAATGTGAGAAAGGGAGGGGGAGGGGACGGCGGAGGGAGCGTCGGAGACTAGGGCGGGCGTCGCGGTACGGGGATAGCACGACCACCGCCGGAGAGGTGGACGTCGCACATCCCGAGGCGAACTCCGGAGGGGGGGCCGGTGCGGGAGGAGGGGGAGGGGCCCCCGGGGGATCCGAGACGGGGGCAGGAAGGAGGAGGAAAGTCGCTCCTGCAACACTGGGGGCGGACGCAAGGGGCCACGGCGGGGGGAGGGGCGTAGCCGGATGGGGGGAGTCCGCCGCTGGTGCTCCAGAAGAGGGGAAAGGAACCAGGGTGGAAGCTCGCCTGGGGGGGATGGGAGCGGGGAGTGGGCCCGCAGCCAAGGGTGGGGGTGACGCGTCGGCCAGAACAACGGACGGAGGGGGCGAGAGGGGAATAGCCGAGGTCAGACGCCGAGCTCGGCGGCGCCTACGACGCCGAGTGCGACGACGCCGAGGCGGGGGGAGCAGAGGGGCTCCGCTCGGGCGACTCGTATATATATATATATATATATATATATATATATATATATATATATATATATATATATATATATATATATATACACACACACACACCCCAAGCCCAATGATTTAAAGCTCCAAAAAAAAATACACACCAAGCCCAATGATTTAAAGCATACCAATATATAACTCTACAAAAAAATATTCTTTAATGAACTCATGGCCCAACAGTTCAGAGCAAAACCCTCTATAATTGAAGGCCCGAAATATATTAAATAAAAATCCAACAACCAAAAAAAAATCCAAACCAAATGTCCATACTGCTGTTGTTGCCATCAAATTAATAAATAATCAATAAAAATAAAAATAAAAGAAAATAAAGGCTAGAGATGCAGCAGAGAGAATGAGACAGAGAGCGTAAGAGAGATTCGAGAGGGGGAGAGACGATCGAGGTGGGCTCATCGCAGGCTCTAGCACGGAGAAGAGTGTAATGCTCCACTCTGCACGGTGCATTATGCTAAGTCGTTGACTCGAAGAGTTGCCTTGACCCGATGAAGTATCAATGTGAATCGATACAAGAGTTACGTTGGCCCAAAAAAATGTTGAGTCGGTTCGAAGAACTAATAAATCAAATCGATGCAAGGCAGAAGTCCGATTCGGATAAGTATTGAATTTAGTTGGTTTCATGCTAAACTTTTACGCTGAATTATAAGAGATCGACATTTTGCCTTGTTTGTAACAGAGTCCGCAAGAAGAAAGCATCGCCTCGCAAATCGAGTAGTTCAACGGAGCAGGCTAAGTCAGAAGAGTTGTTTGTGCAACAAAGTTATGAAATTGAGCCGCATCGGCTCAGCGATGCAAGTCGGCATAAGGTGGGAGGACTTTGACCCTTCTTTCTTACTTTGTTATGCCTAAGTAAAGGTCGTATGCTAAGTTAACCTATCGAGTCCATGGGCGTGGATCGAAGGAGAGAAATCGTAGTGCATGTTGAACACTAGATAAAATAATTAAATTGAATCGTGCATCAAATATACGAGTCGCCAATGAACATTAACATCATCGCAACGGCGAGTGCCTCGGTGCGCTAGCCATATGAACGTGGGATAACTGTACGAGCGAGTGCCTTAGTGCACGAGTTGTCCATGCCTTCGCGCATGAAGTAGAATGCTAGAACATTGAAAGACTATATCGATGCGAGTGCCTTAGTACACGAGCTGTAAATAATGAATACTCTATCGAGGTGTGCCTCAAGTGCACGAGTCGTGAGAATGAACATTAGTCTAGTACATTGAAAGATCGTGCCGGCGTGCATCAAATGCACGAGTAGGAGAATATTTAACACTAAGGCATAGAACATGGAAATACGGAATCAAGGCGTGCATCGAATACACGAGTCATAGGACATCGAATAACTATTGAATACGGTATGCTGCCTTAAAATATTTGGGACCTTTAGGTCGTTCACTTGGACATTGAATCAAGGTGATGAAACGTTGGAAGAACGAAATCGTACGAAGAATATGAGAACATAGAAAGATTGATGCGAGAAATACAAAATGATGCAAAGTCAGAGTTTTGGACTCAGACTATGTTTGGTCATATGAGTAGATGCATGTTGCATGATCAAATGGACTTTGATATAGCCCATGCACGGGTTTGTTTCCTCGAACGTGGTTCGTCGGGACGTCGCGACCCTTCGACTTAGGAGGAATGTAAATTCGTGGCAAGGGATCACGAGCATTGCGGGGGCTTCAGTAAGGATCATAACCTAGGCCTAAAGTGTGCATCGCAATGCATATGAGAAACATAAGTCCATTCTGACATGGTGAATGTCAGTAATCTTTTTATAGATATTGGCCGGTGGGCTGTGTGGTGCAAGCACACAGAGATCCTGCACGACGATCAATTATAATATGACAGGGAAAGATGGTAGGCATATTCATCTTGCGTCGGTACAAGGGTGAGTGTGTCAAGTTGATAAGAAGTCGCGT
This sequence comes from Iris pallida, assembly GCA_029216955.1. Classification (NCBI taxonomy): domain Eukaryota; kingdom Viridiplantae; phylum Streptophyta; class Magnoliopsida; order Asparagales; family Iridaceae; genus Iris; species Iris pallida. The sequence continues at coordinate 28,250,627 of JANAVB010014797.1, read as the reverse complement.
CATGAAACAACACAAGATTGCTATATGTTGCCAGCTTGCTTATGCAAATCAATGATAACATGCTTTCTATGAAATATATGCTTTAATGCTTTTAAATATGCCATAAAATCGATCCTAAGGCAAATATAGAAAGATCACAACTTAAGCGACGTGATTTATATATCTACTTAATGTCGGTTTAGTAAAGTGTGTCTGATCAGTATGCGAGAGGATTAGTACTGATCTCCTGCCGCCTTGACGCTCAGACTTACAATAGGATGATGCGGCCGAGATATAGAAGACATGATGTATGGAACGGTAAAATCTTTTTTGGGCAAGAGAGAACTTGAGTGTTGTAAGCCAATCTGGCATGATTCATTTGGGCTCTTGAAAGCTTTTGTAATTTCACTGCTTATCGAATAAAAAGAATTTTTTAGTATACTCTATTTTCTGCTGCTAATATACAAATTGAATATCACCATTTTGAGAACCTGTCATCTTATCTTGTACGAGTGCAACTTCAGCCTCGTACGATATCATGCACCAGCGAGGATGAATGATTGGCTGAATCGATGAGAGAACGAACGATTCACCGGGTCGGAGCGTGACAAAGAGCACGACGGAGTTCCGGTGCTGGTCGTTTGGACCCCACGGTGACAGCACTTCAGAGTCGACAATGGTCGCATGGATCTGGAGAGGCCAGGCTCGATTCACCACGACAGGAAGGTCACGACGACGATACGCATCTAGTGACGTGTGCGACAGTCCGGGCGGTTGGGGGTTTGGTTGTTTGGTGGCGGTGGTGACAAAAGGGCTGTCGTTGTTACAGGAATGGTGGCGGTGGTGACAGAATGGCGGTTGTGGTTACAGGAATGGTGGCTGTAGAAGCATGAAAAAGAATAGAAATTTCTATGCGGCCCAGAATCAACATGAAACTTTATACGGCTCAAAACCTGGGGAGTTTCATGTGGCTCAAAATCCCTGGAAGCATCATGCGGCTCAGAAAGCTTCATGCGGCTCAGGAAGCTTCATGCGGCCTTATGCGGTTCATAATCTGCCTATATAGCTGGCCATAATTACTCTGACATAAAGGCGACAGCTCTGACAGAGATGATGGCTCTGACATAAAGATAAGACAGGACATGCTCCTAAAAAGACGAGAAAATCATCATGATATCTGGCACAGTTCACAAATTCCAAAGACAACTCTTTATGCGGATCGCCTATGCGACTCTTATGCAGCTCGGTCATGAGACAATTTTCATGCGGCTCAGTCATGTGACCACTCTCATGCGGCTCGGTCATGGGACCACTCTCATGCGGCTCGGTCACGAGACCACTCTCATGCGGCTAGGTCATGAGACCACCCCCATGCGGCTCAGTCATGAGACCACTCTCATGCGGCTCGGTCATGAGACAACTTTCACGCGGCCCGGTCATGAGATACTCTTCATGCGGCTCGACTATGGGACAGTCCTTCATGCGGCTCAGCCAGGATGCATCATTCATGCGGCTTGCCATAGAGTAGCAGTTGAGACACGTAGCAAAAACTGACCAAGTCTTAACAGTTCGGATTTAGTGTAACAAATAGATCATGATCAATCTTAACCAATCCCCAGCTGTCCACTTCTTGAGGCACAGTTACAAGGATGTGGTCCAAAATTAGCCACGTGTCTTTAAACCCCATTACTCATGAATTCCTATAAATAGCAAGGTGCTATTCCCTTGCATACAGACAGATGAAGAACAGTTTGGCAACTCTAGAGGGGGGGGTGAATAGAGTATATATGTATAATGACCAATTAAAAATTAACTCTTTCACTAACAATGAATAATCAGAGTAAAATGCGGAATGTAAATGAAAGACAAGAGAGCATACGCAAACACAGCAATTTTAACCTGGTTTCCCTCGTGGAGGACTAGTCCAGGCCTGAGAACTCTAGCTCAGGATTAAATCCACTATTTGTGAAATAGTAGCTTACAACCCGTGCCTTTACTTCAGAAGAGCACGTCAACTTCTTACAGAGAATCGCAGTGGCGATTGCTTGGAATTGTCCAAGCGATTTCTTCACTCTTGCACAAGAATCCTAAATGAGAGATGCTGAGCACTCGAGACTTAGGAGGCTTGTGGCTAGTAGATGAGAAGGGTATGGCTTATAGAGCTTGTAGGAGAGAAGAGAAGAGAAGATTGAGTGATTCAAAATGAGAGAATTCATGCCCTATTTATACTGATTTTAGGGACAGAATTCGGCCAGAATTCGGGTAAGGAAATTCAAAAATTTGGCCGTTGGACAGCTAGCAAACAGCTAACCCTAAAATTAGGGTTCCTGATTTCTAGGGGACAGAGTTCGGCCCGAACTCTGTGTGGAGGCAGAGTTCGGCCCGAACTCTGTCTCCAGAGCACAGAATGGTCCTAAGAGGGACTTGTGGGCAATTTGGTTTTGGTGGAGCTTGGGATTTTGGGTAGGCTTGTAGACTAAGTTCCAAGAGCTCAGCATAACTCAGAGTACATAAATCTAGACTCAATGAAATCATAAAATACAGACTCCAGAACACACTGAGAGCTGAAGACTGAGCTGTCATCTGTCTTGAACTGAATGCAGTCGTCGTGTGTCGTATTGAATTAATACAAGTATTATTTGGTCAATGTAGTCAATATTTGGTTGACTGTGACTTTGTGTCAACAACAGAGACATACAGAGAGATATAAAGAGAGAGCATTTCTTCACCGGAGCCGAGGTTGCGTTCGATCGTCCAAGGAGTAAGGCAGAGTTGATAGCACTTTCCCGAGCCTCTACCATCACCCCCCAGAATCAAAACTAAATAATTGTACTTAGATTGATTTTCCTAGGTTTTGTTCCTAGGCTCTCTTTTGTACAAGCGAGTTTGTAATTGTGAGTTAAAGTTCAGTCCTCCTATAAAACTGTTCTGTTCGAAGATAATCAATGACAAACACGATGGCGACTCTGCTGGAGACTAACTTCTCCACTGCTGAAAAGTTTGTGACGCAATCGGACGCAGCCAAACTCGGCTCCATGCAACAGATGCTGGTTGTTCACTTCGACCAGCAAGCGTTTGAAGAAATGCTCTCCAAGGGGAGCGCTAGCCCTATCCAGAAGCGAGCCGGCCCAAAGAAGGCCCGCAGGGAGTGGAGGCCCAAAATTGCTGCCCCTCCCCAAGCTCTGGAAGAAGTGTTCTCTACTGTCCAAGACGGCGAAGAAGACTCACATGCGGCCCCACTTTAGGCCGCAGAGGACCCTGCTGTCCCCAAGTCCGGCAAAGAAAAATACTACGATGTTGGACTTGCGGGAGCAAATGGGAACTCTATGCGGTCCAGGAAGAAGCCGCATAAGGGTGCCAACCGCATGCAAAAGGCTCATGCGGCCACAAATTCTAGCCGTATGCAGAATGCCTATGCGGCCACCAATTCCAGCCGCATACAGAAGGCTCATGCGGCCACCAATTCCAGCCGCATACAGAAGGCTCAAGCGGCCACCAATCTCAGCCGCATGCAGAATGCCTATGCGGCCACCAACCCTGGTCGCAGGGAGATGACCTATGTGGCATCCAATCCCGGTCGTCGGCCATCTGCTCTAGGCGGCTCGGGTTCAATCTTCGACCGCCTCTCATACGGTCCTGACATCAGCAGCTTCAATAAGAATATGCCAGATTCTATGCGGCACAGCCTGGACTCTTCCTAGTACACACCCTCGGGTGCTAGAGCGAAGAAGTCTAGGACAGCGCGGGCTCGTCGAGCTCAGTCAGCTGTCCCAACTTTTGACCATCAGAGAGTCCCGCTAACTGTTATATGGGCCTCTGATGGAAAGTTGTACATGACCGCCCGTGTCCAGCCCCCAGTAGCAAACGGACAGGGTGGTTCCCAAGAGTCTTCCAACAATGATCGAGGGCAAGTGCTTTTACTAGCCCCGCATCGGGGAGCAAACATGATACCAACGCACTCGTGCGCACAGGATTCTCGGGCCCACAAAACGAGTGTAAAGGTTGATCAAGATATACTTGACTTGCGAGATGTGATTCTTCACAAGCACAAGGAAAGAAAAGAAACCTTGGTGTGCAAAGAGTCCTTCCATGGACATCACTGCACTCAAGTCATTATCAACTGCTGCTGCAACAAGACAGCAGTACAAGAGGACCGGCAGTCCGTCTTCCAACGATTGCAGCAGCCAGGACCGGTCCTAGAACAAAGCTCGTGTGACGAGGCACTTCCTTTCGCCTCCTGTAACTCTGCCCGAAAGGTCCCTATTGGCAAAAGAGGGAAGAAAATAAATACCTCCAGCCCGATGATCTCAACCAGCACGGCCAAGAAACTCTCATGTAAGTGGTTGTCCACAGCCATCACAGGAGGAGTTTATCAAGGTACCCGCTCTAAGACGAAATCTTCAATACTTGGAGATTCGTCATCTACAGCCCTGGGGGTAGTTGGAGCTGGGGGTAGCACTCCTCGAAACATCCACAACAATCCGGTGTTCCAAGAGGATGAACCTGGGGAAACAATCCCCCCAGCAGATACAACGGAGTCTGACGTCCCTGAAGACGTCCACAAATCCCAAGACGAGGCAACCTCCTATGCAGGGGGTGGCACCTCCTCCGAGTCTGAACCAGAGGAGAACATTCTCACATACCCCGACGACTTCTCTGTGCAAGGGTATGATTCGGAGGGCACATCTTCTATAGTGCCTTCTACTTTTCCTCACGTAAAGACAGTATTCATGACTGAGAATGATCAAGACGGTCCCAGTGATCGGCAATGCCTCGACACTCTCGAGGCCATACTTTAGACCTTAGTTAAGTCAGTGGACGAGATCAAGGCGGCCCTACCGGCTCAACAAGCAAGGACACATGGTCAAACAAGCTTGGGTCCTACCGCCAATACGGACTCAAACACGACCGCACCAACCCCGAGCGACAATCCACCCGGAGTATCAGCTCCCACTGCTGCAAAAGAGGACATGGAGGCGAGAAGAGAAGTCCAGGATAGATGTCCCCTTCCCTTCACGATACAAACCATTCAACATCAATCCATTTGACGGTAAGACCTCTGCGAGCCGGTACATGACCTACTTCAAGGTCACAACAGACCATCTATCGTATGATGATGCCATCCTCACGAGGTTGTTCATTGGGGCATTAGAGGGGGTCGCATTCGATTGGTACCGCAACTTGCCCGATAACTGCATCTATTCCTTCGTCGGCTTCAAACATATGTTCTTGGAAAGGTTCTACGAGGTGGGACAAGATGTGATAATGTCAATCCTCATGGATGTTGTCCAAGAAAAAAGAGCTGACAAGAAATTATATTGAGCAGTTTCGCCAAACCGTGATAAAATTGTCCTCCGGTAACCCGGACTCTTCTTTAATTGAGATTTGCCAAAAGGGGATGCTTCCCACAATCAGCCTCTGGATGGGCAAAAGTCAATTTAAAGACTGGAAGACCTTCATCATCAGTGCCACTAGCACAAAAGCAAAGCTGAAGAAGGCTCGCCAACTAGGGCTGCATATTTCAGATGGAGAGGATAAGGGCAAATGCCCTAATATCAACAACAACAACGGCGGTAATTCCTCTAACAACCGAGACACCAAAGGCAAACAGGCTATGGTGGCCGATACTGCCCAGAAGCCTGAGCTAAAGCAGGCAGAGAAGCAGTGGCCTCAGGTGACTTACTCCTTCGAGGATAGCCATGTCAAGCCCATTTTTGACATGCTCTTACAAGGAGACAGAATTCAACTCCCTCCGCCGAGACGTGAACCTTGACCTGCAGAGATAGAGAGCCCGAAGTACTATCACTTCCACCGCTACGTCCACCACGCTACTCAAGACTGCTTCCAATTGAATCGATACATCCAGAACCTCATCGATTCCAAGGCTCTGGCCATTGATTTCGAGGAGGTAACCGTGGATGCCAATATGGTGTCGGTCTAATTCGGCAGCTTCCCTCCAACGAGGACTCAAGATGGCGTAGTACCCGTCCCTCGGGCAACAATGGAGGATACTAATCTTCCACCTCCCCGAGACTAGACGACTGGGCTGGTGCCCCTCACTACGTCAAGAGGGGAGGTCATGTGGGTCCACCCGGACTTGGTGCCTGAAGTAACTCAGTCAGCATCATCCCCTACCGACAAGAAGAAGGGTAGAAAGACTAAGTCCTGCCACACAATCTCATCCGGTATCAAAGAAGCGACAGCTGTCGTTATCCGGTCCGGTGTATAATCTCAACCCATGCCGGGTAACTCGGCTGAAGAACGTCAGTCGGCCACTGCTGATGCCCCAGGACCCTCTCAGCCTCCGTCGGTCGACAAGCCTAAGCCAAAGAAGACCCGCTTTGACAAGCCGCTCCGTAAAGACGCACCTCAGGGGCTGGAGAGGCCTTACAATTTTGACATCTTGGCACAATTGGCCAACACACTAGCCAAATTGTGTTCACTTTCAGGATATGCTTATCAAAACCAACCTGCACGATCGCCCTCTGTATTATGCTGGATACGTCGGCGACATCAAGGTGGATCGGATGCACATTGATCCCAGTTCTTCAATAAGCATCATTCCGAAGAGCTTGCTTCACCTCCTACGCATCCTTATGCATCGGCTGACACCTACCAGCATCGCCATCAGCGGTTTCAATTCAGGAAAAAGCTACCCTATTGGAAAGATTTGCCTGAAATGCCAAATTGGCGACCTTCAGTCGGAAGTGACTTGCTATGTCATAGACGCAGATACGTCCTACAACATTCTCCTGGGGCGTCCGTGGATACACGATTATATGATCGTGCCTTCAACATTACGTTAGTATTTTAAATATGTCGACAAGCACGGCTTCGTAAAGCCGGAATTCGCCGACATCGATCCCTTCAAAGGGGTAGAATCCTACTATTCGAATTCCTGTCTGTACGAGAAATCGAAAAGGCACTTGATCAAAGAGGATGCTCAAGAGCAGACGGAGGCTACAATGGGATCAGAAGAACCTCTGAAGATCCATCTCCAGCCCCGCAAACCAGGCAGAACTGCACCTCTTGTAGCCACTTTGCGAAAAGAAGCAACTAGTCTCCCGGTGCTCACCGCACAAAAGGAGCAGATGATTATCCGACTTCCAAGGTCTAGCCAAGGGCCGAGACCCACTGGGGAGCCGCTGACAATCAGACTGCCAAGAGCCGACCAATAATAATCAGAAGAGATCAATCCTTCTGTTAAGCCGATGATCATTCGTCTTCCCAGGACAAGTCGACAGCCAAGCACTAAGCCAGGGACTGCTAGTGAGCCAACGACTCCACGTCCAGCACCAAACGCTAAGCCAGGGAACGCTAGCGCACCAATGACCCCACGTCTTGTACCACCAGTAGAACCTTTGATGATCAAGCTGCCCAGGTCATCCTTTCAGTCTTCATTAATACAGGGGGTGGCTGAAGAGGAGCTAGAGCTAGCCAAATATGTGACTGCGCACACTGATGTTCCTTCTGCTGATGATGTAATACCACCAAAAAAGATACCTTATTTTATCAATAAAGGACTATCTTTGAACTACCTCGAGCATAACAAGCATCGTATAATGTATGCTATGGAACACGGTATGGACATCAACTTATACACACAAGTGACAAATGTCTATACCACGAACCAACTTACTCCCGTGAAAGGCGCTTGCTTCATAGTCGAGGGAGAGGATCATCCAATCATCTTTGGCCGAAAGAATGGTCAACAGTCCTTCAGGCCAGAAGAAGTCGATCTTGGACCCGACAATAGGAGACTGCCCCTTTATCTGTATAGCTTCCGATCCAAGTACCTCATGCAAAAATAGGTGTATAATATGGAAGCTACACCAGGCTTGAACTACGGCACCGGCCGGCGATCTCCTTTGCAATTGCCAATCCCGGCTGGAAAACTATGGGATTATTACAACAAGACCAAATGTGGTCTAGGCTATGTTACACCTACAACAACTCCGAAGAGCTCGGATGAGGAATGTGAATGGCATTCACATTCGACTGGATCACCTACTTTCGATTCGGATGTCAGCATCGGGGACGTATTCAGGCAAGCTTGGTCTGTCAACATGGCATTTACTGACGCCTACGAAGAGGATGAAGACGTACCCGAACTTCTCGAGTTAGAGCCTTGGGTCCAACAGCTAGATGCACAATAGGAGAAGCATTTCGAACAAAGAGATCCCCCTACTGAAGACGAGGTCATGCAAGTTGACTTCGACGATGAATCCTCTTCAAAGATAATCTTCGTCAGCAAAAGCCTGACAGACGAAGAGCGGGAGTCGCTATTACAACTCGTCAGAGAGTACATTGACGTGTTCGTCTGGAGCTATGAAGACATGCCAGGGCTAAACCCCGAGGTTGCACTCTATAAGCTCAACATTCATCCGGACGCAAAGCCGGTCAAGCAACAGCAACGATGGTTCTGCCCAGACATCATGAATTCTATCGAAGCTGAGGTAAATAAACTAATAGCTAGCGGCTTCATCCATGAGGAACAACATCCAGACTGGATCGCCAATATAGTACCAGTCCTCAAGAAGAATGGAAAGATCCGAATTTGCATCGACTTCCGGAATATGAACGAAGCATGTCCTAAAGATGAGTTCCCTCTTCCTATTACGGACATAATGATTGACAACGCATGTGGCTTTGAGTGCATGCCATTCATGGATGGCTTCTCAGGATACAACCAAATCAAGATGTTTTGACGACGAAAAGCATACATCATTTCTAATGCCGATTGGCGTGTACTGTTACACAGTTATGCCCTTTGGTTTAAAGAATGCCGGTTCCACATATCAACGAGCTATACGTGTTATCTTCAGAAATCACCTGCGTAAGACAGTAGAATGTTACGTCGATGACATAGCCGTCAAAAGCCGCTCTAAGGAAGATCATCTGTACGATCTGAGGACAGTATTCGACCTGATGCGAGCACACAACTTGAAGATGAATCCCACCAAATCCTTCTTGGGCGTATCCAGTAGAAATTTTTTGGGTTTTATCATTACCGCCAAGGAAATCCATATAGACCCTGAGAAGACGAAGGCAATCATGGAGATGGGTCCCCCGAGAAATCTCCAAGAACTCAGAGGCCTTCAAGGAAGGCTAGCTTATATCAGGAGGTTTATCTCCAACCTCTCCCGGCGATGTCAACCATTCACACACCTCATGAAGAAAGGCGTCTCCTTCGTATGGGATGAAGAGTGCCAGTGCGTCTTTGATAATATTAAAGAATATCTGTTGAATCCTCCAGTCCTGGTGGCCCCGGTCGCTAGAAAGCCATTTTTGCTCTATGTGCGAGCGATAGGGCATTCCCTCGGTGCTCTACTAGAACAAAATAACGATGTGGGGCATGAACAAGCTATCTATTATCTCAACCGAATGATGATAGGGCCTGAGCATAGATACACCGCTGTGGAAAAGGAATGTCTCACTTTGGTGTTCGCTATTCAAAAAATGCGACACTATGTTACAGGACAGACCATCCATGTTATATCACGAGTCAACTCCCTCAGGGTCCTCATGACCAAACCAGGTGCACTTAGCTCTCGTCTTGCTACCTGGGCGATATTATTGTCCCTCTACCACATGATCTTCGTCCCGCAGAAGGCTGTTAAAGGTCAAGCTCTGGCAGACTTCTTAGCGGCCCATCCAGGTTCGGAGTCAACCAGAATATATGAAGAAATTCCGGACGAGGTCGCCAATTCAAATATGGCTTCCCATGATACCGTCTAGCGAATGTTCTTCGACGGTGCTTCAAGAACCAGACCAAAGGGCAATATCATCGTTGGGATCAGAGTGGTACTGATTTTTTCCTCTAGATTGGTGATCAATCGGGTATACTCCCTCATGGAACCTTGTTCAAACAACATGGCCGAGTACAATGCCTTGGTTATCGACCTATGACTTGCAAAGGAACTGGGGGTAGAGTACCTGGAAGCATATGGCGATTCAGAGTTAATCGTCAATCAGATCCGGGGTTCATATGAAGTTTTTCATGAAGACATGATCCCCTATCATCAGATAGCAATCACCATCATCACATCCTTGAAAGGGTTCTTCATAGAACATGTTCCAAGACTCCGGAATATTGAAGCCGATGCCCTAGCAGGACTTGCCGCTTCTCTGGTGGTTCCAAATCATACTCATCATTTGGTGGACGTAATAGGCCATGAATTGGTTTGTCCTAAGAACAACGTGCAATTTGTCGTGAGTTACTCTGCCCTGGCGGTCGACGAAACACAGGACTGGAGACTTTCGTTTATTGACTTCGTAGTCTATGGCATCTTGCCAAAAAATCCAAAAGAAGCAACTTCTATCAGAAGATGTTCTCTCAGATTCTTCTACGATACAAAGACAAAAATACTGTATCGGCGATCCTATGATGGATTGCTGCTCCACTGTTTGTCAAATACGGAAGCCAAAGAAGCCGTACGCGAAGCTCATGATAGCGTTTGTGGGGCCCATCAACCTGGCCCAAAATTGCAAGACCGCCTTCGCCGGATGGGCTATTACTGGCCTACGATGGTAGCAGATGCGATAGACTATGCAAAAAAATATAAAGCTTGTCAGGTCCACACGGATTTCATACACCAACCATCCAAATTCTTACATTCGACGATGGCATCCTGGCCATTCGAGGCATGGGAAATGGATATTATTGGTCTAATCACCCCACCTTCGTCCAGAGGACACCGCTTCATACTCACAATTACAGACTACTTCTCCAAATAGGCGAAAGCTGTTCCACTTACAGAAGTAAAGACATCAAACGTGATCAGCTTCGTCAAGCATCACGTCATCAATCGCTTTGGACTGCCTCGAAGGATCATCCACGACAATGGTCCGTAGTTCGCGAGCCATGCCTTCTATAAGTTTTGCCACAAATACCGAATTCAGAATGTTGCTTCAATACCGTACAACCCGGCGGCTAATGGTCTGGCTGAAGCATTCAACAAAACTATAATCAAGCTTCTCAAGAAGTTCGTTTTCTCAAACAAACGTGACTGAAATAAAAAGCTTGGCGAATGCTTATGGACATACCATACTATAGTCCGGACAGCCACTGGGAACACACCATTCTCTCTGGTATACGGAAGTGAGGCAGTTCTCCCCTTGGAAACTCAAATTCCCTCGCTCCGCGTCGCCCTCACTTACCGATTGACGACGGATGATAATTACCGTCGTCGACTACAAGAGTTGAAAACCTTAGATGAAAAGCGTCTGCTAGCTCAATAACGAATTGAGCTTTATCAAGCACGTTTAGACATAATCTGGGTAGTGAGTCATGTACTGATCATATCGAATTGAGTGTAAGTACCGCTGAACTTACACTCTGGTCATTCCAAATGAATCTATATCACATCTTCTGGGTAGTGAGTCATGTATGATCATACCTCTAAACTTTCTCCCTAAAAGAGCATCCTTCTCATAATCTATTACCCGTGCTTTCAGCACATAAAAAGGGTAACAGGTCCACAAAATTCCCGAAACAACTACGTCGATGTCACCTCTGAGTTGTTTCTCTTCCATCACAAACAAATCACCCCTTACGTAGAACTTCTACGTCTATATTACCTCTGAGTTGTTCTATGTACCCTTCGTTGAGTCCACTCCTGCCACATCCTCATTACTTCTGAGTAGGAAGACTCCATTGTAAAACCCTCATATTTACCACATTCTCATTACCTCTGAGTAAGTACGTTGGTTTTCTTTCGACTTATTATCTGTACCCAAAACTAGGGTACGCCAAGGATAATAGGCCCACAAATGTCCACAGTTGACCACAAATATCCACAGTTGACCACAAATGTCCATAGTTGACCACAAATGTCTACAGCTGACCACAAATGTCCACAGCTGAACACAAATGCTGTGCTAGGTCCTCTAGTACATGCGTCTCTTTTTTCACCATCACATGCCTCTGGAACCCAGTTGTTCCATGGCATTCTTTCGTCCAATACCAAAAACTTTCATGTCCGCCTTACCACGGAGTTGTTCTAGGTATCTCTATTGAACTTATTATCCATACCTAAAACCAAGGTATACCAAGGGTAATAGGTCCACAAAAAGTCCCCCAGTGGGGCAAATATCATAATACCAAAGATACGGTACAAGCACAACAGATAAAGGATGATGTAAACATAGTCATTCATTTAAAATCAAGAGTACTACATTTTTTCGGACCACGTCCCTGTTAAAAAAATGGAGGAACATAATAATGAAAGAAAGAAAAAGTCGATCATGGTTCGGCGACACACAATTCTCTGAGCCAGTCCTTCAACTTGGTCGTCGACCGCTCAATCCTCAGCTTGGCCCGGAGCTCAGCCTCCTGAGTCAACCTCTCTGCATCCTCCAGATGCGCATGTGCCTGCCAACCGTCTTCAAGTTTCTTCAGTGCACACTCCAAGGCATCAGAGGTTCGGGTGACCTGGTCGGTCTCCCGGAGAATTAGCTCCTTATCTTTGCGGGAAGCCTGGAGCTCAGATTCTAAAGAAGCCAATTTCTTCTGAAGCTGGAGGATCTGCTCGTTCGTATCGGCTATCCCATGAGAGGCGGCCTCTTCCCGAGTGATACAATCCTCTCCTCTGTGGCTTAGTTGATCGTACTTCAGAGATAGATCTCGAAGGTCCTACACTAGAGCAGGCTTGGACGTATCCCGTACCGTCCTTACCTTTTCTATGGCTGTCATAAGGAAGGCAGGCTCCTGATCTATTGCTAAAGACAGATCAACTTACCGCAGTCCTTGAAACTGAGCCACCAGCTGATCAGCTTCTACTAATTTGGGCTCCAGGAGCTCGACCATTCCTGTCCCGCCGGGGAGTGTTCTGAGGAGTTCAATCTGACCACGGGCACATTTGTAAAACCCCAAAATTTCTACTATATTTTAGTACTGATTTTTTTTGTTTTGTATTTATACGTCGCATAGTCGTATTGTACGTCACGCGCAATTTATGTTTTTCATATTTGCTCGTCTAGTGTGAATTTTGTGCGAGGTACATATTTTAAAAATGTTTATTTATGAAATTTATTAATATAGAAGACATATATTTTATTTCAATATAGCATAATTAAATATTTTATTTTGCTTAAAGGTATATAAATTTCGTCGCACTAGTGGCAATTTTTATTTAATTATACCGGTTTCAAAAATAATATATACCTAGATAATTTGTACTAGTTGAATGCGAAGTACACGAAATCTGATTCGTGTAGATGATTTAAATTTCTGAAATTATTTTATTATTCATCTTAATTTTCTTAAAAAGTTATTTTTGAAGTATTTATCCTAATTTTTGAAATTATAATTAATTAATATACAAAGGGTAGTTCCAAGTATTTCCTATTAATATTTAAAAATATATATTATGATTTTCGAAATTAATAATTATTATTATTTATTATTATTTTGATAATTTTATTTAATGTTTAATTGGTTAGGATAATCTAAATTAAGATTAGATTTATTGAATGTATTTTAGATATGATATATCTAGATATAGATTTGGATTGGTTTTAAATTGATTTAAATAAATAGTGAATTATCAAAGGGAGTTTTAAATGATTCCTATTCCTTATCAAACTGGAATCTCTCTACCCTATAAATAGGGAGACTTTCCATTGTTTCTTCCACAATTACTATTCCACACTACAAAATTCTCCACAAATACAAGTGCGTGCACCGTGTCCATGTTCCACCATCCATATTCTTATTCCATTTTTCAATTACATCAATTCCTCGTGTCGGACACCTTCCGACACGATTCATCAAACCCGAGCCCGCCCTAAATCCTACTCCTGGCCGAGCCCCACTGCCGCGGCGTCGACCTACCACCACGGACCAACCCCGTCCTTTACCTCGACCTCCTCCTCATCCCCGCAGCCCAGCACATCCGTCACCACCCCTTGCATCAACACCATGTCCGCCACCATCGTAACCAAAACCCCCACTGCCACCACCATCGGCTCCCTCAGGCACGCCCACCACCACCCTGTATAGCCCCGAGCCGAGCACGGTGCTTCCCCAATTACCTCCGTCGAAGCCCCCATCTTTCCTCAGTCCCTCGCCAGCCACCGACTACCACTGTCAGCCACCCAAAATCTCCAAAAATGAAAACAAAACAAATCTCAAACCACCACCACCCATACCTGCCTCCGCCGACCGGAGCTGCTGCCACCGGTACGCGAGAATACGCCCCATCGGCCCCCTCCGCTGGCGAGCCGGCGCTACCACGAGTGTGTGCGTGCCGCGCCAGCACCGAGACCCCTCGCCCCCAGCTACTGACGACCCGCAGCAGCGCCGTTGAGCGCCGCCTCGACCCCTCTAGTACGCCCCTTCGGTCGTGCCGCCATCGATCGCCGTGTGCCGTGCAAGCCTCCCTCTCCCCTCGCTCTTTCCCTCTCCCTCGGCTCACCGTCGCCGTCGGGGACTCCACCCCTTCCCGATCACGTCTCCGCCGCCTCCTTCCCAGGCCGGTGCGACACCGCCCCTTGCCGTCGAGCCTCCGGCTCACCGCCCGTGCGTGTGAGCTCCCGACGCCGCCCCCACTTCCTCCGCCGTAGCCCTTCCTCTCCACCGCGAACTCCGCCTCGCTGCGCGCGCCTTTCCGCTGGAGTTTCCACCGCTCTCCGACGCGCCGGAGCTCCCCTCTTGTGGACCCTCTCCACTCTTTCCTCTATGAAAACGAATGGTTTCTTTTTAGTAACTCTCTCTCTCTCTCTCTGACTCTTCTTTCCTTATTTATTTAATTATTTATTTATTTATTTTGTTTGTTTGTGTAAATACTTTGACTTTTGTGGAAATACTTTTGATATTAACGTTATTATTATTATCATTATTATTTTATTATTATTTTTATTATGTACTGTAAAATAATACTTTTGATGCTAAATTTTTTATTTTTTTAGGTATTATCTGAAAGGTTTTCTCTTTCTTTACTAATAATCAATACAAGCCATAAGTTAGCAATATTACAATATATCCAATATTGAATTTTGATACTTTGTATTTATTATTTGTATTGATAATCAATAATTTTAAATATTTTTATAACAAAACGTTGTGGGCCATATAACTATAATTTTTATTTAAAGGAGAGATTAGTAGAAAACCCTAAAAAATTATTTCTATATTATTATTATTTTTCTACAAATTTAAATATAATTTTGATCAAAATGAGTTATTAATATTTTCAAAGATTTATTTAAAATACTTTTATGAAGTATAGTTATTATTTCTAAGCGTGTTTATACAGACTTTGGCTTCTAGTCCAAATCGAGTTATTTCTCTATTTTTCAAATATTATTTTGCGAGTAAATATAACTTCTCATATTAGAAATACTTTCCTAAAATTTATATATATTATTTCCTCCATTTCATCATTACCAATTCTTGACCACCATATTCCTACTATCGTCCGAATCTCGACTTCTTTATGTCATTGCTAGCTAAATTGACCATTCTTGACCCAATGGAACAGTCCATGCCATCATCCGAGGCCGTCATGCATAGTTATATTATCGCAGTCATACTCCATGCCACATGATCATAGCACCATACCAGGCAACTCACCGGGCGACCTACCAGGCAAGTATACCTTGCTAATTTACTGTCATATTATTTATTTTTTGTATTATTTACTTTGTTTTGTATTGTTAGTTTCCTTTATTATAAATTGTACGTCCAAGCCACACTTAGGTGCAAGCGACTCTATTAGTCGTTTTACTTTACTATATGCATGTTAACTTAGTGTTAGCGGACTACCTTCTATTGTGGGATATTCTTATATCTCCGTTGGCCATGGCACTCACACTACACGGTTTGAGACATGTTGCTAGGGACACGGCTTGCATATTGACTGGCCATCTTTATGTAAGAAGTCGTGTGACGGATAGATGATCGTAACTGCTATGACTAGGGTATAGAGACTCAAGCAGTTATAAAACTGGACGAGCCATGGACATGACTTGAACAGTGTGAGAAATATTAGGAGAGGACAGTCGCTAGTGCATATGGGAATCCAAACAGGTAAATCACAGTCTCCGGATGGAACTGTGGCAATTTATTTGCAGATGCCCTCTGACGTTTTGGACGTTACGGACGGATACAGATGATTGAATGCCAGTTACGTACACATAGCCTAAAATCCCACCCATGCGCATGAAAGTTGTCCTCTAAATTGCACATTAGGCGTTTAGAATCTCCTTTGCATATTTGTGTCTAGGATAGTCTTTATATATTATTTTATTATTCTGACAGTTCATATTAGCTTGTTTTTCCTGTATCTTGCTACGTCCGTCTGAGGACCTGGTTATTCCCCAGGTGTGTGTTCATGTCTTCCGCAGGTATTCTAGGCGAGGTCGTGGCCTTCTCTATTTCTTCGAAAACGATTGCGCTTGGTTCGTCTTGCCATTTTATGGATCGATTCTTGTACATTTCTTCCATTGAGATAGTTGGTAGTGGACTTTGTCTCCGTCCAACTATTGTATCATAAATATTCAAGTTGATTTTTATATTATTATTCTTTTCATTGTGGATGAGATTTAGTTTGTCTTGGATTACTGTATTTTACAGCTTATGTGTACATACGAGATTTCAATGTACTTCGTATGTATACAGCTGGCATGATACGTTCCTAGTCCTACGTATATTGGGACTGGGGCATTACATGTTTTTGTGGTAGTCCATGCAGGTCAAGATAAATTATTTGGTTACTTTACCTTACCAAGCAAGCCTGCGGATATGATTAGAGTCTAGGATCTCATCCACATACTTGACCTCCTCGATTCTATTTTAAATCCCTTGATTTGCATCTTGCTTGATTCCTCTACCGTTAATTCTTATCCTTCTTTCGTGCTTGATGTTGGTTAGAAAGGTAGTCCATACTAGGTAGACTTGTCCCATTGTCCCATCACCCTACTAGTTTAACTCTTGTAAGTTGGGTATATACCTCAAGACCTAACATTTCTTTTTCCTGGTGACCCATATTAACATGATTACTTAGGCTATAGCCTTATAGGACCCTAACTTATCTAGCCTACCAAGCCTTAGACAAAAGACGGTAGGATGAATGTATAGGAACAATCACATGACAAGACTTAGATTCTTAAGGAGTTGAACTAATTCTACTTTCTTTTAATTTTACGCTCTCGTGCCTATATTTTTACCATCATGACTAATGCTGCTAAATAGCCTAATTTTTGCAAGCTTACTTTTTATTAAGCTTGTTCAAGGACATATATTTTATTGGGGGCCCTCACTAACATATTGTCTACTCAGAACCGGTGTATAATGGTCTGATCAACCTAGTGCACTTTGGTTCGCCTTTCACACGATTATCCTACGTGGTTGAGATATAGTTAAACTTACCCCTTAGAATCTTATCCACAACTGTCTTGACAATTCTTTTTGAATTATTCGGCCGCCTTTGAACCACGTATTCGTATTCGATAATATCGTCTTTGAACTCTATATTGCTTTCACCTTCACCTATTTTAGAAGGACGAAAGTGCTGTACTTGAATTTCCTCTAGCTATCCTATCTCTTGTGACCATTAACACTCAATGTGACTATATCTTTGTCTTAACTACTCGTCCCTTCCTCGACCTTCTATCACGACCTCCTAATCACTTCAATTAAGGAGTGAATCTAATCGTTCTCCTAATCGTGCCATCAACCTACTCCCAAGAACCCATATCTTAAGTCTCTAAATTATTTATATGGATCCACTTAAAACTCTTAATCTTTTCCTTTTATGTTTATTAGCCATGTCCGTGATTATTATCTAAATCACGATTTTCTAATGCTTGTTTATGTTGTTTCTTGCCTCGCCCAAGGACTCGTCGAATTGTCATTACCAATATACCCCTTGTGCCTTCTTACCCCCTACTTATTCTTAATTTCGAGGACAAAATTCTTGTAAGTTTGGTAGGATATAAAATCCCTAAATTTCTACTATATTTTAGTACTGATTTTTTTGTTTTGTATTTATACGTCGCATAGTCGTATTATACGTCACGCACAATTTATGTTTTTCATATTTGCTCGTCGAGTGTGAATTTTGTGCGAGGTACATATTTTGAAAACGTTTTATTTATGAAATTTATTAATATAGAAGACATATATTTTATTTCAATATAGCAAAATTAAATATTTTATTTTGGTTAAAGGTATATAAATTTCGTCGCACTAGTGGCAATTTTTATTTAATTATACCGGTTTCAAAAATAATATATACCTAGATAATTTGTACTAGTTGAATGCGAAGTACACGAAATCTGATTCGTGTAGATGATTTAAATTTTTGAAATTATTTTATTATTCATCTTAGTTTTCCTAAAAACTTATTTTTGAAGTATTTATCATAATTTTTGAAATTATAATTAATTATTATACAAAAGGTAGTTCCAAGTATTTTCTATTAATATTTAAAAATATATATTATGATTTTCAAAATTAATTATTATTATTATTTTGATAATTTTATTTAATGTTTAATTGGTTAGGATAATCTAAATTAAGATTAGATTTATTGAATGTATTTTAGATATGATATATCTAGATATAGATTTGTATTGGTTTTAAATTGATTTAAATAAATAGTGAATTATCAAATGGAGTTTTAAATGATTCATATTCCTTATCAAACTGGAATCTCTCCACCCTATAAATAGGGGAGACTCCCCATTGTTTCTTCCATAATTACTATTCCACACTACAAAATTCTCCACAAATACAAGTGCGTGCACCGTGTCCATGTTCCACCATCCATATTCTTATTCTATTTTTTTACAATTTTATCAATTTCTCGTGTCGGACACCTCCCGACACGATTCATCAAACCCGAGCCCGCCCTAAATCCTACTCCTGGCCGAGCCCCACTGCCGCGGCGTCGACCTACCACCACAGACCAACCCTGTCCTTTACCTCGACCTCCTCCTCATCCCCGCAGCCTAGCACATCCGTCACCACCCCTTGCGTCAACACCATGTCCGCCACCATCGTCACCAAAACCTCCATTGCCACCACCATCGGCTCCCTCAGGCACGCCCACCACCACCCTGTACATCCCCGAGCCGAGCATGGTGCTTCCCCAATTACCTCCGCCGAAGCCCCCATCTTTCCTCAGCCCCTCGCCAGCCACCGACTAGCACCGTCAGCCACCCAAAATCTCCAAAAGCGAAAACAAAATAAATCTCAAACCACCACCACCCTTACCTGACTTCGTCGACCGGAGCTGCTGCCACCGGTACGCGAGAATCCGCCCCATCTGCTCCCTCCGCTGGCGAGCCGGCGCCACCACGAGCGCGTACGTGCCGCGCCAGCACCGGGACCCCTCGTCCCCAGCTACTGACGACCCGCAGCAGCGCCATTGAGCGCCGCCTCGACCCCTCTGGTACGCCCCTCCGGTCGTGCCGCCATCGATCGTCGTGCGCCGCGCAAGCCTCCCGCTCCCCTCCCTCTTTCCCTCTTCCTCGGCTCACCGTCGTCGCTGGGGACTCCACCCCTTCCCGATCTCGTCTCCGCCGCCTCCTTCCCAGGCCGGCGCGCCATCGCCCCTTGCCGTCGAGCCTCCGACTCACCGCCCACGCGTGTGAGCGCCCGGTGCCGCCCCCACTTCCTCCGCCGTAGCCCTTCCTCTCCGCCGCGAACTCCGCCTGGCCGCGCGAGCCTTTCCTCCGGAGTTTCCACCGCTCTCCGCCGCGCCGGAGCTCCCCTTTCGTAGACCCTCTCCACTCTTTCCTCTATGAAAACGAATGGTTTCTTTTTAGTAACTCTCTCTCTCTCTCTCTCTCTCTCTCTGACTCTTCTTCCCTTATTTATTTAATTATTTATTTATTTGTTTTTATTTATTTATTTATTTTGTTTGTTTGTGTAAATACTTTGACTTTTGTGGAAATACTTTTGATATTAACATTATTATTATTATTATTATTATTATTATTATTATTAATATTATTATTTTTATTATGTACTGTGAAATAATACTTTTGATGCTAAATTTTTTATTTTTTTAAGGTATTATCTAAAAGGTTTTCTCTTTCTTTAGTAATGATCAATGCAAGCCATAAGTTAGCAATATTACAATATATCCAATATTGAATTGTGATACTTTGTATTTATTATTTATATTGATAATCAATAATTTTAAATATTTTATAACAAAACGTTGTGGGCCATATAACTATAATTTTTATTTAAAGGAGAGATTAGTAGAAAACCCTAAAAAATTATTTCTATATTATTATTATTATTTTTCTACAAATTTAAATATAATTTTGATCAAAATGAGTTATTAATATTTTCAAAGATTTATTTAAAATACTTTTATGAAGTATAGTTATTATTTCTAAGCGTGTTTATACAGACTTTGGCTTCTAGTCCAAATCGAGTTATTTCTCTATTTTTTAAATATTATTTTGCGAGTAAATATAACTTCTCATATTAGAAATACTTTCCTAAAATTTATATATATTATTTCCTCCATTTCATCATTACCAATTCTTGACCACCATATTCCTACTATCGTCCGAATCTCGACTTCTTTATGTCATTGCTAGCTAAATTGACCATTCTTGACCCAATGGAACAGTCCATGCCATCATCCGAGGCCGTCATGCATAGTTATATTATCGCAGTCATACTCCATGCCACATGATCATAGCACCATACCAGGCAACTCATCGGACGACCTACCAGGCAAGTATACCTTGCTAATTTACTGTCATATTATTTATTTTCCGTATTATTTACTTTGTTTCATATTGTTAGTTTCCTTTGTTATAAATTGCGCGTCCAAGCCACACTTGGGTGCAAGCGACTCTATTAGTCGCTTTACTTTACTATATGCATGTTAACTTAGTGTTAGCGAACTATCTTCTATTGTGGGATATTCTTATATCTCCGTTGGCCATGACACTCACACTACACGATTTGAGACATGTTGCTAGGGGCACGGCTTGCATATTGACTGGCCATCTTTATGTAAGAAGTCGTGTGACGGATAGATGATCGTAACTGCTATGACTAGGGTATAGAGACTCAAGCAGTTACAAAACTAGACGAGCCATGGACATGACTTGAACAGTGTGGGAAATATTGGTGGAGGACAGTCGCTAGTGCGTATGGGAATCCAAACAGGTAAACCACAGTCTCCGGATGGAACTGTGGTAATTTATTTGCAGATGCCCTCTGACGTTTTGGACGTTACGGATGGGTACAGATGACTGGATGCCAGTTATGTACACATAGCCTAAAATTCCACCCATGCACGTGAAAGTTGTCCTCTAAATTGCACATTAGGCGGTTAGAATCTCCTTTGCATATTTGTGTCTAGGATAGTCTTTATATATTATTTTATTATTCTGACAGTTCATATTAGCTTGTTCTTCCTGTATCTTGCTACGTCCGTCTGAGGACCTGGTTATTCCCCAGGTGTGTGTTCATGTCTTCCGTAGGTATTCTAGCCGAGGTCGTGGTCTTCTCTATTTCTTCAAAGGCGATTGCGCTTGGTTCGTCTTGCCATTTTATGGATCGATTCTTGTACATTTCTTTTATTGAGATAGTTGGTAGTGGACTTTGTCTCCGTCCAACTATTGTATCATAAATATTCAAGTTAATTTTTATACTATTATTCTTTTCATTGTGGATGAGATTTAGTTTGTCTTGGATTACTGTATTTTACAGCTTATATGTACATACGTGATTTCCATGTACTTCGTATGTATACAGCTGGCATGATATGTTCCTAGTCCTACGTATATTGGGACTGGAGCGTTACAACATTGACGAGCCAATGCGAAAGATGTCCCCCTATCCAGGACAGCTTCGACCCCTCGTTTCAGATGGCGGTAAAAACTAGCAACCACGTCCTTTGACGATTTATCCAGAACTTCCAAAGAAGACGGTGTCAAAGGAAGAGTGGCTGGCAGAGTTGAAGACGATCGTAAAGAAGATGCACCAGAGCTTGATGCCCCTATCACTAGGGAAACAAGTTCCGAGCGATAGGACGCCTGAATAGCAGTCATCTCCTCCTCCGCGGCCCGAAGGATCCGGAGACTCTCCAGGACAGAAAGGTCAACCTCCGGTGTTGGAGCCACATGAACCAAGGAGGGTGCAGGGACCATTTCTCCCCGCCCCGGCAGTTCTACTACATCTTCTCCTAAACTTGATCCGGCAGGAGGTCCCTCGGTATGAGTTGGAGGAGGAGGAGGCATACTTTCTTCCACTAGATCTCCTCTGGTGACTTCTCCCTCGACGATGTCCATCGTCAGCGGCAAAGGAGCAGGACCTGTATGTCCGGAGCAACCATCGATCAACTTAGTCCGAAGGATATGAAGATAGAGCAAATGAACCTCCTCACTAGGCAAGACATTACTTAGCTTACCAGAGGAGGGTTGCTGAAGCTGAGGCTCACTCACAGCCACCGTATCCTCTTCAATGGAAACACTTGAGCCAATTGCAGCTGCTTCCTCTGCCCCAGCCGCCCCGGAGGTGGATACAACTGGATCAGCATCAACCGGCTGAGGTTCAGCAACCTCGGGGACTGGTTCAATAGATCCTACATCGCCCCGGGTTCAGATGTCAGCAGCAGGAGGAACCTCAGCCATCGTCGGGATAACCCTGGTGGAAGTAAGCTCGGCTATCATAGCACTAATTAAGGCGGCTAGAGCAGGGTCCACCTCAGAGGCGGTAGCTGGCTCTGAGGAGTTCACTTCTCCCAATGCCTATAAATAAAAGGAAAATGATCAGATTATTTCAGAAAAGAAGAACAAAAAAAGAGAGGATCGTAACTCGATTTACCTTCGAAACGGCGTCGACGTCCTCACTTCTCTCCCTAATGATCGGCCCGCGAGGTTTGACCGTAGCCCATTTTCGGGAGTAAGTCATGCCGCCGACAGAGGATGCACACCTGCTACGTTTTTGTGAAGGACTAGGCGCAACAGGGGGCTGACCTGCCACCAAATCATCCGCAAGAGGAAGAGGCAAGTTATCAGGGTCATCCTTTTCGTCCACATTGGTAGACTCCGAGTCAGATACATCAACTGTCCTCCCCTTCTTGATCCTTGGCTTCTTCTCCAAGACAGTACCAACAATGAAGCTGGAACTTGAGTCAAAATCTCTTGGGGGCTTATTCACCATAACATGGTACAAGGCCGCCATGTATAAAATATGTCCCGACTCGTTAGCATCGGGAACAGAGAAGGTGGCTCGGGTGTGAACCGTGCTATAGTAGTGCCAAGCCCGAATGCCGTCAAGGATGCTACCCTCAAAACCCAGACATGAGCTGGGATTGTCCACAAACATCTGACTGTACCCAAATTGTCGAGAGAATTGGCTGGGTAAGTAAGGCTCCAAAAAGACGGAGTGACGGTTGCGATACACCAGATGTGTAGGACGAATGTTTTGCAACCAAAGGAGCATCTTCTCGGGCAAGAATTTAGGAGACACAACACCATCAAGATGCACGACGCTTACTTCTTCATCGGTAAAATGAGGAACAGACACGAAAAAGGAGTATCTGTCCACTCGCGCCAGCGCCATCCGACAGGCGGGCATGGTGGTGTATTCCCAGGGCATGCGGCGGTACTGATAGATGAAGGCATCATCAGCAGTCACGTCATCCTCGGGGCCAGACCTCATCAAAGACTGGTAATGCATCAACAGCCACCCCATCAGATAATGGTAGGACAGCTCGATTCGTTCAAAGTCTTTCGCCGTATCGCGAGCGATGACTTTGGACGAGAAGGCGTAAAGGCCATGATATACGCTGCATACCATGGCGAAGAGAAGAGCTAGTATGGCCCCAAAGACTAGCTTCACCGCAGGAAGGATCAGGTTACAGCTGATTCTCTCAATAGCACCAGCCCCTCCCGAAACTACACAGTTTCGCAGCCACACCATCAAAAATTCTGCCAGGAGAGCCTTATCAGACATCTTCTGGGTATCCTGATAAAAGTAATTAAAGGAGTCAGTTTGGGTCCCAAATCTATCACCCGTAGTTTTCACCCTCTTGGCGGTCGACACCTGGTTCTGTACCTCCTCCCGGGTTCGAGGACGTCGGAGGGAAACCCGGCCTGAGGTGCCTAGCTCAAAAAGATAGCTGAGCCAGGTCTTGGTATGAGGAAGGTTTCCTTCCGAGCTATCGTTCTTCTTCTTTGATATCTGCTGACATGTACTATGGTGACATAGTAGTTCCCGGTAAACAGCCACAAAGCCCGTGAACCGTTGCTCCAATTTCTCGAATTCTTCGTTCGTAGGGGTATACGTTTCAAAAACCTCATCTCTCCAGGGCAGCTTAGAGACTTCACGCATCTCGTGGAGAGCGAGCCCCATCTTCTCTCCAGGTATAAAGAAGGTCCCCGTTTGGCGGTTGTACATATCAAGAAGAGCCATGAACAGCTTCTTGTTTATGGACAGACCATAACAGGTGCCCCGAATGGCATGATACAGGCCAATCTCGAGCAGGAGATCCTTGTATGTCCGTAATATCCATGAGGTCAAGTTGATCCATAAAGGGGTGGGGTTCATCCAGTTCAGTAGTGCCAACCGACCAATAGGATATGACCCCTTCTGAGTAAGCTGGTTCATGAAAGTGTCAGCTTGGGAGAACCGGAAGTTGGGATCCTGCACATTTATGAAGCTGTCCGGGGCCAACCCCATCACAGAGCGGCTGATCTGCATCTTGCTTGCAACCACCGATCTCGATGTTTTATTATAGTGAATATTGCCCACGAACATCCCCTGCTGGCTCAGAGTTAGGGAGTCCGCCATTTTCCTGTCCATCGGAAGCATATTGAACCAAGACAGCGGGAAGTGACGCTCCATCTGAGGAATGTGGATCACCATCCCGTTGGAAGAAAAACTCTAACTTTCAGAGATATCTAGAATGTTAGGGTTTTTTACAGTCAGGGCATCCCCAAAGATGAACGAGGGTTTCAGATGTATGCCCCCTAATTTTCCTGAGTTTATCATACCCGAGAGAAAGAAGAAGGATTGATTCCTGATATCCCTCAGCCTCTCCTCAGGTTGACTTTAGTGATTTGGGCTGACACATAATCGACCACATGGTCGAACCTCACGCCCACAGCAGACTGAGCTTGACCTACCAAAAGCTTCCCTGAAGGATTGACCGGCAACTTCACTGAAAAAGACAAAAGAAAGAAGTCAGGAGATAGCCAGAGAAAAACCACTTAATGTCTTCTGAGCTTATGCAGCTCTGTTAGGTGGGTCTTCATGCGGTCCAGTTCATAAGGTGCTTATGCGGTCATGTGACAACTTTCATGCGGCTGTCGAAGGGCGGTTGTGGTTACAATGATGGTGGTTGTAGAAGCATGGAAAAGAATAGAAATTTCTATGCAGCCAAGAATCAACATGAAACTTCATGCGGCTCAAAACCTGGGGAGTTTCATGCGGCTCAAAATCCCTGGGAGCCTCATCGGTTCAGAAAGCTTCATGCAGCTCAGGAAGCTTCATGCGGCCTTATGCGATTCAAAATCTGCCTATACAGCTGGCCATAATTACTCTGACATAAAGACGACAGCTCTGACAGAGATGATGGCTCTGACATAAAGACAAGACAGGACATGCTCCTAAAAAGACGAGAAAATCATCATGATATCTGGCACAGTTCATAAATTCCAAAGACAACTCTTTATGCGGATCGCCTATGCGACTCTTATGCGGCTCGGTCATGAGACAACTTTCATGCGGCTCGGTCATGAGACCACTCTAATGCGGCTCCATCATGGGACCACTCTCATGCGGCTCGGTCACGAGACCACTCTCATGCGGCTCGGTCATGAGACCACCCCCATGCGGCTCAGTCATGAGACCACTCTCATGCGGCTCGGTCATGAGACAACTTTCATACGGCCCGGTCATGAGTACACTCTTCATGCGGCTCGGCTATGGGACAGTCCTTCATGCGGCTCAGCCAGGATGCATCATTTATGCGGCTTGCCACAGAGTAGCAGTTGAGACACGTGGCAGAAACTGACCAAGTCTTAACAGTTCGGATTTAGTGCAACAAACAGATCATGATCAATCTTAACCAATCCCCAGCTACCCACTTCTCGAGGCACAGTTACAAGGATGTGGTCCAAAATTAGCCACGTGGCTGTACACCCCATTACTCATGAATTCCTATAAATAGCAAGGTGCTATTCCCTTACATACAGACAGAGACATACAGAGAGATATACACACACCCAGGCAGAGAGAGAGCATTTCTTCACCGGAGCCGATGTTGCGTTCGACCGTCCAAGGAGTAAGACAGAGTTAATAGCACTTTTTTGAGCCTCTACCGTCACCCCCCAGAATCAAAACTAAACAATTGTACTTAGATTGCTTTTTCTAAGTTTTGTTCCTAGGCTCTCTTTTGTACAAGCGAGTTTGTAATTATGAGTTAAAGTTCAGTCCTCCTATAAAACTGTTATGTTCTACGACAATCAATGGCAAACAGTGACGATGATGTCGTTGGTGGTTATGGTAGTGATGGCGGACAGTGGTGACGGGATGGCTAGGGAGCTCGATCGACCGGTAGTGGTCATGTGGGCAGAGAAGGAGGTTGGGATAAACGGGGATATGCCGGAGTAGGAAGGTGGTGGTGGCTGGGGTTGGAAAGCAACTCGGTGGGCCGTCAGGGGGGAGAGATCGGCCGTTGGCCAAGGTCGTAGGTTAGGGTTAGGGTTTCTGGATTTGGAAACTGTGTCGGGGTGTGTCCGACTCAGGGTTAGGTTGTCGTAGTAAAATTGTGTCCTGCATGACAATAATTGTAGAGAGGTTGTGTCCAGTGTGTTGGACACGGAAGAAGAAAAGGACGGACACCGACACGGTGCATGACATAATTGATGTATTGACTGAATGATGGTTGCGGCTAGATGATAGTAATGGTGATGATGATTTGAGGAATTATTTGGGACGGAAAAAAGCAAGGAGAGGCTCCCCTTAAATAGATGATAAAGTCTTAAATATATAAGGCTTATAATTTCTGATGGATAAACTTTTCCCTTAATTTAAATCAAATAAAATATTTAAAAACTAGATTAATTTATCTTAATCCAATAATTGATAATAATAATAATAATAATTTAAATTAATATTTAATATTATTAAATAATTTTAATCATAATATTAAATAATCGATTGTCATAATAGTTTAAAATAACATTCGATGTTATCAGATTAATTTAAAACATTTTTATTAATCCAAAATTTTATTTAAATAATATTTTAACAAATATTTTTATTGATAAAAATTATTTATGATTTCGAAAACCACTTTCGAAGCCAATATTTTGAAAGTCCAAAAATTGATAACCAAAGATCTTTTGTAATGCCAATAATAAAATTCAAGAATAAATATTTTTACTAAAACCAAATAATTTTTTCAAACCATAAATTTTAACTAGTTTTTTGAAATATAGGGATAATAAAAACATTTCTCCTATAAAGTTTTAAAAGAAATTACTTTCTAACAATATTTAAGATAATTAAATAAAATTATGAAAATTCGGGAACCAGGGGTTACACCAACAATTTAACTACTTAAGACAATGATCATTTACGGTTATTAGAGTTGGAAACGCTCGATAAAAAATGTCTTCAAGCTCAACAATACAATAAGCTATATCAAACCCGCATTTCCAAAGCTTTAATAAGAAAGTGAAGGAAAGAGTCTTTCAAGTGGGTGATTTAGTCTTATCATGACTCACAAGAGGAAGGGCAAATCCAAGCTAAATGGAAGGGCTCATTCACCGTGGAGTAAATGTATTCTAACGGATCTTACAGGCTTGCCAAAGCTAACAATGACTTTCTTATGATTCTATCAATGATAAGTTCCTTAAAAAGTACTATGTTTAATACAAGTTGGGTTAACGCTGTAAAATAAAGTGCATAGTATTACATTTGTAAAGTAAGCAATGAAGTACTTGTAAAATTTTGAGCTGTCATTCGTATTCAAGAGTCTTGAATAATGTCATAGCCATATCCCATAAACATGATATTGATTTACTACTAATTATTTTAAATAACTACAATAATTAATTTCTTTTAAACAAATTATTCCATATATTTTTCCTTGTAATTATTATTATTATTATTATTATTATTATTATTTATTTTCACTTAAAACCTTTTCTTTAAGAATAAAATTTGCAAACAAGATCCTTACAATTTTTACAATTTGCAAAATATACCATGACACATAACCATCAGATATAGGGGTATATGAGTAATTTTATAGATATAGACATAATAATTATGTAAACCCCCTAAATTTCTACTACGATATTTTTTTTATTATAAATTGGTATTTAATGATATTTACTAGTACTTCGTATTTATACACCGCGTACAAGTTCGCGTTCTCATAATGTACGTCGCGTGCGAGTTTTCGGATCGAAATTGCTCGTCGGGTGCGAATATGTGCGAGGTACATATTTTTGTAAAATATTTTTATTGGAGATTTTATAGAAGAATTTTAGTTTCAAAATAATACGTGATAAATGTTTTAATTACATAAGGTTGTAAAAATGTCACATCGAGATGTACCACAACTTATGTTTTATTGTAATATAAGTAGTAATTTAGAAAACTATTATTTTTATATTATTTATGTGCAAGTGACATGAAATTTATTTCATGTCCACTCTGATTTTACGAAAACGAGTATAATTATTTTATTGCAAAATGATATTCCAAATATTTAAACATTTATCATGATTTTCGAAATTAATTATTATTATATTTTATTATTTATTAAAATGATAATTGAAATATTGTTTGATTTAATATTTAATTAATTATTATGATTTAAACTGGAAAAGATTTTATTGACCTTATTTTAAATAGCTTTTAAATTAAAGACAAGTTTTATCTATATTAAATTGGATTTTATAAATTAATTTTAAGTCGATTTGAATTAAGATAAAATTATCCATCGGGGTTTAAACCATTGCAAGTCCTTATCCAACTGGAAATTTCCACCTCCTATAAAAGGAGAGGTACTCTTCCATAATTTTCTCCATATCCACAGATTGTGCATCGTGTCTGTGCCCCGTCCCATCTACTATTGCTTCTCCTTTACAAATACAAATTTTTTTCGTATCCGACAATCCCGGATACCCCGTCCGTGTCTCGCAGGACACGACAGTTCTGCCATCTCCACCTCACCACCACCGTTGTCACCATCACCATCTCTGCCAGCCAGCAACACCCTGTCACGCCCCCATCATTATGACCACCACCTCCATCCATCTCCATACCACCATCGTTGTCCGACCAACCCGACATCCGGCCAGCCACCCCAGCCAAATGCTGCTGCCGCCGTGTCCAGTTCTCCGAAACCACCATCACCTCCCAAAATTGTTACCATCACTATTCCAACCCCGTCATCATCACCATGCCATCACCAGCACCACCTTCAACCACCAGAACACCACCTCCTCCCGATCGAGGATTCCGACCAAGCCTTCATCAACCACCATCTCCGCCACCTCCCTCACGACAAACCACCACCAACAGAGTCATCATCGCCCACACCAAAAACAAAAAGAGAGGAAAATAAAACCCTAACCCCGAACTCACCTCCTCCGTAGCGCCCGTAGCCGTGCGTGTCACCTCCGCCGACCACCAGAGGCCTCCGCTGCGCCTGACCGCGTCGCCCCACTCACGGTTGATCGCCGGTGCCTGAAGCCGTCCTCGGTGCAGCCGAGCATTTCCCCGACCGGTATCTCCCTCTCTTCCTGTAATGACCCGCTCCGCCGTAGCAGAACGCCGATTCAAATGGCAAGTGCAATGACTCAAACGAGCCGTCGACCCGAAGAGTTGGCATCGACCTGAAGAAGAATCGATGCAAGGCTTACATTGGCCCGACAAAGATGAATCCGGACTTAGACTTTCAAAGGCGCGCTCGGAGTATCGCTCGGTCGATGCGAACATCGCTAAGGTGGGTGGCTCCGATGAACCCGTCTTTGCTTAGCCTAGACACATAACAATACGAACACTATCACTGAAATCGCTAGGCGATAACACCGTGCATGCTAATAAATGACTCAACGCACCTAGCTAAGGGAATAATCCCATCTTGTATGCTTGTATAGAATATGGAAAGGAACATAGAAAAATGTGAGAACTCTCGCACCGCGCTCCACGCTCGTGCTGATGCACAGGCTTACATTCGAGTTCCCTATGCGTTCAACAATGAAACAATGAATGGATTACAACAATGAAACGGGAAGACTATCAACATAGTCGTTCCAAGTAGAGTATAACAACATTGAAAGATTATGGGGCCGATGGGTCGCCAAGGCGACTCCCGCACGGGGAGTTGCATAATGTGTGAATGAATGAACCAACGAATGAAAGAATAAAAATGTGAATGAATCAATGAACGAACAAACAAGTGAAAGAAAGAAAGAAAAGAAGGAATGCATAAAAGATAAGAAGAAAAGGAATGGTTAGCGACAGTTGTAACGGGCACGTGCAACGGGGCTCGCTACCCGCGCTGTACGGACGCATGGCGATGCCGTGACCGTAAAGAAAAAGGGATTCCGCGGCATGATCAAAGGGGGGATATGTCGGCCTAGGCGGAATCAAAATGAGGCTTACGGGCTGCCTGGGTGCGGACTTGGCCATCCAGGGGACGTAAGTGCTGCAGTATTTCAAGAGACTAGCGGGGGGTGTGCCAGTCCGCACCCTACGCTAAGTTGAGAAATATAACGACTTGGATGTCCAAAATGGCTTGTGATGCCAGCGACCGGTGCATATAGAGTTAAGAGGGCTTTGCTGGTGGCAATCCACGTGCAAGTCCTTGCAATAAAATCAAAGTAGTCTAAGTTAACTAAATGAAGTGCCTTTTGAACAGGCTTGAATATGACACACCAAATGATCGAGAGTACTTCGGCAAAGGAAATACGCCTACGATGCGTTAGAATCTAAGGCAGGAACACGCCATTGGCATTGAATGTTTACGTGAATCATGTAGAGTTGAGAATATATGAATTTTTGACTAACTCGGTTTACATTGAACAGGGAAGGCCGGACGGTAAGTATGGGTAAGTCATGCATGTATTTCCATGCGACACTTGAAATTGGCAACACGAGATAGGTTATGAAATATGCATAAAATTGATCCTAAGGCAAGATTAGAAAGACAATGAATGATAGATGGTGCACAAAAGTAAATAGAACGTGTTTGGTAATGATAGCATTGTGGGCGAGCTAGCCTCCCCACCAGTGCATAACAATGTACTGATAATCCCACAGTCTGCTTACAGGATGCAGGAGACGCCGACGGGTGCGGAGCTTCCATCGAACGTGCTAAGGCGCAGAGCTATCTCTAGAGCCTTGGAACATTGCAAGAAACTGAAGCACCCTATACAGGACATAATGTATCGGAACATCGCCATGAATCATTCCATGTTGTAAGCCACTTGGCACGCCTTTTATGTTTCAGAGAGAGAAAGCTTGAGCGATTTGTAATATCGGCCCAGTGCCGCTTGTAAACTTCTTGAATATCAATAAAGAGATTGAATTCGCTTCAAATTTGTGTTCATTTACTTTCTGCTGCAAATGGGGACACTCTGTACGACTCTGTGGCCTAGCTCTAATCGGTCGTTTCTGGACTTGGCCTTGCACGGGCGCAACCTAGGCCCGTGCGGCATCACGCCTTAGCGAGGACGATCGCTCCTGCGGGAGCGGGGCGTGACAAATTGGTATCAGAGCACGGCTTTACGTCCTTGGACTTCATTTCGATTTTCTCAGTTTTGAAAGCTCGGTTTTGAAACAAAAAGAAATGTACGCTCTCTCTCGTTGTGCCTTGGGATGTTCTATACAATAAGTCTAATATTTTCAAAAGCTCGTACAAGTACTCGGTTGAAGGGATCGATAGGCGAAGGCCTTTGTGCCGAACCACGACGTACTTGAGTTGGAAGGAACCGATGCTAAGAGTTAGCAGAACACAAGATGTGCTTGAATAACCTTACGCTGACAATAAAGAACGAGTACGCGAGACCGAAGTATAGTTCGAACGGGATGGCTATGCACACGGCCTTCTGGCTAAGTTGTGCCGCGTGTCGCGTACCTCGACTTTTTGGAGCAATCGGGTTACGAGCGATATCAAGTACCGCTCGGTCGGGAACGGAGATACACTTAGAGTGTATATCGATAGGAATGCTATCAAACTAACGCTTAGGCGTGCACGAAAGATTTATTGGATTTTGAGGATTAGTACGAACGACTTAGTACGTCGAGGCGACGTGAGCGATTACGTTAGAGATTCGTCGAACGAATCTGAAAGATGTCTTAGCGCGTGATGCGAATGTGATTGAGGATTTATAGAATGACTTGAACCCGAGTGGTGTATGTGATAGCTTCGAGGAAGAATAAGAATAAGTGTCGACGACTAGTCGAGTGGCTCGAACCCTGAGTGGTGTATGGACGTCTTAGAAGTTATTCGAGCGAGACTAAAGGATATACGGATAGAACGAGTATGTCGGAGAAAATGATGCAATCGTGCAAAGCCTTAGTACGCGTCACGCTTAGTTGATCGTGACTTCGTGTGTCCCGAACGAGATGTCGTTCGGACAACTTGTGAATGGGCAACGCAAGTTAGAAAACAACTCAGAACGATAAATAAAAAGGAATGGTCTTGATAGAGGAAACTTAGAGGATCGCGCGTACGATTTTAGATTGATTCAAATAAATTGTGACTTGAGTTTGGACAACGATCTTGAAAACTAGCTTGAGGAATAGCAACTAAACTTGATCTTGAATATCGAGGAATGATGGTACATCCAGTTCGGACGATAGCATCAACGCGCGACTCAAAATTGGTTACAAAGGAAGATCGTCAGGTTACGCATATCGTCGATGGTATTAAGGCGTATCAAAGATCGATATGCGATAACTCGGGGGTACTCTGACTCGACGAATGACGATCGTGCAAATGTCATTGTTCCGTTGGATGCGATACTTGGGATGTTAAAGATGTGTCGTGGAAAAGATAGATTTGGCTCGAGGATTTTCTAGTTGAACGCATGACGGTCATACTATCAAATTGATTTGGCTTGGATGAAAATGTGAATGTTTGGATTTGCTTCGTTGACAACCACAACGTTGACATCCTTGTCTTATGCGAGCGCAACTCCAGCCTCGCACATGCGTCGCGCTGGATTATGACGATCACTCCGCGTGAGCGCTGATATAGTGATTCATACAGCGGGAGTGATTGAACTAGCATGGCGTAGCAAATTGTGTGCTTCGACTTGTGGTTTGACGCGAAGGCGGACTCGAGAATGAATTTGGGTGCTTGAAGAATTGAACTTGAAGATTGAGTAGGTCCAATCCGCGTATCGAGAATGGATTAGTCTAAAACTCAAACAAGAGTTACGCCCCGATGAGAATGATTATTTCGCGGGAGCGTTGCATGATGATTCATGAACCGCCGTAGATAATCGGACTCGCGTGAGATTGGGGTGCAATATATTGTCGAGCTGGATGACCTCGTGATCGAATACATGAATTGGTTAGAACTAGTGATTGAACGGAATTGAATATGTGCAACGTAAGTATTGATGCGAATTAGGTGATTATGCTCGATGTTTAGAAATTTGAGTGAAACGAACTTGGGTAGAAAACTCCCGTATTATCGACTTTGGTTTGACCCTAGGATTGGGGTCAGTGTTGGCATTATTGTTGGGGAACTGTGATTCCAATCCTGACATTGACTTAGCCTCGAAAAGAAATAGCCTAGCGGATAGGCGGACGATCCTATACCGAGTGATTGAACCTGTCGATTGATATTAGAGTATCGTCTGGACGGACGATAGAATTGGGGCAACAAGACTTAGAGTAGGACAGGAAATTAGGAGTGTGCATGAACGACAACGAGAATGGTCCCAAATGATGGGAATGATAGGAATGGATGATGTGCAAGTAAAGTTGGAATAACGAATTGAATCATTGGTCGGAAGATGTACTCGATAATAGTACAATACTTGGTCTCGAATCGGACGGGAATTACTTAGACTTGGCTGACTCCGCTAAGAAGAAATCGTATTGATTTCGTTGACAAGAGCGCTTAAGAAGCGGATCGAATCATCTCGAGGACCGAGATAAACGATATGTGATACACACATGAGTTCGGTTTTAAATCGAAGTTAGCAAAGCGATCGGCAAATCAAAACTATCACGAGTAGCTTGTCCGACTTTGCTAGTCGCTAAGCTTGGTTGAAATGTACGTATTCGAGGGACGCCTTGGATACGTGCACGATCCAAACTCAGCGATATGATGAACTCGAATGCAGCTGCAAGTGGGTGTTGAGATGCGCATGAACGAATGAGTGAGTTTGCCTCAGCCTACGACTTTCGTGTTTGACGAATTACAACGCACCTCGTGCGACCGTTTCAGTCCCATGATACGTTGAAAAAAAGCAAGCAAGTCGAAGAAACACTTGAATTGAATAAGTGCCATCAACTCTAAAATGAATGAAAAGTTATCCAATAAAAATCGACCAAACGTATGCGACACGGAACTTGGAAAGGTACCGCAGCATAGTTCGATGACATCGAATGATGGAGCCGTTCGATAGAATTGTCTATAAAACACGATGACACGAGTTAAGGAATGGTAGGATGGCCTGCACTCAGGAAGTCTCGAGGACGAGACTTATTTTGAGTGGTGTATTATGTAATGACCCGCTCCGCCGTAGCGGAACGCCGATTCAAATGGCAAGTGCAACGACTCAAACGAGCCGTCGACCCGAAGAGTTGGCATTGACCTGAAGAAGAATCGATGCAAGGCTTACATTGGCCCGTCAAAGATGAATCCAGACTTAGACTTTCAAAGACGCGCTCGGAGTATCGCTCGGCCGATGCGAATATCGCTAAGGTGGGTGGCTCCGATGAACCCGTCTTTGCTTAGCCTAGACACATAACAATACGGACACTATCACTGAAATCGCTAGGCGATAACACCGTGCATGCTAATAAATGACTCAACGCACCTAGCTAAGGGAATAATCCCATCTTGTATGCTTGTATAGAATATGGAAAGGAACATAGAAAAATGTGAGAACTCTCGCACCGCGCTCCACGCTCGTGCTGATGCACAGGCTTACATTCGAGTTCCCTATACGTTCAACAATGAAACAATGAATGGATTACAACAATGAAATGGGAAGACTATCAACATAGTCGTTCCGAGTAGAGTATAACAACATTGAAAGATTATGGGGCCGATGGGTCGCCAAGAGGACTCCCGCACGGGGAGTTGCATAATGTGTGAATGAATGAACCAACGAATGAAAGAATAAAAACGTGAATGAATCAATGAACGAACAAACAAGTGAAAGAAAGAAAGAAAAGAAGGAATGCATAAAAGATAAGAAGAAAAGGAATGGTTAGCGACAGGTGTAACGGACACGTGCAACGGGGCTCGCTACCCGCGCTGTACGGACGCCAACCTGGTCGATAATACATTGTGGCTAAGGGTTAGCCTATGACAAGTTAATACGAAATGGTCGTAGACAAACGGCACGGGCGAGGGGTGGCGATGCCGTGACCGTAAAGAAAAAGGGATTCCGTGGCATAATCAAAGGGGGGATATGCCGGCCTAGGCGGAATCAAAATCAGGCTTACGGGCTGCCTGGGTTCGGACTTGGCCATCCAGGGGACGTAATTGCTGCAGTATTTCAAGAGACTAGCGGGGTGTGTGCCAGTCCGCACCCTACGCTAAGTTGAGAAATACAACGGCTTGGATGTCCAAAATGGCTTGTGATGCTAGCGACCGGTGCATATAGAGTTAAGAGGGCTTTGCTGGTGGCAATCCACGTGCAAGTCCTTGCATTGAAATCAAAGTAGTCTAAGTTAACTAAATGAAGTGCCTTCTGAACAGGCTTGAATATGACAC
Organism: Iris pallida; assembly: GCA_029216955.1. Lineage (NCBI taxonomy): Eukaryota > Viridiplantae > Streptophyta > Magnoliopsida > Asparagales > Iridaceae > Iris > Iris pallida. The sequence goes on along the minus strand of JANAVB010014797.1, from coordinate 28,214,733 downwards.
ACCAAATGATCGAGAGTACTTCGGCAAAGGAAATACGCCTACGATGCGTTAGAATCTAAGGCAGGAACACGCCATTGGCATTGAATGTTTACGTGAATCATGTAGAGTTGAGAATATATAAATTGTTGACTAACTTGGTTTACATTGAACAGGGAAGGCCAGACGGTAAGTATGGGTAAGTCATGCATGTATTTCCATGCGACACTTGAAATTGGCAACACGAGATAGGTTATGAAATATGCATGAAACTGATCCTAGGGCAAGATTAGAAAGATAATGAATTATAGACGGTGCACAAAAGTAAATGGAACGTGTTTGGTAATGATAGCATTATGGGCGAGCTAGCCTCCCCACCAGTGCATAACAATGTACTGATAACCCCACAGTCTGCTTGTAGGATGCAGGAGACGCCGGCGGGTGCGGAGCTTCCATCAAACGTGCTAAGGCGCGGAGCTATCTCTAGAGTCTTGGAACGTTACAAGAAACTGAAGCACCCTATACAGGACATAATGTATCGGAACATCGCCATGAATCATTCCATATTGTAAGCCACTTGGCATGCCTTTTATGTTTCAGAGAGAGAGAGCTTGAGCGATTTGTAATATCGGCCCAGCGCCGCTTGTAAACTTCTTGAATATCAATAAAGAGATTGAATTCGCTTCAAATTTGTGTTCATTTACTTTCCGCTGTAAATGGGGACACTCTGTGCGACTCTGTGGCCTAGCTCTAATCGGCCGTTTCTGGTCTTGGCCTTGCACGGGTGCAACCTAGGCCCGTGCGACATCACGCCTTAGCGAGGACGATCGTTCCTGCGGGAGCGGGGCGTGACACTCCCGCTCCTCCACCGTCGGCGCCCGAAACCTCCGCGAACTACCGTGTCCTCCGTCGGTCGAGCCACCGGGCGAGCTTCCTCCTCCGCCTGAGTTGAGCCTCTGACGCCACCACCCAGGACTCAGCCGACGATGCCGCCGCCTCGCGAGCCGCAACCGGCCAGAACCCGGTGAGACCCTTCTTCTCCAACCCCCTTCTATCTCTCTCCCTTGATTTTCCCTGTGCCAAAATTGGGGGGGTGCTGCAAAGCTTATAAAGGAATAGGATTATTCTTATTTATTATTATTATGATTTTATTATTTGTTTTCTTCTCTCTCTCTCTCTCTCTCTCTCCTTTCCTTTTTCTTTAAAAAACTGTACAGCTGTATTTTTATTATTATTATTTTTTTGTTATTTTATTTATTTAATAAATATCTTTTTATGTGTGTTTTATTATAGTAATAATAACATATTTTATCCATAATAAAATGGTATATATGTGTAGTATGGTTATTAATAAAATAAATTATTGAAAATTGGTATATTAGTTTTCAAAATTATTAGGGTATCAAAATATGGAATTTGGCTTAGCCTAAATTATGTTAATAAACTATTTTATGATATTCAAAATAAAAATATTTATTACTATTATTTCTAAATTAAATTATTGTTATGACCTAAACTAATTTTTATTAGAATTTTCAAGTATTTATCTAACATAACTTTTTGGAATATTTTTGTAAAACCCGCATTCTTGATTATTGGAGTAATGGAATTATTGTACTTTTGGTTTGAACATCAGATTTTGGTTGCACTATCATAGTCTTAGAGTTATTAGCTAGCATTATTATTATTATTATTATTATTACTATTATTATTATTATTATTATTATTATTATTATTATTATTATTGTTATTATTATATTAGTCGGATCACGAAAATATAATTTTTTTAAAATTATTTATTTGGATTTTTGATTGTGGCCCTGTCCCGATCCTGTGTACGGAGTCTAACCCCGAGTACGGACACCGACTCCGAGTTCGAACCCGATTTTTTGAAGCCCGACTCAGTTCCGAACCCGTCCTTATTTCTCCCTTTTAAATTCTGGTCATTATTATATATGTTTTTTTAAAAAAATATATATTAAACAAATCCTAAACCCTTTCTATTTCCTCCATACGTGGACCCAGCACCCAGCTTCCCACGACTCAGCTGCTCCCCTTATTTCTCCTCAGCTCTTTTCCCTCCTCTCCACATCTTCATTCCCACTCTCTCCTTATTAATCCCCACCACTACCACTCACGCCACCACCAACACTTCCAAAAACCAGCACCATAAACCCACTCCCACCAGCACTCTCTCTCCTTCACTCTCACTTTCTCCTAACTTTTTCCCCTACCTCTTCTCCGGAGCTTCTGTGCCCTAGTCCGCGGCTCCCGGCGCCCATCTCCTCCCCAAGCTCCGTCGGAGCCAACCGTCTCTGACCCGGCTGACCGCCCGTGCCGGCCTCGTCCAGCACCCCCAGCGCCTCCCAAGGTCAGCCACCTCCCGGCCTGGCCAAGCTCTGGCCGACCCTTCCTCCTGTGCCTGAGCCCCGTCGTGCCCGCGCTCGTCCCCGAGGCCAACCCGCGCCATCTCCGGCGACGCCCGACGGCCAGATCCGCCCGCGCCAAGCCTTTTCGGCGACCCCCGACGCCTCCGACCCGAGGCCAGAGCCTTCCGCGTGCTGTCCCCTGTGGCCGCCCGCTCCAGCGTAGCGCCAGCGCCTCCCGCCGACTTCCTCCGGCCGTTCCCGTCCGGTCAGACCCCGCCGATCTCCGCCGCCTCTGTCCCGAGGCCGCGCTCTGCCACGTCTTCCCCGGCAACCCCCTTCGTGCTGTTCCAGCGCTGCCCCTGTGGCCGTGCTGTCCCGATCTGACTTTTCGGGACTCGCTGACCCGTGGTCGTGCTCCCAGCACTGACCCACGGGTTTCCCGACCCGCTGTCCCGCGGTGCTCTCTGGTGTTTCTGTTCCCGCGTCGCTGCCGTGTGGATTATTCTTTTATATTTTTATCTGAGAGCTCTAGCCGAGCAATTGAGGTATAACTTCGTATCCCCGTGTCCCTCTCGCAGATAGTCTGTGATGACGTGGTCCCGATCCCGTTTCGGGATTCGGTATTTTGATATTTTTTGCTTTGGGTGATACATAGAGTATCGGTTACGTCGCGACATATTTTGCTATGCTTGGATATATTGTGCTATGTTTATTTTTGGGTTGTATATTCATTTTGGGTTGGCGATCCCTGGTTTGGGATATTTTATTGTGTTGTGGTTGGCATCCTCCCAGGATTGGGTTGTCCCAGTTACAGAGGAGGTGCTGCCAAAATTTTTGGAAGGTTTTCAAAATAAAAGTATTTAATTAAATTTAGTATATTGGTAAATAAAAATCTATTTTCAAATCCGGTCTTTGCAAACGATTTACAAAATTGATTTTGTCGGCTTTAAATGCGGATTTTGTGAGTTTCGTATCCCCGTTAGGCGACGACCGTATCGGTCGAATGAGCCTCGGCGAAACGCAAATGGTACATGGTTACCTGTACGTTGAGGCGTTAGCCAGCAACATGAGATTGCACGACCAAGTCTGAGACTCTTTAATTTTTAATTTAATTATAATTTATTTAAAACTGGTACTGCTTTTAGTATTTATGGTGCAGGGCCTCGGCCTACTGTTTGGACCGTTCGCGGCACTCAGAGCTCGTCTTAGGAATTAATTAATTTATGTAAATAATTTGTAAGGGCATAAGCCCAGTTTTCCTTTATTTCTCTGCGACCCTGTATTGTGTAGCGTAGCTTTTTATTAATTTTCTGGAATGTTAATTTTGCCGTTAAACGCGTAGAATATAAAATAGATATATATTTTTATAAAGAAAATTAATAAGTTTTCTCATAATAAATAATCTAGTAATTTAGCATTTCACATGTTTTCTTATTTAAAAGAAAAGGCCTAGTTTTATATATATATATTTAAAATATAAAGTTTTTGCCAAATTAACCGGTAATTGCTATTTTTCCCAATTAATCAGTAACCGACTTATTCGATTAAAATGATAAACGAACGTAGATTACGACGCTAGATTTTTCGGTAGATTAACTAATAACTTAAAACCTGACTAGGATACTTCTAGAGATTGTAACTAGCACACCTAGAATGGTTTCATTTTGGTTCTAAGTCAAGGTTCTCAACTGTAGGATCTCGGAGACGAACTTGACTTCCTCCTCGGTACCGACATTCCTGATCCAGTCAATTAACAGAGGCAAGTTACGGATATGTTTTCTTGTATTTTATTTAGTAATTATCAAGTTGCATGTTAAACCACATTGCTACACGGAACCCTCTCCTAGGGTTCAAATATTGACTGATATTGATTGTGGGGATTGGGGGAATAGTGTAACGTTTATGGCCAATACCCTCATATTGCATATTGATTGTGCGAGCTTATCCCTCTTACACACGGGGATAAGCTGTATCGCGTCGTTAGGATGCTATTGTATAATCCAAGCCGGTCATAGATGATTACACATTCAAATCATATTGTTTTTAATTGTTAAATTGCTGGAAAATATTATTTCAACTGTTTAGCCTGCACTTTTTTATTATTACTTGAAATATGAGATACATATTCGTACTTGCTCCCTCCTAACTGGAGACCCACATTTTTAGGTGACATTGAGGATGCTGAGCTATTGTACAATAACTACTATGACCCGGTATTGTATCCTGTGGTGTTTCCAGAGTCCCCCTTGGAGGATGCAGAACCTGAGGCCGATGAGCCGACCGCCTAGCTAGTTGTTTTCCATTTTTCTAGTTTTATTGTTTTGGAATTTTTTAATTTGAATTCAGCACTTTATTTTAGTTCTTTCATTTCCAGTTATACTTTTCAGTTGTTGAAAAAAAGTTTTTAAAATTTTCGTATATTCAAGTTATGACAAATGTATAGATATTGTTGTGAATACCTGCATATAGAACAGCTTACTGCCGCCATCTCATAACGGTGCAGGCTGGGCATGATCCGGTTCGACCCAAATAATTTTGGGATCGGGTCGTAACAATTTTCCTACAAATAATTTGATCAATAAAATATAGTTTCCACTATTATAAATAAGTTATAAATATTTTCTAAATTTACATTTTGAAGAATTTTAGAGTTTTAAACCTCAAATGATTTTCTTGAAGTTTTAAGATATTTATGTAAAATATTTTTTCTAGATAGTTATGACTGTTTTTCTAAATGAGTATATATATATATATATATATATATATATATATATATATATATATATATATATATATATATATATAAATTAAGAATTATCTTTTACATAAATCAAATCTTTCTCTTAGATAATATGACATATGACCATAACTAATCCCATGTTCCTATTTTCTCGTAATTTTGGACCATTACATCGACCATGGCTATTGGACTATTGAGACACGTCAGAGAACATCACAGCACACCAGGCGACACATCAGACAAGATACCTTACCATTATACTGTTTATATTCAGTCTGTATTTTATTACATATCACTGTTCATTATTTCCAGTTATTACAGTTCTTGATTTACTACATGCTTAGTGATTATTAGTTTACTTTGTTACTATCCTTTGATTGTATATGAACCTAGAGTTAAAGAACTACCGTCTGTAGTGTATCGCATATACCTTGACACAGTTGTACCATGAGGATGTGTGAGATGAGTAGCATGTAGAGGTTCTTACGTGTGGGCTGATCTCCCATGTGCATGCGTTAGGGCTAATTGCTAATAGAGGCATGTTAGAAGATTTAGCAGTTAGTAGAGGTATGTGTGACATGGATATGACTCTGTTAGGCATTGGGTGGAAAGAACAGTTCCTTAACGTATGGGTCCTTTATGCACTTTCCTATTACTGATCCTGCTGGCCTCTGACATTCGAGGAATGTTATGCTTTGAGGTCCCTGGTATCCTGATAGGACCATACCTAAGATTACTGCTCCTGAGCCAGATGTCCATGCGTTGAAGGTTTGTTCTTACTGTATAAACACCTTAGAATGGTCAGGTAACCCTCGTCAATGTCATATCATCCCATCCCATTAGTAGCTTGGAACAATATCGCATCGCGATATAGTGTACTACCCCTTGTCCTTGTTTGGTTGTAGGAGTAGTCCACTGTTTCGATGATGAGGTATTGGATCTTGTTACGAGTGGAACTATTTACTTTACTTGTGATTTATGACATAGTATATATATTCAGTTATGTGGCATGTTCTTTATGTATCTTGTTACGTCCCTCTAAGGACCTGGTTATCTCTCCAGGTGTGTCTTGTGATTTCTGCAGGTGCTCTAGCTAAGGCCATGTCTTGCGCTCTATTCTTCGAGACGTTGCTTTTGGATCGTCATCTCCTTCGTTCGACCAAATCATTTTCTTTGTATATTTTTTCCTTATTTAAATTAGTTGGTAGTGGATTTGTCTCCGCCCAACAATTGTATACATGACAAAATTTGAAGTATCTTTTATATCATTATTTATCTTTGTGGATGAGATTTAGTCTTGGATTACTGTATTTTACGGCTTATGTATACATACAAGATTTCCATACATTGGAGCGTACTTCGTATGTATGCAGCTGGCATGGATACGTACCTAGTCCTAATTATTTTGGGACTGGGACGTTACATATTTTTGTTGTGGCCCATGCAGGTCAAGTTTGTCACTTCGGTTACGTTACTGTACCGATGTGAACCTGTAACATAGGATTAGAATCTAGAAATCTCATCCATACAGCTTGACCTCTTCCCTTGGCTTCAAATTCCGAACTCTCGTTCGACTTTCTTGAATTGCATCTTGCTTGATTCCTTTCTACCGTTGATTCTTATTTTCGTGCTTAGTGTCAATTAGGAAGATGACTACACTAGTATATGCTCATAGGTCAAACACATGGCTAGAATGGTTATATTGGCAATTGGAATACATTTAAGACTCTAATTGAGTTTAAAAAAGTTTTTTTTAAAAAAAAGGTGTGATTTAATGATTAGTAATTTGTAAAGTAGGATATAACCAAGGAAACTTTTAATTTTGAGATTTCTAAATAGTAAACACCATAGGATTGATACTGCAGGAAAGAATATGTATATATATATATATATATATATATATATATATATATATATATATATATATATATATATAGCTAGAATCTTTATACCATTGATTTAAGAAATTGATTGGATTTTTGAGTTTTGATATTTATGAATTATGGAGTTATAGTTATACCGCTTTGATCAAATATAAAATTAATTTTGTTTTTTTGAGTTGTGATATCTATGATTTATTGGGTTATAGTTATACACCTTTGAACAGTTATAAATTGGGTTTGAAAATGATCTTAGATTTCAAATGTGGTTGTAGAAATTATTTAAATTTGCGTCGTACAACTTGCGATTTTCATGTTTAGTAAAATTTGAATTTTAAGTGGAAGTAATGATGGTGAATTTTGATTAAAAATATTTGAAAGTTATGAGAACGATTTTTGAGAATTTTTTTATTTTAAATTGTGTCCTATGATAGAGGATTTATAAATCTATTTAGATTTTTGGTTTAAAAAATAATAATAATAATTTTTATGACTAATAAGATTTTTGAAAATTTAGTTTAATATTGGATTGCTAATATTACAAATTTTTGGAAAAAATATATTAATGATGTGATAATATTGCTTTGATTGATCAAATAAAGTTACCATTTAAAAGTGATGAATATGTTAGAATGACTTAGTATGAATAGAAGTTATAATTGATGAGTGCATTAGAATATTGAGCTAAAATTTTGAGATTGCTTTGTAATGTGCTAAAAAAATTATCTGGGGAGCTATTAATTTTTGTAGAGTTTTAAAGTTATGATTGATTATGGATATTTTATATAGATTCATGATTTATGAACTCTTGAGTTTAAAAGTTGAATTGAAGATGTAAAATTTTGAAAAAGTCAGTAGTAACATGATAAAAATTTGCTTTGAGATTTATGAAAGTGATTTACAAAAATTTTATGATGAATTTGAACGGCTTGGAGTGAATACAAATTTTGGTGGTTTATTTTTGAAAGTTTATTTTTGAAACTTTTGGAGGAAACATGAGTTAAAATCTTAATGGTAGGCCATCAAGATAGCTCTAATAAGATAGATGTACTCCACACTAATTGCCATATCACTCATGGCCATTATAGTAGTATGTACACAAGTGTTGTTAGTCATCTACCAAACTATGCGACTATATCCCAATCTTGACTTACTCGACCTTTCCTCGTGACATACTAACCGTTACGGATTGAATAACGAATTGATCGCTCCTTGACTGTATTCATCTAGAAGACTATCTTCTCACTAGAACTGTGTCCCTAAATTATTATTTTACTGGATTCCTTAATTAATTTTATATCATGCTTTAACTTGATCTCCTTTATTTTTGTGCATTAATTTTCACCTCGTGAACTCCCACTTTCTATTTTAGATCTTTTGGCGTCTCTTATCGTACCTGTTTTAGAAAGACAAACACCCGTACTTGATATTCTCTTAGTTGTCTACTGTCTATTGCCAAGATAGTTAGCCAGTTACCAACCGATGTGACTGTAACCCCATCTTGAGTTAATCGTCCTCCTCGTGACACTAGATTCATTATCACGACTTTCTAATCATACCTCCCAAGTCCCTAAGCTATTCTCTTTGATCCACCCAATGCCATATTATTTTTCGAATTGTGTTATCATGATTGTCTTAGCTAGCGACCCTCGTCCATTACCATATTCGTAAATTATTTTCCTATTTAACGAATTCATGACTTTCTAATAGCACATTTATGTTAAAACACCGTTTCCTTGCCTCGCCAAATGAATTGTTCATACTTTCTTATCGTTAAACTCTTGTACCCTATCTATTACTAAATTTCGAGGACGAAATTCTTTTAAGTTGGGTAGGATGTAAATCTCCTAAATTTCTACTACGATATTTTTTTTTATAAATTGGTATTTAATGATATTTACTAGTACTTCGCATTTATACGCTGCATACAAGTTTGCATTCTCGTAATGTACGTCGCGTGCGAGTTTTTGGTTCGAAATTGCTCGTCGAGTGCGAATATGTGTGAGGTACATATTTTTGTAAAACATTTTTATTGGAGATTTTATAGAAGAATTTTAGTTTCAAAATAATACGTGATAAATATTTTAATTACATAAGGTTGTAAAAACGTCACATAGAGATGTGCCACAACTTATGTTTTATTGTAATATAAGTAGTAATTTAGAAAACTATTATTTTTATATTATTTATGTGCAAGTGACATTAAATTTATTTCATGTCCACTTTGATTTTACAAAAACGAGTATAATTATTTTATTGCAAAATAATATTCCAAATATTTAAACATTTATCATGATTTTCGAAATTAATTATTATTATATTTTATTATTTATTAAAATAATAATTGAAATATTGTTTGATTTAATATTTAATTAATTATTATGATTTAAATTGGAAAAGATTTTATTGACCTTATTTTAAATAGCTTTTAAATTAAAGGTAAGTTTTATCTATATTAAATTGGATTTGATAAATTAATTTTAAGTCGATTTGAATTAAGATGAAATTATCCATCGGGGTTTAAACCATTGCAAGTCCTCATCCAACTGGGAATTCCTACCTCCTATAAAAGAAGAGGTACTCTTCCATAATTTTTTTCACATCCACAGATTGTGCATCGTGTCTGTGCCCCGTCCCATCCACTATCACTTCTCCTTTACAAATACATATTTTCCCGTATCCGACAATCCCGGATACCCCGTCCGTGTCTCGCAGGATACGACAGTTCTGCCATCTCCACCTCACCACCACCGTTGTCACCATCACCATCTTTGCCAGCCAGCAGCACCCTGACACGCCCCCACCATTATGACCACCACCTCCATCCATCTCCACACCACCATCATTGTCCGACCAACCCGACATCTGGCCAGCCACCCCAGCCAAATGCCGCTGCCGCCATGTTCAGTTCCCCGAAACCGCCATCACCTCCTAAAATCGTTACCATCATCATTCCAACACCGTCATCATCACCATGCCATCACCAGCACCACCTTCAACCACCAGAACACCACCTCCTCCCGACCGAGGATTCTGACCAAACCTTCATCAACCACCATCTCCGCCACCTCCCTCACGGCAAACCACCACCAACAGAGTCATCATCGCCCACCCCAAAAACAAAAAAAGAGGAAAATAAAACCCTAACCCCGAACTCACCTCCGCTGCAGCGCCCATAGCAGCGCGTGTCACCTCCGCCGACCACCAGAGGCCTCCGCGCCGCCCCGCTCACGGTTGATCGCCGGTGCCTGAAGCCGTGCTTGGTGCAGCCGAGCATTTCCCCGACCGGTATCTCCCTCTCTCCCGCTCCTCCACCGTCGGCGCCCGAAACCTTCGCGAACCACCGCGCCCTCCGTCGGTCGAGCCACCGGACGAGCTTCCTCCTCCGCCTGAGTTGAGCCTCTGACGCCACCGCCCAGGACTCAGCCGACGACGACGACGCCTCGCAAGCCGCAACCGGCCAGAACCCGGTGAGACCCTTCTTCTCTAACCCCCTTCCATCTCTCTCCCTCGATTTTCCCTGTGCCCAAATTGGGGGGGTGCTACAAAGCTTATAAAGGAATAGGATTATTCTTATTTTATTATTATTATGATTTTATTATTTGGTTTCTTCTCTCTCTCCTTTTCTTTTTCTTTAAAGAACTGTACAGCTGTATTTTTATTATTATTATTATTATTTTATTATTTTATTTATTTAATAAATAATCTTTTTATGTGTGTTTTATTATAGTAATAATAACATATTTTATCCATAATAAAATGGTATATATGTGTAGTATGGTTATAATTAATAAAATAAATTATTAAAAATTGGTATATTAGTTTTCAAAACTATTAGGGTATCAAAATATGGAATTTGGCTTAGCCTAAATTATGTTAATAAACTATTTTATGATATTCAAAATAAAAATGTTTATTACTATTATTTCCAAATTAAATTATAGTTATGACCTAAACTAATTTTTATTAAAATTTTCAAGTATTAATCTAAAATAACTTTTCGGAATATTTACCTACAAATAATTTGATCAATTAAATATAGTTTCCACTATTATAAATAAGTTATAAATATTTTTTAAATTTGTATTTTGAAGAATTTTAGAGTTTTAAACCTCAAATGATTTTCTTGAAGTTTTAAGATATTTATGTAAAATATTTTTTCTAGATAGTTATGACTGTTTTTCTAAATGAGTGTATATATATATATATATATATTTATTTTTTTAAATTAAGAATTATCTTTTACATAAATCAAATCTTCCTCTTAGATAATATGACATCTGACCATGACTAATCCCATGTTCCTATTTTCTCGCGATTTTGGACCATTACATCGACCATGGCTATTAGACTATTGATACATGTCAGAGAAAATCGTAGCACACCAGGCGACACACCAGGCAAGATACCTTACCATTATACTATCTATATTTAGTCTGCATTTTATTACATATCACTGTTCATTATTTTCAGTTATTACAGTTCTTGATTTACTACATGCTCAGTGATTATTAGTTTACTTTGTTACTATCCTTTGATTGCATATAAACCTAGAGTTAAGGGACTACCGTCTGTAGTGTATCGCATATACCTTGACACAGTTGTACCACGAAGATGTGTGAGATGAGTAGCATGTAGAGGTTCTTGCGTGTGGGCTGATCCTCCATGTGCATGCATTAGGGCTAACTGCTAATAGAGGCATGTTAGAAGACTTAGCAGTTAGTAGAGGTATGTGAGACATTGATGTAACTCTGTTAGGCATTGGGTGGGAAGAACAGTTCCTTAACGTAAGGGTCCTTTATGCACTTTCCTATTACTAATCCTGCTGGCCTTTGATATTCGAGGAATGTTATGCTTTGAGGTCCCTGGTATCCTGATAGGACCATACCTGAGATTACTGCTCCTGAGCCAGATGCCCATGCGTTGAAGGTTTGTTCTTACTGCATAAACACCTTAGAATGGTCAGGTAACCCTCGTCAATGTCATATCACCCTGTTCCATTAGTAGCTTGGGACAATATCGCATCGCGGTATAGTGTACTACCCCTTATCCTTGTTTGGTTATAGGGGTAGCCCACTGTTTCGATGATGAGGTATTGGATCTTGTTACGAGTGGGACTATTTACTTTACTTGTGGTTTATGACATAGTATATATATTCAGTTTTGTGGCATGTTCTTTATGTATCTTGTTACGTCCCTCTGAGGACCTGGTTATCTCTCCAGGTGTGTCTTGTGATTTCTGCAGGTGATCTAGCTAAGGCCATGTCTTGTGCTCTATTCTTCGAGACGTTGCTTTTGGATCGTCATCTCCGTCGTTCAACCAAATCATTTTCTTTGTATATTTCTTCCTTATTTAAATTAGTTGGTAGTGGATTTGTCACCGCCCAACGATTGTATACATGACAAAATTTGAAGTTGCTTTTATATCATTATTTATCTTTGTGGATGAGATTTAGTCTTGGATTACTGTATTTTACATCTTATGTATACATACAAGGTTTCTATACATTGGAGCATACTTCATATGTATGCAGCTGGCATGGATACGTACCTAGTCCTAAGTATTTTGGGACTGGGGCGTTACAAATTATGTCTTCCAAAAAAATTATATAGAGAGAAAGGGAGAGAGAGGGCTGGCGCTCTCCTTCTTCCCCCTCTCTCTTGGTTCCATCTCTCTTGGTTCCCTCTCTCCCTCTCCTTCCTCTCGGTCTCTCTATATCTCTCACTCCCTCTCTCAGCCCTCATGCAGCGCCCGCACCCGTGTCCTCCGGCGCCGCCTGCGGCAGCTGCCATCATTGTCCGGCCGACCGGCCCCTTACTGCAGACCACATCATCACCACCACCATCATCCTCTTCATCACTCATCATCATCTCCATCACCAAAATCCTAACCCCCTTTCTTAAAAAAAGAAGGAAGAAGAATAAGAATAAGGAGATTAAAGAAAGAGAAGTTTGGAGGAGAAGGAGTAAACCCTAAATCCCAAGACAAGCCCTCTCCCATCTCTTTTACTTAATTCCATTTTGCCTATTGTCATGTTTTCTTTGGATTTAATTCCTTTATATGTATAAATCTGGAATATATATATATATATATATATATATATATATATATATATATATATATATATATATATATATATATATATACTAGTCATAACCTGTGCCCATAGGGCATGGTTCATTTAAGGTATTCTCCCTCAAAATCTTGGACCTCCAAATTTAAACGAACAATAATAATTTTGAGGCCCCCATCAAAATATTAAATCCCAACCACTGCTGGATGTGAATTTTATTTGAATTCTCCATAAAATTCCACTCTCAATAATGCTCATCCACAACCATTATGAGGCTCCCATCAAAATATTAAATCCCAACCATCAAAATATTAAATCCCCATCTTTGGATTCTCCATAAAATTTCACTCCCAATAATGCTCTTCCCCATAAAATCCCACTCCCAATAATGCTCTTCCCCATAAAACCCCACAACCGTTGATTCACCAAGATTAAATCCCAACCACTCTTTATCTTGGCACAGTCATCCACAACCATTATGAGGCCCCCATCAAAATATTAAATCCCAACCATCAAAATATTAAATCCCCATCTTTGGATTCCCCATAAAACTCCACTCCCAATAATGCTCTTCCCCATAAAACCCCACAACCGTTGATTCACCAAGATTAAATCCCAACCACTCTTTATCTTGGCACAGTCAGCCCTAGGATTCAAAAACCTTTGTATTTTGTATAAGATATATATATATATATATATATATATATATATATATATATATAAACGTCGCTAAACTGCAAGAATTAGCGACGTTTTATCTAACGTCGCTAAATTACGTCGCTAATATAGTAGATTTTAGTAGTGCAAACAAACAATCACAATAGAAAACTGAAACTAACCTCGAACTCTTACGAACTCTAGTGGCTATCGACCTAATGTCGTTGTCTATCCTGAGCCACCCGAAGTCTATCCCTGACTAATCTAGCGTTCTCCGCTGCATCCACCACCATCTCTGGGCCAAGCAACATCCCCTCGCCGACATTGTCCCATGACAAAGGTGTGCGACATTTTCGTCTGTATAGAGCCTTAAATGGTGACATCTCTATACTGGCCTGGTAGCGGTTATTGTAAGCAAACTCTACCAGGTGAAGATGATCCTCCCAAGAACCTTCGAGATCTAACACACACGTACGAAGCATATCCTCGAGAGTCTGGATGGTCTTCTCCGACTGCCCGTCTGTCTAGGGGTGATAAGCGGTACTGAACTTGAGCTGGGTGCCCAAGCTAGCCTGCAAACTCCTCCAGAAGTGTGAAGTAAAGCGACTATCCCGATCTGAGACTATGCTCACCGAAACTCCATACAATCTGACTATCTACCCCAGATACATCTCTGCCAGCCTCTCCGTAGACAAACCCACTTTAAAAGGCAAGAATTGGGCCAATTTGGTCAATCTATCAACGATGACCCAAATCGTATCTTTCCTTCCACGAGATCATGGAAGTCCGAACACAAAGTCCATGGTAATGTGCTCCCACTTCCACTCTGGAATGGATAGTGGCTGTAGCAATCTGTAGAAGCATGGAATTTCACAACCAGAAAGACCATGCGCCAGACACTACATGCGCCAGGACTCGCACAGAACACTTCACAGCAAAGTCAATAACCATGGACATTTGAAGGACTTTTTATTTATATATAAAAGTCTATTACATGTCTAGAAAAGGTTGTACAAAGGAGAATTTATACAAAGGAAAGATCCTAAGTCTACAGCCAGCGGCCACCATGCGCCTCCAGTTAGGCGCAGCAGTCATCATGCGCTGCCAGTCACCATGCGCTGTCAGTCAGGCGCAGCAGACATCATGCGCCTCCAACCAGGCGCATCCCACCATATCTTCAGCAGCTCAGTCATGTGCATCCAGCTCAGTTGTGTGCATCCCTTCAGCAGCCCAGCTATGTGCATCCCTTCAGCCAAATTCTTCCAGCCAGGCTCACCTGGCCGAGCAGAGCCCAGTTATGTGCCGCCAGGCTCATCTGATAAGTGCTTCGCCAAGCAAAGCATTTAACCCTCTGGCTGGAAACAAGGAAGAGAAGAGCACCGCAAATGCTGTGGCCAGGGGAGGCTTCGAAAGATCCTCCAAAGCCGAAGGAAGACCGTGATCGAAACCATGGCTAAAGGAGCAGCTTTCGACACGATCAAAGTGGGGAAACCCCACTTTGCAGGAAGAGAGAGAGCCTTGCACCGCCATTCCGATCTACGGCTCTTCCGGAATAACGGAGACGAGGCTCGAGCATCCTTATCTTTGGATGCAACAGGCACCTTCCGCCTGCCTCAGAAGCCCTCGACTCCGTCTTTTGGATGTAACAGTCACCTTCAAGTGCATCAAAGATAACACAGCGTCTCATCTTCACCCTCGGGAGCACTTCGTCAGCAGAATGCACCCGTATGTTCAAATTCATATTGGAAGTACGTGAGGGAATGAGAAGCAAATCTTCTCTCCATGCCACTATTTATAGGCCGGGCAGATCAAACCCACGTGCCAAGTGGATGGCCCTCCGAATTCCGTGTAATGAATTTACATTAAATGGATGAACCGGACGCCTCGAATTCAGCCAAACGGCTATTTATAGCACTCGAAGAGCGAGACAGCCGCATCATTAAAAGACATGTCCGATGCGCCAGCCAGACAGCGCATCACACGGACGCGCCCTTCGGCGTCAGGCGCATCACACAGACGCGCCCTACAGTACTCGGCGCATTACAGAGGGTGCGCCCTCACACATCTCCATACCGAGTGGAACGCCAACCGACGCGCCCACTCAGCTGTCCATCGAACGTCACCAACATTAAATGCTAAACTGACAGAGTTGGCAGCACGCCTCCCAAAGTCTGAACAGTTGACAGCTTTTCAGAAAACGAAGCGTCGGCAACTCGACGGCTACTGCCACGTGGCCACTCCACCATCAGCATGCGCCTCTACGGCCATGCGTCCAAATCAGCATGCGCCTCAAAAGCCATGCGCCTCAGACTGCTCTCTGATCCCGAAAGACAGAAGGAAAGTCGCCTGCATGCGCCTCAAAAGCCGTGCGCCCCAAATGGTTTGTAACTCCTAGAGGTTATGAGCCGCAGCCTCCTCCTGCGCCCAATCCAAGGCGCAGCCCACCAGATCACTCCTCTCCACCAAATCTGAGATCTTCGAACCATGAGTCGACGACACGTGTCTTTTGACTCAACTCGTCCAAGATTTCAGCAACGGAAAGATCTTCTCTCTGCTACGTGCCGGCTCACAACAGCAGTATAAAGAGTTCTCCCCCTCGATCAGGGCGCAGCATCCATGCGCCTCCATCAGCAACCTCCACGTGGCGTTCCCACACCGGCGCATCCTACATGCGCGCATGAGCAGCCAGCCTGCAAAACTATAAATAGAAGGGTCATCTCCTTCACACACACACACAGAGACTCAGAACAGAAGACTCACAAAAAAGAATCCACAACAGAGAATCACCAGAGAGGCAGCTCTAGACACTCAACGTCTTACTCCTCTCAGCAAGCTCCAGCACCCAGAGCAATCCACACCTTCAGAGAACCGATAACCGTCGTCAGCCGGTCAACGGAGTCAACGCATTACCACTCGCTCCATTGGCACTAAGGACCCAGCTTAAACAAAAGTGTACTCCTAGGACTACATCTAAGTCCTATATTGTATCACTGTTCTGTTTGTATTAAGATTTCAATCAAAACAATTTTAATGGCAAACAAGCTGGCGACTCTGCTGGGGACCTCTTTCTCCTCTACCGAGAAAGTCGTGTCACAGGCCGACGACGTGAAGGTGGGCTCCTCCCACAAGACGCTGGTAGTGCGCCTCAATCAACAGGCGTACGAGGAGTTCATTTCTGAAGGAAGTGCGAGTCCTTCGAAGCGGCTGTCGAAGCCGAAGAAGACCCGCGCAGTCTGGGTACGCAAAGTCGACGCCTCGGGCACCACCGTTGAAGGGGATACGCCCGTCCAGCCTTCTCTTCCTGTTGACGTCCTCAGCAGTCAAGGTGCGCCCGCTGATGCAGCACATCTCTCGGGGAAGCGTGCGGCTGACCACGTTCCCCAGCCATCTTCCTCTCAGGCGAGGAAGATACGTCGACGGAGCAGGGGCGCAGCCAATGCCCCGCGCATTACTTCTGATGCGCCACAAAGAGCCTCTGTCTTTGACAGACTCACTCGCTGTAACGGCGAGGAGAATTTGGATGCTGAGTACTATGCGCCCCAGCGGGCTGGTACGAAGAAATCCAAGGCGGCACGGGCCATGCGCCACAAACGTACTATGCCAGCAGCCGGCCAGAGGTACGCGCTTACAATCACGCACGCTGCCGATGGCAAGCTGTACAAGGTTGACTCAAGTGCTCCTGCACCGACAACGAGTCGACCTTCAAAGTCCTCATCTCACTTGGGCGCATTCACTGCGTACACAACCAAGCCGAGAGAGGCAAACTCAGTGGTCTTGAACTCCCGCGCCTCCTCTGGTTGTGCGTTTGAGGTCCGTTCAAGTCACTTCAAATGCTGTGGTTCCCCCACTACTGATCGTGATGCCTGCTTGGTATTAGATCAGGGGGCGCAGCACTCACCCGACCACCCCGGCGCTTGGCCCTGCCATGCGCCTGAGAGGGGTGTGAGGGTAGCACTCTCCTCCAACGACTTGCGCAACGTGATCACTCACAAGCGCCGGTCAGGAGAGCTGACCAACAAGCACGATGCGCCTCTCACGGGGCACACTTGTGCAGTGGTCACCATCAACTGCTGTTGCAAGACGGCAGTACCGCCAAAGCAGTCGGTCTTCCAACGGCTACAATCATCGACACCCCTCCGACATCGCCTTGGGACAAAGGTGTCATCAGAAGAGGAACTAAAGATTGCGTCATGCAACGTGATCTCCAATTCCTCATCTGTCCGGAAGACGACTGCCAATTCCTCGTCTTCATCTAAAAGCCAGTCGAGGAAAACCAAGGCAGCTGTCACAACCTCTGGGGTGTTCGAAGGCACTCGGTCAAGGAAGAAGTCCTTGGAGGAAGCTGGGGGTAGCCAGACCCTTGTTCAGCCTCCTTCCGAAGACGAAGATGACCAAAGCACAGCTGCGGCGGATCTTCATCAAGGCGAAGATGGCCTCCCTGAAGCCCCTCAAAATGACGATGTCCTCCAGGACACCGCCGGGGGTAGAGCTGAAAACGAAGAGGCCCTTCAAGACAGAGCTGAGGGCAGTCAGGCCCTTGCAGATGCGCCTGTCGAAGACGAACTCCAGAATGTGGCTGGGGGTGGCCAAACACCAGGAGAAGTAACTCCCCCACATGAGAGTGAGGCTGAGAGCGAAGCCTCAACTAATCCATCCACTTTCGGCCGTGTCATGACAGTATACATGACCGGGGGTGATCTTGAGGCTGATGCGCCGCCACAGGACATTGTCCAGCGCATAGACTCGTTAGAGGGAGGACTCAAAACTCTCTCTGCCTCAATGCAAGCACTGACTCAAGCAGTGTTTGAGATGCGGTCGGCCTTGATCAGGACACCTTCAAATGGTTCCGACCCAGGAGCTAATGGAGAGTCGAGTGTGCCCCTCCAGCGGACACCCTCAGACACAGAAGCACCCCGGACAACGGAGCCCTCAAACGCTCCACTCCAGGTGGTACCTCCTTCCCCGGCTCCTAGCTCCACGGAGGACGTGGTCGAAATGATCAAAGATCTGCGGGAGCGCTTCGAGTCCAAGAACAGGCAGGAGGAACGCCAGAAGATGGGCATTCCCCAGCCTTATCCACTTGAGTGGAACAAGGTGGTTTATCCCCCAAAGTATAAACCACAGACACTCACGCCGTATGACGGGAAGGACTCTCCACGACGGTACTTGACGTACTTTTGAACGCATGAGTCGACGACACGTGTCTTTTGAACGCATGTCCTTCATGGACGGGTATTCAGGCTACAATCAAATCAAGATGTTCCCCGATGACGCAAAACACACGTCATTCAGGACTCCAAAGGGTGTTTTCTGCTACACCGTAATGCCCTTCGGCTTGAAGAACGCCGGTGCAACGTATCAGCGAGCTATGAGCACCATCTTCCGTCAACATCTTCGCAAGACAGTTGAGTGCTATGTTGACGACATCGCAGTCAAGAGCCGCCTCAAAAGAGATCACCTACAGGACCTGAAGACGGTCTTCGATCTCATGCGGGCGCATCAACTCAAAATGAACCCCGCTAAATCCTTTCTGGGGGTTTCTAGCGGCAAATTCTTGGGCTTCGTCATCACAGCGAAAGGCATTCATGTTGATCCTGAGAAGACCAAAGCCATCCTTAACATGGACCCTCCGAAGAACCTTCGAGAACTTCGGGGCCTACAGGGACGTTTGGCATACATCCGGAGGTTCATAGCAAACCTCTCCGGTAAATTTCAACCCTTTACTCAGCTCATGAAGAAGGGAGTCTCTTATGTCTGGTCAGAGGAGTGCCAAAAGGCTTTCGACGACATCAAGGCTTACTTAACAAGCCCGCCAGTCCTAGTGGCACCTGTCGCCGGCAAACCATTCCTCCTCTACGTCCGTGCCATGGATCATTCCCTCGGCGCTTTGCTAGCTCAAAACAGCGATACAGGCTACGAGCAAGCAATCTACTACCTCAGTCGAACACTCATCGGGGCAGAACACCGGTACAACCCCGTTGAAAAGGAGTGCTTGGCTTTGGTGTTTGCCATTCAGAAGACTCGTTATTACGTCTCAGGCCAGACAATTCACGTCATCTCCCGAGTCAATCCACTCAGAGTTCTCATGACGAAGCCAGGTTCATTAAACTCCCGGCTGGCTACATGGGCGATCCTACTAACGCCATACAACATGGTGTTTGTCCCGCAGAAGGCGGTCAAGGGTCAGGCTCTGGCTGACTTTTTAGCTGCACACCCCATCCCAGAATCTTCAAAACTCTATGAAGACATCCCGGATGAAGTCCAAGAATCAAACGTCACTGAAGGAAGTCCCGTTTGGCGGATGTTCTTCGATGGCGCTTCAAGAATAGGCCCCAACGGCCAAATCATCGCAGGAGTGGGGGTAGTCTTGGTCTCCCCCGATCAGCTGGTCATCCAGCGCGCATACTCTCTTTCGAAGCCGTGCTCCAACAATGTTGCTGAGTACAACGCACTCGTCATGGGACTCCAGCTAGCACAACAGCTGGGGGTGGATCATCTGGAAGCCTACGGCGACTCGAAACTCGTCGTAAACCAGATTCGGGGGCAATACGAGGTTCGCCATGAAGATTTGATCCCTTACCATGAAGTTGCATTGAACATCATTTCAACCTTCACTGGGTTCTTCATCGAATATGTACCCCGCCTACAAAACTTGGAGGCTGACGCTCTAGCTGGCCTCGCAGCCTCATTGGCCGCGCCCCTTGGGACTCAACACTATGTCACGGTAACTGGCCGAGACTTGATTTGTCCCAGAAACAACCTATGTTTGCAAATGGCTCACGCCATGCCGACAAACACTGGGGTTAATGTCCGAGATTGGAGGTTCCCGTTCATCGACTTCGCTGTCTACGGAATCCTTCCAGAGGACCCGAAGGAAGCCGTCTCAGTCAGGAGACGCTCTCTTCGATTCTACTACGATACAGCCACTAAAACGCTGTACCGACGCTCCTTCGACGGGCTTCTCCTTCGATGCCTGTCTAACGAAGAAGCGGCCGAAGCTCTTCGAGAAGCTCATGACGGAACTTGCGGAGCTCACCAACCAGGGCCTAAGTTGCAAGATCGACTGCGACGTATGGGCTACTACTGGCCAACCATGGTTGCCGACGCAGTGGAATATGCTAAGAAGTGCCATGCATGCCAACTTCATGCAGACTTCATACATACACCATCTGAACCTCTACATCCTACAGTCGCCTCCTGGCCATTCGAAGCCTGGGGCATGGACATTGTAGGGCCAATCACCCCTCCTTCATCGAGAGGACACCGCTTCATCCTGGCCATCACCGATTACTTCTCCAAATGGGCGGAAGCAGTCCCACTAGCAGAAGTAAAAAGCTCCAGGGTGGTCAGCTTTATCAAACACCATGTTATTTACCATTTTGGGGTACCCCGGCGAATCATCCATGACAATGGTCCTCAGTTTATCAGCCACATTTTCAGCAGGTTCTGTGACAAGAATCGCATTCAAAACGTGGCCTCAACCGCCTACAATCCGGCAGCAAACGGATTGGCCGAGGCATTCAACAAAACTATCGTCAGACTACTCAAAAAGGTCGTGTCATCCAACAAACGTGACTGGGACGAAAAGCTTGGCGAATGCCTTTGGGCCTATCGCACAACGGTACGGACCCCAACAGGCAACACTCCATTCTCCCTGGTCTACGGGAGCGAAGCAGTACTGCCTCTCGAGATACAGATACCTTCGCTCCGCGTGGCCATCACAAACGATCTCACAGAAGAAGACAATCAACGTCGTCGTCTGCGGGAATTGGAGGCACTTGACGAAAAGCGTCTCCTAGCTCAACAACGCATCGAACTTTACCAAGCCCGTATATCACAGGCTTTCAACAAGAAGGTCAAGCAAAGAACTTTCCAAGTTGGCGACCTGGTTTTAGCAGTCAGAAGGCCAATGGTGTTAACTCACAAGACACCAGGGAAGTTCGAGCCCAAATGGGAAGGACCTTTCATCATTGAGACGGTATACTCAAACGGTGCTTACCGCCTCGCCAAACCCAATGGGGACTTGTTCATGATGCCCATCAACGGCAAGTTCCTAAAGAAGTACTATTCTTGACATCCTCCAAGACATGTATTTCCCCAAACAACCTCTTTTCACAAAAATCAAACGCTTCTGGAACCCAGCTGTTCCGTGGCATCCTTCCGTAGAAAGATAACCACGTCCACATTACCTCTGAGTTGTCTCTCTACATCCTACAAAGCGGAACCTTACATTTCGTGAGCTTACGCTATCCTTCATGTTTACCACGTCCACATTACCTCTGAGTAAACATCCCGTACAAACAACTCCTGTGTTGTCGTACATTGATCGCAGAACTTCCACGTCCACATTACCTCTGAGTTGTTCAGCGTATCCCCCAGGATCATTCCTACCATGTCCATAAATACCTCTGAGTAGGAAGATTCTATCATTTGAACCTAATGATTGCCATGTCTACATTACCTCTGAGCAAACATGTTGGTTCCTTCAAACTTATTATCTGTACCTAAAACCAAGGTGCGCCATGGATGATAAGTCCACATAAATTCCCCAGTGGAAGTACCCAAATCTATCACGTCCATACTACCTCTGATAGGATTGTCACACCTAAACAGCTCTACCATTCATGCTTCTTATTCAAAGTATTTCAAAACTTGTCCAAAAGTTTTAAAAACTTTGAAGGGGGTCTTGTAGAAGCATGGAATTTCACAACCAGAAAGACCATGCGCCAGACACTACATGCGCCAGGACTCGCACAGAACACTTCACAGCAAAGTCAATAACCATGGACATTTGAAGGACTTTTTATTTATATATAAAAGTCTATTACATGTCTAGAAAAGGTTGTACAAAGGAGAATTTCTACAAAGGAAAGATCCTAAGTCTACAGCCAGCGGCCACCATGCGCCTCCAGTTAGGCGCAGCAGTCATCATGCGCTACCAGTCACCATGCGCTGTCAGTCAGGTGCAGCAGACATCATGCGCCTCCAACCAGGCGCATCCCACCATATCTTCAGCAGCTCAGTCATGTGCATCCAGCTCAGTTGTGTGCATCCCTTCAGCAGCCCAGCTATGTGCATCCCTTCAGCCAAATTCTTCCAGCCAGGCTCACCTGGCCGAGCAGAGCCCAGTTATGTGCCGCCAGGCTCACCTGATAAGTGCTTCGCCAAGCAAAGCATTTAACCCTCTGGCTGGAAACAAGGAAGAGAAGAGCACCGCAAATGCTGTGGCCAGGGGAGGCTTCGAAAGATCCTCCAAAGCCGAAGGAAGATCGTGATCGAAACCATGGCTAAAGGAGCAGCTTTCGATACGATCAAAGTGGGGAAACCCCACTTTGCAGGAAGAGAGAGAGCCTTGCACCGCCATTCCGATCTACGGCTCTTCCGGAATAACGGAGACGAGGCTCGAGCATCCTTATCTTTGGATGCAACAGGCACCTTCCGCCTGCCTCAGAAGCCCTCGACTCCGTCTTTTGGATGTAACAGTCACCTTCAAGTGCATCAAAGATAACACAGCGTCTCATCTTCACCCTCGGGAGCACTTCGTCAGCAGAATGCACCCGTATGTTCAAATTCATATTGGAAGTACGTGAGGGAATGAGAAGCAAATCTTCTCTCCATGCCACTATTTATAGGCCGGACAGATCAAACCCACGTGCCAAGTGGATGGCCCTCCGAATTCCGTACAATGAATTTACATTAAATGGATGAACCGGACGCCTCGAATTCAGCCAAACGGCTATTTATAGCACTCGAAGAGCGAGACAGCCGCATCATTAAAAGACATGTCCGATGCGCCAGCCAGACAGCGCATCACACGGACGCGCCCTTCGACGTCAGGCGCATCACACAGACGCGCCCTACAGTACTCGGCACATTACAGAGGGTGCGTCCTCACACATCTCCATACCGAGTGGAACGCCAACCGACGCGCCCACTCAGCTGTCCATCGAACGTCACCAACATTAAATGCTGAACTGACAGAGTTGGCAGCACGCATCCCAAAGTCTGAACAGTTGACAGCTTTTCAGAAAATGAAGCGTCGGCAACTCGACGGCTACTGCCACGTGGCCACTCCACCATCAGCATGCGCCTCTACGGCCATGCGTCCAAATCAGCATGCGCCTCAAAAGCCATGCGCCTCAGACTGCTCTCTGATCCCGAAAGACAGAAGGAAAGTCGCCTGCATGCGCCTCAAAAGCCATGCGCCCCAAATGGTTTGTAACTCCTAAAGGTTATGAGCCGCAGCCTCCTCCTGCGCCCAATCCAAGGCGCAGCCCACCAGATCACTCCTCTCCACCAAATCCGAGATCTTCGAACCATGAGTCGACGACACGTGTCTTTTGACTCAACTCGTCCAAGATTTCAGCAACGGAAAGATCTTCTCTCTGCTACGTGCCGGCTCACAACAGCAGTATGAAAAGTTCTCCCCCTCGATCAGGGCGCAGCATCCATGCGCCTCCATCAGCAACCTCCACGTGGCGTTCCCACACCGGCGCATCCTACATGCGCGCATGAGCAGCCAGCCTGCAAAACTATAAATAGAAGGGTCATCTCCTTCACACACACACACAGAGACTCAGAACAGAAGACTCACAAAAAAGAATCCACAACAGAGAATCACCAGAGAGGCAGCTCTAGACACTCAACGTCTTACTCCTCTCAGCAAGCTCCAGCACCCAGAGCAATCCACACCTTCAGAGAACCGATAACCGTCGTCAGCCGGTCAACGGAGTCAACGCATTACCACTCGCTCTATTGGCACTAAGGACCCAGCTTAAACAAAAATGTACTCCTAGGACTACATCTAAGTCCTATATTGTATCACTGTTCTGTTTGTATTAAGATTTCAATCAAAACAATTTTAATGGCAAACACAATCCACCTGGCCTCTGTCTTTCAGCTTGCACCTGCTGACATACCAAGCAGCAAGATATAAACTGAGCTACCTCTCGCTTCATGCTGTACCACCATATGTGCTCTCTCAGATCTCTGTACATCTTGTTGGCTCCAGGATGCATAGAGTACTGAGATCGAGGTACTTCCTGAAGAACCTCCTCCCGAAGCTCTCCACTTGGAATGTACAGTCTAGAACCGTACCTCAGCGACCCATCTCCGGCGATAGAGAAATCGTCGAGCAAACCTGCCCGCGCCTGCTCCTTGATGCTCCTCAGGGCAACATCATCATACTATGCTGATCTGACTCTGTCCATCAACTCAGACTGAATCTTAAGTCCCATATCTGAATCTTTATACCCGTAACAATCACCTCGATACCCAAACTATCTAGATCGGCCAAAAGGTGACGATTTGTCGTTAAACATATCGCGACTGGATACCTGCTCAAGGCATCTGCAACTACGTTGGCCTTCCCTGGATGGTACTGTAATAAGATATCGAAGTCCTTCATCAGCTCAAGCCACCGTCTCTGCCGTATGTTCAACTCCTTCTGAGTGAACACGTACTTCAAGGTCTTGTGCTCCGTAAAGATCTCAACTCGCTCTAACAGGTAATGCTTCCACAACTTCAAAACAAAGATAACAGCTGCCAACTCCAGATCGTAGGTAGGATAGTTCTTCTCATGAGGATGTAACTGCCTAGCTGCATAGGCAATCACCTTCTCGTGCTGCTGAAGAACGCAACCCAAGTCCTTCCCAGAAGCGTCACTGTAGATCGTGAAACCACCTGTCCCAGATAGCAACGTCAAGATAGGAGCTAAGGTCAACCTCTTCTTCAGCTCATCGAAGGCAGCCTGACACTCCTCAGTCCAGACAAACTCTACGTCTTTTCTGGTGAGTCTAGTTATCGGCTCTGCAATCCGAGAGAAGTCCTGGACGAATTTTCGATAATAGCCGGCTAGACCTAGAAAGCTCTGAATCTCGATGACTGAACTGGGTGTGGACCAAGACACCACTGCTGAAATCTTCTTCGGGTCCACTGAGATCCCATGCTCTGTCACAACATGACCCAAGAACTCTACCTGCCCCAGGAAGAACTCGCACTTTGAAAGCATCCAGTAGAGTTGCTCCATTCTCAGAGTCTCTAGCACAATCCGCAGATGCTCCTCGTACTTCTCCGGCGTCTTCGAGTATACCAAGATGTCATCTATGAAGACCACCACAAACTTGTCAAGGGACTGATGGAATACCATGTTCATTAAGTTCATGAATACTGCTGGGGCGTTGGTCAACCCAAATGGCATAACAGTGAACCCGTACTTGTTGTACCGAGTCCGAAAACTCGTCTTCGGAATGTCTTCCCGCTTCACCTTCAGCTGATGATAATCGGATCTCAAGTCTATCTTCGAAAACACCTTCGCACCGCTCAATTGATCGAACAAGTCATCAATCCTCGGCAACGGGTACTTGTTCTTGATAGTAAGGTTGCTGAGCATTCTGTAGTCAATACACATACGTACCGTACCATCCTTCTTCGATACAAATAGAACTGGTGCACCCCAAGGTGATGAACTGGATCTGATGAAACTCTTGTCCTGCAGCTCGTTGACTTGCTTCTTCAGCTCTGCCAACTTGTTGTTGTTGACCCTATAGACGTGCTGTGAAATAGGCTCAACACCCGGCACTAAGTCTATAGAGAATTCAACATCTTTGTCTGGCGGCATCCCAGGCAACATCTCGAGGAAAACATCCAAGAACCCTGCTATCAATGGATATGGCAATTCCTGCCCCGCCAACAAGGCTCCACAAAAACCATCTCCCGGCACAGCTGCTCCTCTGGCAAACTCAAATTCTGGCTCTTCCAGCGGTTTAAACAAAACTCTGCCTCCTCTAAAGTCTATACTAGCATGGTGCCTGCTCAACTAATCCATACCGAGTACCATATCGTAGCTTGAGAGTAGCATTATAAAAAAATACGCACTCAAGTTCTGGCCTCCCAGTGTAACTCTCCGTCCCTTGCAAATATTATTGACTAGGATAATGCCTCCCCCGGTCATAATCTTACAAGTCCTACTCAGAAATTCAACAATAATATTGTGTCGAAGAGCAAAAGAAACAAAACTATGCGTAGCACCAGAGTCAAACAAAGCTAATGCTGGAAAAGAATCGAGTATAACAGAACCTGTCACTACATATCCCACGGGTTCAGTCTCCTCGGCTGTCAGCACGAACGCTCTGCCCTGGGGTGCTCTTCTCTGATGCTGGACAAAATGTTGCTGCTGCGTCTGAAGTGGCGGACCCCTCTGCTGAGCTGCAGGTGGTGCTCTATCCTGACATCCCTTGGCTGCACGAACAGAGCAATTCTTCAGCTGATGGTCGGACGCTCTGCAGAACATGCAAGTGCCCAACCTCTTCCGACAGACCTCCCGAGTGTGCTTCGGCTTCCCACAGTAGGCACACTGAAGGGCCTGTCTCTACCCCTGCTGCTGATGTGCACGTGCTGGTGCCTGATGCTGCTGAAATTAAGGCCGCTGCTGAAACTGCCTTTGCTGAGTGTGAGGATGCTTGGCCGGCCCCGTACTAGAACCAGCTCCTAAAGCATCACCGCTCCTCTTGGGCCTAAGACCATAGTCCTCTTTTGCTATCTGAGCGTCCATTAATATCTGCTCAAAAGTCGTCACGTAACGCCCAGCCCTCCTGAACTTGCGGGCCTTCTCTCCCTCATCCTGAACCATCCCCGGGATGAATCGGCTCAGGCGAAAGAACTCCGCCACATACTAGTCCACCGACGAGTTCCCCTGGACCAGTGCTGCAAACTGGCCCTCCAACGTGCTGAGAGCTATATCAAGGAAGAACTTCTCCTTGAATAGCCTCCGAAAGTTTTCCCAAGTCAGCCCTCTAACAGATGCACGAGGGTCCGTACGGTACCAGGTCAACGCGATGTCGAAGAACTGACTCCCCGCAGCCTCTCCGGGATCTCTGCCAACTCCAGGCTCCATTCCACGTCCTCTAGCCAATCATCAGCATAAAGGATGCCCTTGGTTTCGCTGAACTCTCGAGGGTACATCTTCTTGAAGTCAAGCACTGAACCAGGCCTCGGCTGCTGCTGATGCGGCTCCTTGGCCGGAGCACCCTTAACTGGAGCTGCAGCCACCTTCTCAACTACTGCCAGTGCCAACTGATGAGCGTTCTCCATGCTCTGTCTCAAGACCTCTGCCTGACGCTACGATGCCTCTTTCTGTGCTCGCTGCGAATCCATCATCTGCTGGAGAAGCGCGAACATCTGTATAGCATTTGTCGACAGTGTAGGTGGAGGTGGAAGAATCTCTGGCACTATAATACTAGGCCTCTGAATCTGGTGCGGAAGACCTCCAGGTGCTGCTGCCTCTCCCACCAGGATGGTAGGAACAGTAGGGGCAGTAGGGACAGCCTCCTGGACTGCCACTCCCCCATTCGGAGGAATAGGTCACGATGGATCAGACCTCTCCGGTGCTACACTGGATCCAGCTGCCTGAGCTCGAGTCACTGTCATCCTGGAGACAGATTCGAGCAAAAGATCAATATGGCACAAGATAAGATATTATCAAAGAAGGACAATTAAATTTGAAATACAAGAAGAGTTGTCATGATAATCGAAAGATCGAAAATTTTCTTAAAATATGATTAAGTAACTCCTATCATAACCTAGAACCTATATCCTAACTGCAGGCTCGTAATTAGTACTCTAAGTCGAGTACCATTACGAGATCGCACTATTTGTGACACAGATCTGCATGGGCCACCACAAAAATGTGTCACGACCCGCACCCTGATTAGGGGCACGAGCACGTGGGTACGTCCAGCCTACGTCGCAGAGTCAGCGGTAGAATGCTATATAGGTCGTCGACAATATACAAAATCTAGACACAATATATAAACCTGTCATCTCCGCACGGAGGTATAGAGTCATAACTCAATCACAAGACATCTAAGGAAGATAGCAGAAAATATGATAAGATATGATAGAAAGATATACTGGAAATAGATGCAAGATCACACCATAAGTTTAGAGTTCAAAACATAACACAAGATCCCAAATATAAAGTATACTACAAGTCTCAAGTACTAGCTGGAACGCAGTCCAGTCAAACCTAACTAATCTAAGTCTAAGCAGGCGGTGCGTCCTCAATGGGAACCTGCTCCACAGGGATGTACATGTCATACTCGCTGTCTATGCCTGTCACGACCCGCACCCATTGTGAGGGTACGAGTACGTAACAGTGCCCAGCCTACGCCACAGTGTCGGTGGTAGAATGCTGTTCTAGGTCATAAACTATAACTAGCATAATATGAATACTCTCCAAAAGGAGGCCAACACAGAGGTACAACTCAATCACAATCTAAGGTAGAATGTAGCACGATGGAAATAGATAAAGAAATCCTCAACTGAGATACAGCAGAATGAAGTAACAAAGTTAACAATTACCAGTCTCAACATCTCTAAAATATACAACTCTGAAATCAAGGACAATAACCAACATGAAAAGAAGAACAGTCTAAGCTATCTACACTATGCAAGGTATCGTCCTCAGCAGCTGCATGAACCTTCCCAGGGGTCCAGGTCGCGAGTGTCATCTAGGCAAGCTCCAAAGTAAGGGGTGCAGGGTTCCTCATCATCCTCTGTAAAATTTTCAACAGGTCCAGTCAGGACGGGAGCGAGCACGATACATCTCACGCAGATCACAACAGGTTAGAAAATATAAACATGCAAGAGAGTACGATACATGAAACTGAAGAAAGTACATGGTGTAAATAGAGAGAGAACTATAATAGAAATATCTACTATAAGTAGAGAGCTACCAGTGACTAGTGATTTAGAGTACAAAGTCGACATGTGAACGGCTTAATTTGCACATGAATATACTAAAGAGGCGCACATGGCTATACTACTTTAGAATTGTTCACATGACTATTTATACTCTCCCATACCCCAATCAATACACAAGGATCCAGACAAGTTATGTTACGTACATGATTTTCATATGAAAGCCTATAGATGGGTGTACATGAAGTATACATGGGGGCTCAGAGAACTGAGTGCACATGAATTCCACATGAAGGTCCACGAAGGGTGCACATGAAGTATAGGTTATACATAAAATACACGAGAAACATGACCGAACATGATAGCACATGAGAGTACACGAGCGAGCACGAACGAGCATGAAGCACGTGAGAAACATGAATAACATGAGAGCGAGGAATACATGATGTACATGAAACACACGACACGATGTATCCGATGCTCCCGAAGGGGATAACATCTCAATGTAGGGATCCATATAGTACCAATCCGTGATAATATCGTGACAGCATCAAATAAGGTAAACTAGAGCAGGAATATAGTTCTAAGCAAGTTATGAAATGATCAGAGAATGTACTCGCCTGGTATCTGAATATCTGAAGTAAATGTACTGTCCGAGATGAGGTACCTGACTTCTAGTTAGAGCAACACAAGTCAAGATGTATACATGGGATGATAAATGTAATCTACAATGCATCTACATGCTGTCTAGGTCAAACTAGACTAAAGTCAACACTTGGTCAACTCCAGTCAACTATACTAGTCAAGGCTAGGTCAACTAGGTCAAACTTAACCCAACAAGTCTAATAAGTCTCACTAGGCCTAACCAAGCCTATACTAGCAATCAAACACAATTACCTACACAAAACCAAATGGCAACAAACACAAAGGCATATACTATATGTATACACACATATAGGCTATTACCTATAACACACATAGCAATATATATATATATATATTTTTTTTTGTATACATACACACATAGCAATATATATATATATATATATATATATATATATATATATATATATATATATATATATATATATATGCATATCATTCTCATCACATTATATACATTCATATTAACATGTATTCACCTTATCTATATTCATATGTCATATATACATATATATAGGGTGAGTGAACAGTAGAGTATAGTGTACATGCATCCTACAATTGTGTCAAGCATATATATAGTGTAGTGAGATAGGGTATCAATGTGAGCATGTAATGTGTTCAGTGTCAAGCTAGAGTGTGACATGGTATCATATATGTACATAGTGTATAAGTGAATTAGAGTGTCAAGGGTTAATAGAGGGTTATGTCAATGAGTGTATATGTGTCAAACATATATATACATAAGTGTGTGTCTCATGTAAGGGTTAAGTGTCACAGGTTTAGGGGTTCAAGTGAGGGGGCTGTGTGTGTGTGTGGAGCATATAATTGTGTCAATAGTGTTATGTCATGGTGTCAAGAGTGTAATGTGTGTTAACATGTGAATGTGTCAATATATTATGAAAAAGGGTGTGTGTGGCATGTAGAGTGAAGGGTGTTATGTAAAACTTCAGATTTCCATTCTCATGTCTAACAGCATACAAACAAACCCCAACTTCCAGTTTTGTATTTTAAGCCAAGCTCGGATTTTCTCTCAAACCCTCAACTCAACAAAACACATAAACTGGAACATTCAGTTCATAAATACTCATAAATTCGAAAACCATGCATACAAAACCAAACTCGATTTTATTTCATGTTGAAAACCCAAACATCTATATTCAGTGAGTAAATAGACATCAAAACAAATGTGTTATCATCCAACATACATGTGAACTTATATGAAATTATCTGAAAATGTAGGTAATCATCTTAACATCTGTGAAGCCACCTCAACTATATGAATTCCTCTGATCATTCAAAAACCTTTATATCAAACCTACTGGGATAATTAAAACCCGAACATCTCAGGAAAACTAATAGGATTCAATCCCTAAATTCTCAACTCATTCTCAGTTTTAAAGGGGCAGGGCTTAGCCCTCATTGGTCTTAACAATGAGTTAAGAATTGAATGGTAAAATGGAATGGCTGTGTGTGTGATATATGGCAGCTTGTGTGTGGAGAAATCAGTGCACCCAAAATCTCAGTTTCAGTCCTAGGATTTCCAGTTTGTGTGTGTGGATGTGTCTTAGTGAGTTTGATATAGTGTAAACATGCATTCATGACATGGATTTATGTATTCACATATCAATTAATCATTCAATCAACATTAGTAATCAATAATTCAGTTTATTAAATACTGAATCTAAGTTTACAGTGCTTATGGAATCTCAGGTTGGCAATGGAAGTTGAACATATAGTGTACAGTACTTAGAATATATGTGAGAGGATGTGTGTGTATAAGTGTCAGTTCAATGTAATATGTGCGTACAGAAGGAAATCTCAGTTAATAACATTTCAGTTTTCAAATTCAAACCCAACTCAGTTAAATTCAGAAAACTCCAACTTGAACTCGAGAACATCAAATGTCATCCCAACTCCATATCTAGATGAATATACTGATCGTATACATATACATTAACATGCTGGTATGCTAAATTCATTTAAATTAACATTTTAAAACATTAGAATGAATCAGAGGTTTCAGAGACTTACTTTCAAGAACACAGTATCAGAGAAATCGAATCAAAACCAATTCGAACTTGAAAACCCAATTAAACCCTTCAAACTAGTGTGCAAACATGTGTACGCATAATACGTGTCATGGGGAGGGTGTTCGTGTCCAACAAGATGGACACGAACGTGTCCAAAACAACCACACATCACAGACACAAATTTGTGTACACAATCATCGTGCACGCGTGCATGTCATTCATGGACACGATACGACACGAATTAGGACTCGTGCTCGTGCCTATAGGTTCGCCTAGGTTAGGGCTAAGTGTCTAAGGGCCTGACTCAGAACCACAACGTATCCACGTGTCGCACGAGGCGCGTGTCAGGGTGAAAAACTCGCGTGTGTGCAGTGCGTGCGCTACAGTGCGTGATCCGTACGCGTGCGATTGCTCCCAAACCACTCAATAAAATCCTACGAAATATTATATGCTCAGTGTCAGTCATGTCCTCTATGTGCACGCAAAATTTGGTGTCCTCTCGTGCTGTGTCCAGGGAGAACTCGGACACGGGTAGCAGGACACCCGCCGAGCCCCTCGTGTGTGTGTCCAGAGCAAATTAGGACACGAACCCGACACAAACAGCAACTCAGTCTTCACAAACATTTAAGTGTACATATAGACCTAGGTATCTATGTAATTAGTTTTTTAAAAATCGAAAATAAAATTCTTTGTGACATTTTAACAAACACCTACACACACATCATGATACGTGTCCGATACGGACACCAAACGGACACGAAATCCACCCAAACCCTAGGGACAGCTAGGGGACACTTAGGGCTAGCCTAATATGCAAAGAAATCAAAATTAAAATATAATTTAAGGGGTTTTACCTATAGGTACAATTTGCAAGAAAAAGCCTCAAATGGGGGGTGTTCTTCTTGATGGCCAAGTGCTCCAAATTGATCCCAAACTGAAATGGCTCTCCACCAATAGTCCATAAACATCAATTAGAATCCAATGCAAAAGACTAGGATTAAAAAGGAGGTTAAATGAATAAAATGGAAATTTTAAAGAAGGAAACAAACCTTGGTTTTTGTCAAATGAAGAAATGATATAAAAGAGGCAAGAACAATCAAGGAGGAGATTATTTATAGGGAGGGGGAGCCCTATGGCTGGTCATAATGAATAAAATTAGGGTTAGGGTTACAAGTCATGGGCCATGGGCCAAGTTTCATAAGTCATGGAACCAATTCTAAGTCTCAAGCCTATGGACCAAATCACTAAGCCTTCTATTCAAGTCTTAATTCCTACATGACTAACTTAGATTGACTTAAGTTAGACTAGGGTCTCACCATGCTAATCAAGTCACCTTAACTAGAGTCAATATCTAGGTTAGTCTCTTAAGTCACAACTAGCAAAAGTCAAAATCAACAACCGCCAATCCAATAAATAAATCAATAATTCTAATAAGTCAAAATGACCAAATTATCCCTAGGCTAAAAATGATAACTAGATATTCCAAATCACATGGTTAGGCTCTAGGGTAGACAGTCTCTAGGGTTTCACTAGCTGCACATCAAAATCACAAGTCATGATTTTTAAATAGTTTTAAAATGATTAAAAATCACCAAAAATCATATTATGATTTAAATATCATAATTAAATAAATTAAATCACAAAATTTTAAAATTACCCTTATTTAGAAAACTGGGTGTTACAAGACTACCCACCTTAGAAAAATTTTGTCCTCGAAATTTAAGATGGTAGAACTCCTTCTAGGTCAAACATAGTCGAGGGTCAACCACTAGTCAATTTCTCAACATCCAAGTACTTGGTCATCAACTGGTCAACTTCTTAGGATTTTACCTATGCTAGCTGTCTAGGTGTTGGCAACTAAGGATTAGCAAAAGAGAAACTCTATAATAGACTAACACTTAACTTTCCAATCTTATCAAGTCATCCATAACTAAATACCCATAATCTATGCACACAAATCCCAAATACCATATATACATAAGCTCAAGAACAACAACCCATTACATATATCCTAAGTATATCATCTATATATCCATACATATATAACTGATTATCAAGGGTTAAAGTAGACTAAACTTATAAGGAACTGAACAAATGCTCAGAATTTAGGCTAAGGATGAATGGTCTAAAACATCAATGTAGGTAAAAGGAAATGATGTTAAGGAGACTGAATTTATAAATAAGGGTCAGGACATCTAGTGAAGGGTCTGCACACTGCCTATAAAGGTTGATCTATCATGCCTGAACTCATCTCAAGGAGAACTTAACTAAAATAGAAAACGGAACCAAATATAGGCTAAACAACATGTCTATAATTCCATACAGCAATGGCCTATAGATCCCAACCAACCCATATCCCATATGCCAATACCATCTGCAATCTATCTATATATATATACCTCTCAGTCTTAGGTGAACTACAACTATACTCAAGGACAGGCTCTGGTCATGGGTGCCTTACCGGAAAGGACAAGGGAAAATAATAATAAATCATCAAGGCTGCAGAGCAGACTAACATCCTCTATGAAAACTGGTAGGTATTATAAATAACAGGGGAATCATCTACAATGGGTTACTATTCTAATACTAATGCTAACTATCATCTCTAGGGTACAGACACTCTACAAGTCATCATGTCATTACACTATAAAAGAACTACATATGAATAAGCTATACAAAACTAAAATATCCCTACTCCTAAATTATTTGATGATGGAATACAATTTTATAACAACAGAAGGGTACGATAGAGATGATATGTTTAAAAACCTTCTCAAGATACAATCTGATAATCATATACGTCTGTACAAAATCATGTTACTCAGAGTCCTCGCCATGCCAGTAAGCAAGGTTGCGATAAACGATAGATTCCATAACTGGGGTATGTACCTCTACAATCATGTCATCTAGAATTCTCGCTATACCGACTAGTATAGCTGCGAGAAATTTCAAATCTCATAACCAAGATACGTACATCTGAAGTCAGGTCTCTATATTTCTGCCACGCCAGCTAATATGGCTGCGATAAACTACAGGTTCCATAATCAAGTAGACATTTTACCATCCCTGTTATTCCCGTCAACATATGTTATCAGAAAATATCGTAACTCAGGCCATAAAATTCATCTCGATAGGAAAATCAAAATCAACAACGATCCATCAAAATTAAATTCAATAATCAAGGAGTGAGAGCGAACAAACAAGGAAAATGATTTCAAATTGAAGTTTAAATAAGATTCTCAAGGGTCGTCCCAGAAATCTCTCAAAAAATCCTAACTGTGATTGAGTACCTTCAAAAATATATCAAAATCCTACTGCAGGCTGTAGTGATACTCTAGTTCGAATACCACTACATAAACTCGACCTGCATGGGCCACCACTAAAAACGTGTCACGACCCGCACCCACCGTGAGGGTACGAGTACGTAACAGTGCCCAGCCTACGCCGCAGTGTCGTAGGTCATGAACTATAACTAGCATAATATAAATACTCTCCAAAAGGAGGCCAACACAGAGGTACAACTCAATCACAATCTAAGGTAGAATATAGCACGATGGAAATAGATAAAGAAATCCTCAACTGAGATACAGCAGAATGAAGTAACAAAGTTAACAACTACCAGTCTCAACATCTCTAAAATATACAACTCTGAAATCAAGGACAATAACCAACATGAAAAGAAGAACAGTCTAAGCTATCTACACTATGCAAGGTATCATCCTCAGCAGCTGCCTGAACCTCCCCAGGGGTCCAGGTCGCGAGTGTCATCTAGGCAAGCTCCAAAGTAAGGGGTGCAGGGTTCCACATCATCTTCTGTAAAATTTTCAACAAGTCCAGACAGGACGGGAGCGAGCACAATACATCTCACGCAGATCATAACAGGTTAGAAAATATAAACATGCAAGAGAGTACGGTACATGAAACTGAAGAAAGTACATGGTGTAAATAGAGAGAACTGTAATAGAAATATCTACTATAAGTAGAGAGCTACCAGTGACTAGTGATTTAGAGTACAAAGTCGACATGTGAACGGCTTGATTTGCACATGAATATACTAAAGAGGCGCACATGGATATACTACATTGGAATTGTTCTCATGACTATTTATACTCTCCCATACCCCAATCAATACACAAGGATCCAGACAAGTTATGTTACATACATAATTTTTACATGAAAGTCCATAGATGGGTGTACATGAAGTATACATGAGGGCTCAGAGAACTGAGTGCACATGAATTCCACATGAAGGCCCATGAAGGGTGCACATGAAGTATAGGTTATACATAAAATATACGAGACACATGACCGAACATGATAGCACATGAGAGTACACGAGCGAGCACGAACGAGCATAAAGCACGTAAGAATTATGAATAACATGAGAGCGAGGAATACACGATGTATATGAAACACACGACACGATGTATCCGATGCTCCCGAGGGGGATAACATCTCAATGTAGGGATCCATATAGTACCAATCCGTGATAATATCGTGACAGCATCAAATAAGGTAAACTAGAGCAGCAATATAGTTCTAAATATGTTATGAAATGATCAGAGAATGTACTCGCCTGGTATCTGAATATCTGAAGTAAATGTACTATCCGAGATGAGGTACCTGACTCCTAGTTAGAGCAACACAAGTCAAGATGTATACATGGGATGATAAACGTAATCTACAATACATCTGCATGCTGTTTAGGTCAAACTAGACTAAAGTCAACACTTGGTCAACTCCAGTCAACTATACTAGTCAAGGCTAGGTCAACTAGGTAAAACTTAACCCAACAAGTCTAATAAGTCTCACTAGGCCTAACCAAGCCTATACTAGCAATCAAACACAATCACCTACACAAAACCAAATGGCAACACACACAAAGGCATATACTATATGTATACACACATATAGGCTATTACCTATAACACACATAGCAATATATATATGCATATCATTCTCATCACATTATATACATTCATATTAACATGTATTCACCTTATCTACATTCATGTCATATATACATATATATAGGGTGAGTGAACAGTAGAGTATAGTGTACATGCATCCTACAATTGTGTCAAGCATATATATAGTGTAGTGAGATAGGGTGTCAATGTGAGCATATAATGTGTTCAGTGTCAAGCTAGAGTGTGACGTGGTGTCATATATGTACATAGTGTATAGGTGAATTAGAGTGTCAAGGGTTAATAGAGGGTTAATGTCAATGAGTGTATATGTATCAAACATATATATATATATAAGTGTGTGTCTCATGTAAGGGTTAAGTGTCACAGGTTTAGGGGTTCAAGTGAGGGGGCTGTGTGTGTGTGTGTGTGTGGAGCATACAATTGTGTAAATAGTGTTCTGTCATGGTGTCAAGAGTGTAATGTGTGTATTAACATGTGAATGTGTCAATACATTATGAAAAAGGGTGTGTGTGGCATATAGAGTGAAGGGTGTAATATGAA
Source organism: Iris pallida (assembly GCA_029216955.1). Taxonomy (NCBI): domain Eukaryota; kingdom Viridiplantae; phylum Streptophyta; class Magnoliopsida; order Asparagales; family Iridaceae; genus Iris; species Iris pallida. The sequence goes on along the minus strand of JANAVB010014797.1, from coordinate 28,177,174 downwards.
ACTTTATATTTCCATTCTCAGGTCTAACAGGATACAAACAAACCCCAACTTCCAGTTCTGTATTTTAAGCCAAGCTCGAATTTTCTCTCAAACGCTCAACTCAACAAAACACATAAACTGGAACATTCAGTTCATACATACTCATAAATTCGAAAACCATACAAAACCATACTCGATTTTATTTCATGTTGAAAACCCAAACATCTACATTCAGTGAGTAAATAGACATCAAAACAAATGTGTTATCATCCAACATACATGTGAACTTATATGAAATTATCTAAAAATGTAGATAATCATCTTAACATCTGTGAAACCACCTCAACTATATGAATTCCTCTGATCATTCAAAAACCTTTATATCAAACCTACTGGGCTAATTAAAACCCGAACATCTCCGGAAAACTAATAGGATTCAATCCCTAAATTCTTAACTCATTCTCAGTTTTAAAGGGGCAGGGCTTAGCCCTCATTGGTCTTAAAAATGAGTTAAGAATTGAATGGTAAAATGGAATGGCTGTGTGTGTGATATATGGCAGCTTGTGTGTGGAGAAATCAGTACACCCAAAATCTCAGTTTCAGTCCTAGGATTTCCAGTTTGTGTGTGTGGATGTGTCTTAGTGAGTATAGTGTAAACATGCATTCATGACATGGATTTATGTATTCACATATCAATTAATCATTCAATCAACATTAGTAATCAATAATTCAGTTTATTAAATATTGAATCTAAGTTTACAGTGCTTGTGGAATCTCAGGTTGGCAATGACAGTTGAACATATAGTATACAGTACTTAAAACAAATGTGAGAGGATGTGTGTGTATAAGTGTCAGTTCAATGTAATATGTGTGTACAGAAGGAAATCTCAGTTAATAACATTTCAGTTTTTAAATTCAAACCAAACTCAGTTAAATTCAGAAAACTCCAACTTGAACTCGAAAACATCAAATGTCATCCCAACTCCATATCTAGATGAATATACTGATCGTATACATATACATTAACATGCTGGTATGCTAAATTCATGTAAATTAACATTTTAAAACATTAGAATGAATCAGAGGTTTTAGAGACTTACTTTCAAGAACACAGTATCATAGAAATCGAATCAAAACCAATTCGAACTTGAAAACCCAATTAAACCCTTCAAACTAGTATGCAAACATGTGTACGCATAATACGTGTCATGGGGAGGGTGTTCTGTCTAACAAGATGGACACGAACGTGTCCAAAACAACCACACATCACAGACACAAATCTATGTACACAATCATCGTGCACGCGTGCATGTCATTCTTGGACACGACACGACACGAAATAGGACTCGTAATCGTGCCTATAGGTTCGCCTAGGATAGGGCTAAGTGTCTAAGCGCCTGACACAGAACCACAATGTGTCCACGTGTCGCACGAGGCGCGTGTCAGGGTGAAAAACTCGCGTGTGTGCAGTGCATACGTAACAGTGCGTGATCCGTGCGCGTGCGATTGCTCCCAAACCACTCCATAAAATCCTACAAAATTTTATAGGCTCAGTGTCAGTCATGTCCTCTATATGCATGCAAAATTTGTGTCCTCTCGTACTGTGTCCAGGGAGAACTTGGACACGGGTAACAGGACACCCGCCGAGCCCCTCGTGTTGTGTGTCCAGAGCAAATTAGGACACGAACCCGACACAAACAGCAACTCAGTCTTCACAAACATTTAAGTGTACATATAGACCTAGGTAACTATGTAATTAGTTTTTCAAAAATCGAAAATGAAATCCTTTGTGACATTTTAACAAACACCTACACACACATCATGATACGTGTCCGATACGGACACCAAACGGACACGAAATCCACCCAAACCCTAGGGACAGCTAGGGGACACTTAGGGCTAGCCTAATATGCAAAGAAATCAAAATTAAAATACAATTTAAGGGGTTTTACCTATAGGTACAATTTGCAAGAAAAAGCCTCAAATGGGAGTGTTCTTCTTGATGGCCAAGTGCTCCAATTTGATCCCAAACTGAAATGGCTCTAGACCAACAGTCCATAAACATCAATTAGAACCCAATGCAAAAGACTAGAATGAAAAAGGAGGTTAAATGAATAAAATGAAAATTTTGAAGAAGGAAACAAACCTTGGTTTTTGTCAAATGAAGAAATGATATAAAAGAGGCAAGAACAATCAAGGAGGAGATTATTTATCGGAAGGGGGAGCCCTATGGCTGGTCATAATGAATAAAATTAGGGTTGGGGTTACAAGTCATGGGCCATGGGCCAAGTTTCATAAGTCATGGAACCAATTCTAAGTCTCAAGCCTATGGACCAAATCACTAAGCCTTCTATTCAAGTCTTGATTCCTACATGACTAACTTAGATTGACTTAAGTTAGACTAGGGTCTCACCATGCTAATCAAGTCACCTTAACTAGAGTCAACATCTAGGTTAGTCTCTTAAGTCACAACTAACAAAAGTCAAAATCAACAACCGCCAATCCAATAAATAAATCAATAATTCTAATAAGTCAAAATAACCAAATTATCCCTAGGCTAAAAATGATAACTAGATATTCCAAATCACATGGTTAGGCTCTAGGGTAGACAGTCTCTAGGGTTTCACTAGCTGCACATCAAAATCACTAGTCATAATTTTTAAATAGTTTTAAAATGATTAAAAATCAGCAAAAATCATATTATGATTTAAATATCATAATTAAATAAATTAAATCACAAAATTTCAAAATTATCCTCATTTAAAAAACTGGGTGTTACAATGCCAAATCCATAGAAGGTCGAGCAGTTAGCCTCTATATTATCTGTAAACATCAACGAGGTTATCCTGTTAGGATATGAGCAAGTACAAATGCTAACAGCAGTTCCATATGAATTGATAAATTCTATAAGCGACAATTATAATAAAATACAAGATAAAATATCAAGACTGGAATATAAACAATATATGTAACTCTGGAGATCATGTTAGGGTATAAAATACTAGAATGTAGAACAGTACAGGAATATATGATGTATAATAAAAACATAAACGGTACCTTAAAATATTAGTGCGTTATGTGATCAGCTTGGGTCAGGAACAGGCTGTTCCATTTGACCGGCTATGAATCAGAAAATACAAAAAAACCAGATCAGGTCGGCCACAATAGAAAGCTATGAGACAAGCAGTATCAGGTCAGACTACACCCTATGTGCAATGAGGGTGGAACTATGATACAAAAAAGTAATAGGAATGCATGAGGGGTATTGATCACATAACCACTAATAACTCCCCATCCCCGAATAGTATAATGGATCCGGACATGATACGTCATGGCACAGGATTAAAAAGCAGGGGGCCAGGTGTAGTACCCCATCCCTACATCGTGCTCCATACTTCGTCTACGGGGTACACAAGAAAGGAACACTGTCGCTATCGATTCGATCGGGACTGATAGGTCAGGATCGATCGAATCGATCGAACGGAAACGGTTGAATTAATATCCATTCCACGTTATAGAATGGCTTCTTCGAAACCAAGTCCCATATTCAGCGGGTAGCACCTCAAGGATTAACTCTGTGGCTGAGTCGGGAGAGACCTCCCGTTGCTCTATTTTTTACGCCGCTTGCGTTGGTTTTGGCTTTGGTTTTCTGAATGCGCTTTCGTGAATGTTTTCGATGGTTTTCATGGCTTACATTTCGAACTCGCATTTCCTATCGAACTTCTTGCCTAATACAGTATTCTAATCAGTTGCTTGTGCAATTTTAGGTAATCGCGTAGGCGACGTCTATTACGGCCAACCAGTCTCTCGCCTCAAACAAAACTCAAGGTGAGTGGCTAACCTCCTTCGTCTTGACCTTCTATTTCAAAAAAAATGAGAACTCGGGTAACGATATCGAATTTGAATGATTCGTTTGAAGAATACAAGACCTATGTGCTAGAAGGGAAAAATGATGAGATGTGTTGAAAAGAGATAGAATTATTTTAGGCCAGCAAAACAACCAAGTAAATGAATCGACTATGTAACAAGTCCCAACGGTACCCTAAATTATACCTTGTTAACCTATCACGGTCGTGGACAACTTGTCGACAAGGGCGATGGTTTCTTCGAGCGACAACCCGGGGCCACGGGACCGACTCGACCTAGGAAGAAACAGGTTATAGTCGAGCTGGGTAATAGGCAATCGGTAATACGGGAACTTGCATCGGAGCTTGCTACTTGCGTTGCAAGGGTCCCGTTTACCAGGCTATGTCCAAGATGGCTAGTTAATGCCAGTGACCTCCACATCAAACACTTGATATAAATTATTATCAACTAACAGGGAAGGTGATGGTAAGTTTTATGTCGCACGGCACGCTCTGCTGAGGGAATCGTCAAAATACTTCGTATGAGAATGCCTAGGACGGTTAGAAAGATCACAAAAAGCAAGTTGTGTAAATTTTATCTAAATTCTTGAACCAAATGAAAGCCTGAAAATTAATTAGCCACTCGCCAGTACATGTTGATTGTACTGATCCTTGCTCTCTCTACAGGTACGATAAATCGGAAGGAGCGTGCCGCATGAAGGGACACGACGCTCATGTGTTTTGAAGCTTCATCCGTGCGGTCGAAGCTTGGATCCAATCTCTTTTGAAGACTCCGTTGTTGAAGGCCAGAAGACAGATGGAGCGACTTCCCTCCATCCCAGGTGGTTTTGTAATACTGGTTGTAATCAAGGGGTAAAATGTATAGAATGGCTATCTCGTCGACGTTCATTTTGTAATGGAGTCAGTTTATAAAAAGCCCGTACGGCACCCTTGTATCGAGTCTGTAAAATGATGTTCATTATCAATAAAGCTTAAGTTTCCTCCTTTATAATGTGTGTTCAATTTTACTCTGCACATTCTCTTGTTGTTGTATTTTGGATAACCTTATGACTATGCCTTGTGCGAACGCAATTTAGGTTCGTACGGCATCACGCCCGGAGGACGACTATCGATCTACGGAATCGGGGCGTGACACCAGCCCACTTCCAAATCGGTATCTATACAAGTACAAGAAAAATAAGATCGAACAATGTACCAATATACCAAAAAAGTCCAGGAATAATATCTCATGACAGGATCCGACTTATACTAGTCCGTGTACCATCGTGTCAGGAATCAAATAAACACTATAACTAAATCGGATATAGCAGATATCAAGACAATAAAAACTATCAGAGAATGTACTCGTCTGTGGTCCTGAGCTGTCAATGAGAATCGATGCTCAGAGTGATGTCACAGACCTAAAGATGAGATATCATGAGTTAATTAGGGTTTGACAGTGTATGACATGATATTCTAGTGTATGCTATACAATCAAGGTCAAACTCAGTCAAACTAAGTCAAACTAGGTCACACTAAGTCAAACTAGGTCAAACTAGATCAAAGGTTGACTTATAGTTGACTTTTAGTCAATTCGGGTCAACTCCTAGTCCAATCTAGGTCAAACTAGGCTAATGGTTGACTCACAGTTGACTTTTGGTCAACTTGTCAACTCCGGTCAACTCCTAGTCCATTCTAGGTCCAATGTTGACTTTGAGTCGAAACAGTCAACTATGGTCAAACAAGGTCAACTCTAGTCTAGGTATCCTTTTCTTAATATTTACCCACCAAGATACCATATACCTTGGTCGTATTGGTATCCTTATACAAATACCTTGGTAGGAATCCAATACCTTAACTTGGGTAAATATATACCTTAACCTACCAATACACTAAACCAAGATATCTAATAACTACCCTAAGCTACTAGCTAACCAATACTAGTTATCTACCTTTAGTATCCTAGGTATACCCTTACCTTACCTTATACTAAGGTAAACCAATACCTTACCTTACAATAGGGTAAACCTCATTTACCTTGCCTTGTGATAAGGTAAACTCATTTACCTTGTAGGTAAAGCTAATATCCTAAGATACCATATCTGGTATCCTAAGATACAACATCTAGCATCCTAGTATCTAAGATAGGATGTTATCTATCTACAAGCTAACACTAACAATATCTTAACTTGACAACTAACCTATATACTAATACCAACATATCCTAATATCCTAACAAATATCTGTAAGCCCCTAGATATTTTAAAATATTTTTTTAAATAGGGAATTATTATTTTAAAATAGCATTTTATCCTTAAAATGAATTATTATAATTATTAGAAATTTTCTAGAATTTTTAAATGATTTTTAAAGCCAAAAATATCAATTTGAAATTTATTAAAATGTTTTAAATAATTTTTGCAATTATTTTAATTGTTTTAAAACCAGTGTGCAATATTTGATTTGTCTGTGCAAATTTATTTTTGCATAGAACTGTGCGGGGGAATTTTGTGCAAATTAGATTTTACACATTGCTATGGCGGTGGGGCATTATGTAATAACTCATATTAGGGGGGGTTTTGCAAAACCCCAACCGATCACCGCCTTCGACGGCCATCATCTCCGACGATTATACAGTAACCCTAACCCTAAACCCTAATCTAAACCCTAATTCCATCGCCATTCCCATCCTATAAATACCCCCCGACCCGAAACCCTAATCCTATACTACTTCCCGACCACCACAGCGTCGCCCTAGCCCCCTTCTTCTCCGACGAGCTCGTCGGAGTTAGCCCTTTGCTGTCGCTGTCGTTACAGCCACCGCCGTCGCCATCAACCACCACCACCTTGTTTGCCTCGACGAGACGAACCCAGCGCCACCCTTCGCCGCCGACCACGACGTCTACAACCGCCGCCAGCACCCCCGACAATGACCCTTCGACGGACACGTACGTGTTATTTCTCCTACGTGTCGAGTCGTGTCTCGTGTACACGTGTGTGGACTCGTCCAGTGTTGGGAAGTCCAGTGATGAACGTGGACACGCGACATTCGTGTCGTGCGTGTCATTTTAGCCCCAGGACACAGACTCGGTATCGGGTTCAATACTCGTGTCCTTAATTGTCAGGACACGGGTCTATTGGATTTGGGTTTCGGGTTTTAAATGAACAGTAGCGGGTTCAAACCCGCACAATAATGGGTTTTAATAAAACGGGTTTACTGTTGATAGCGGGTTTGGGTTGGGCCCAGTGGGTTTTGGGCCGAATTTATATATATATATATATATATATATATATATATATATATATATATATATATATATATATATATATAATATATATATATATATATATATATATGTATTATTTATATATATATGTATATATGTATATATATGTATACGTATTATATATATATATACATATATATATAAATAATACATATATATATATATATATATATATATATATATATATATATATATATATATATATATATATATATATATATATATATAATATATATATATATATATATATATATATATATATATATAAAATATATATATATATATATATATAAAATATATATATATATATATATATATTATTATATATATACTGTTATATATAATATATATACTGTATTTATATATATATATATTTCTATACTAAGTATTTTTCTATATATACTTATATTATACATATATATATATATATATATATATATATATATATATATATATATATATATATATATATATATATATATATATATATATATATATTTCAAATATAATTTTGTGCAAAATGTTACTATGTATAAATTTACAAGTTATTTTATTAGTAAATTCTATGACTTATATATTTCACTACCTTAATATATTTATTATTAAATACTTTAAATATTCATATATATATATATATTTTAATATATGTATTTTCGTATTTCGATTGATTACAGCCATTTGAGTCCAGACCTAGCATGAGTTCTGTGGACTTAAATGAGCCTAAATACATTCAAGGTCTGTACGAGTCATATCGGACTTGATTTATGGCTTTGGGTCCCGTATCTGGACTCCGGTTCAATTTCGTATAAGTGGATAAAATATTAAATAATTAATTATTTATTTTTTAGAAAATGTAACTTGCTGTATTTTAATTTTTATATATATTTTAATGATGTAAAAATATCGGAAAAATGGTATTTAAATACTATGTTAATTTAGGTAATTTAATATAATTTTTCTAGTATTTAGATAGTGTTTTTGGCATTTTATAAAAATAGAAAAATAGAACTCATTTTCAGGATACTTATGTTTATTGATTTTTAATAAATATCTATGAGGGTTTTTAAATTCCAAAAAAATTAGTATAAATTCCTATAATTAACAGGGTTGAGTTTAGAGCTTTGTTTTGTGATTATTAGAGTTATATAACTATTTTAATAATTGCTAGAGTGAAGTGCACAGATAGAATTATTAATTAATAATTATTTTTAAGTCATAACTTGTGATTTTTGGGTATTTCTAGTATATAAAATGTTGACCTACCTTAGAATAGAAGACCTAGAGGTTGGTTTAGATACCATATCACCTCACATTGGATTCCTATGCTAATTTCACTTAGCTAAGTATCCAAATACGTCGTGTCACACCAGTAATGTTAGTCTTTGTTTATAACTTAGATAGCTGAGATAGTTCATATTTGTGACAGTGCCAGGACACCAGACATCTATAGCATTTCTACCTTGCTTTGCTAGAGGCAAGTACCTCTACAAACTTTATTTACTGTATATAATGAATTGTGTATAAACCATGTTAAATACCGATACCTAAACTGCAAGTCATATCTCTCTATGTTTCACATACTTTATACTGCTCTCAGTATCCACCATGTTTTATGCTATTCTCGTATCTCTCACATGTTTAGAATCTGGGTTATAGGAAAACTGATAGTTGAGTATGTGATCATGCCCCCTTTACCGTACTCGAGCAAAGTTTTATTTTATATGTTACTGCACCGTAGGCCTTTTTCTCAAAGCGGATTTGTACGTATGTACATCTATCGTCGTATCACTTGTATGAAAATACATTTCATTTACATGTGCCCCTACATATTGTACACCTATTGACGATCACGTACCTGCTATAGTTTTAAATATTACATATACATCTGTCTCTATGACATATGTGTCATTGCCATGATAGATTGTGATATGCCATAATTCCTGTTTATTACACTCCAGATCATTTCATGCTTTGTATATTTAGTTTGTTAGAATTAGTACTTGCTCACGTCCTGACAGGATAACGTTGTAGGTATACTTACCGAGGAGGAGTTGCTATGTGATTCCTATTATGGAGTTGCCGTCGAGGATCAGACTTTACCTTACGAGGATGTACCTGCAGGGAAACTCGTCTAGTTTGTGTAGTTGCTCAGGACTTTTGAGAGTAGTCATGTTGTTAGACTATATATTTTGATACTGGACCTGTATCCAGTTTTATGTCTTGGCTATGTATTTGAAACATATTTTTATACGAGATGATTTTGTGTTCGGAACATTATTCTGGCTCAACATGACCTATAGAACTGTTAGCACATTTTGATCATATATTGTTTATCTTTAGAACAGCTTACTACTCTTTATCTCTAGCATAGACTGGACATGACTCGGCCCGGCCCAACAATTTGGGTAGCGGATAATGACATATTTTTAGTGGTGGCCCACGCAGGTCCTGACTAAATTGTTTGGTTACGTCATTGTACCAGGCATGCCTGCAATTAGGAACTTAAGGTAACTAGATAACACTAGGAATAATATTTAGAACACCAAGAGGATTTCTAGGATTGCAACATAGGAAACTCATCACAGCGTATGCTCGATTATTACAAATTAGATTTTCTTGTTGTTTATGATTATTTACTTAAAAGAGTCCTTATAAGTTCTTTCATTTATTAGATGGTGCTCACCCGCTCGTCCTAGTATGCCACCCCTGAGAATGGCATACTTCCTATCCAGCCGGTTGACCAGTTGACCGATGCACCTCTACCTCCACCTACCATACTACCCCACTCCACAAATCTACCAACCCAGATGCCTCCACCACCTTCCATATCACAGTCCTAGCAGGATCCGATACTCCTACCATCACCTATTAGTATACCTACCCAGGCTTTCGTCACTCTCGACGGGAACCAACTGCCCACTCTGATCCAGGGGTTCCTAACGACCCACCAGAAGCAGACCACCCTACTCTGCCGGAGCATGGAGCGTTCTGAGGAGCGTACCATGGTCCCACTACCGGTAGAGCCACGACAGAGAGCGAGGAACATCAAGGACTTCATGGGCTTGAACCCCAGGGAGTTCATGGGGACTGAGGGCATCATAGTAGCAGATGACTAGGTAGACTCGGTAGAGAGGAAGCTCCTCGGAGCTAGGTTGCCGGGTGACCTTCAGGTCGAGGCAGCAGGATTTCTGCTGACAGACTTGGCAGGAGTTTGGTTCAGGAATGAGCTACTATTCACGAGAGAGAGGGCTACATGGGATCAGTTCAAGATTCAGTTCAAGAAGAAATTCTTTTCGACCACCGCTAGAGTAGCCATGGGACTACAATTCCAGAACATCCAGCAGGGGAATCGTTCTGTTGACGAGTACGTGGCAAAGTTTAGTCGTTTGAGTCGTTTCGCTCCTAGTCTGGTTGCAAACCCAGAGGAGATGACGTGTAGGTTTTGCCATGGTCTAGTTCCAGACATTGGCATTCTTCTAGTAGCGAACGGGACGACTGACTACTACCAAAGCCTATAGTTGGCCCGGAGTATAGAGGAGCGTCTTTTGTCTTGCAAGAGACCGGCTTCCGTACATCACGAGGGGCCTTCCAAGCGCTAGGCTTTCCAGCCGAGAGCACCGGCGTCGCACCAGCAGATATGTCGTCCTCCCACACCACATCACCCAACCCCACCAGTTAGAGCCCCGGGACCACAGCAGCAGAAGGGAGCTCTGTGTATATTGATTACTCCGTCTGCGGAAAAAGGTTGAGGCAGTGCTTAGCTTGCGCGTCTGCCACCCACCAGCTTCGGGAGTGCCCAATAGTGAGGGTATCAGGTGCCGGACCACCATCTAGAGGACCGCCGCTTCCGACGCAGCATCAGAGGTTCGGGCAATATCTGTAGCAGTAGAAGGGACCCCAGGAAAAGGCTTATAGTCTGGCTCTTAAGACAGAGCCGGAGCAGGTTTCGGAGACAGATTATTTGGCTGACGTTATCACAGGTCATGTTTATTTGTATACTTTTCTAGCTCTATGCTTGTTTGATTCCGGTGCATCGCATAGCTTCTTGTCATTAGAGTTTTTGCATAAACACCAATTAGTAGCTACCCCTACCGAGGAGATGAGTAGAGTAATGACGGGAGGCGGACTAGTACCTATTAGGGCTATCTATAGATGCTCTATTACTATAGCTGGGAGAGAGTTTGGGGGACGATTCTTCGTGATGCCACTTCCCGGGTATGATATCATATTGGGAATGGATTGGCTTAGCTATGCTCATGCAGCTATAGACTGTCATGAGAGTAGTATTCTGTTCAGTCCCCCAGGCACGACACCATTCAGTGTCAGGAGGACAGGGCCGGAGATCAGCCTAGAGCCGAACTGTTGTGCGACAGTTGGGGAGTTAGCACCGCCACACCCTATCATTAGGGAGTTTATGGATGTATTTCCAGAAGATCTTCCAGGACTTCTGCATGACAGAGATGTGGAGTTCACTATAGATTTAGTGTCAGATTCATCACCAGTATCCCGGGCTTGCTATAGAGTGAACCCCAAGGAGGTCGTAGAGATGAAGGATCAGATCGATGACCTGTCGAAAAAGGGTTTCATTCGATCTAGTGCTTCTCCATGGGGAGCGCCAATGCTCTTTGTGCCCAAGAAGTATGGTACAGTCCGATTGTGCATTGACTACCGGGCGTTGAATACCATCACCATTAAGAACAAATATCCTCTGTCCAGGATAGATAATTTGTTCGACCAGTTGAGTGGGGCGAAGGTATTTTCCAGGATAGATTTAAGATCCGATTACCACCAGGTGAAAGTCAGGGCTGAAGACATCCAGAAGACGGCATTCAATACGAAGTATGGGCAGTACGAGTTTTTGTTGATGCCATTTGGTCTCACAAATGTGCTAGCTGTCTTTATGAACTTGATGAATAAGACATTTTACCAGTATCTGGATAAGTTCGTCGTGGTGTTTATCGACGACTTCCTGATATACTCGAAGACGCCGGAAGAACACGCAGAGCACTTGCGGACAGTTTTGGGGATTCTGAGGAAGGAGAGGTAGTATGCCAAATTGTCGAAGTACGAGTTCTTTTTAGACCGAGTGGAGTTTCTCGGTCATGTGGTCACTGGAGAGGGGATCTCAGTGGATCCTAGGAAGATTGCTGCCGTCGAGACATGGAAGGCTCCGACATCAGTTTCAGAGATCAAGAGTTTTTTCGGGATTAGCAGGCTATTATAGGAAGTTCGTCCAGGACTTTGCTAGGATAGCTGAACCCATGACGAAACTGACGCGGAAGAACGCAGAGTATATCTGGTCAGAGGACTGCCAGGCGGCATTTGAGGAGCTGAAGAGGAAGCTGACCACCGCTCCAGTTCTGACATTACCTTCAGGATCTGGAGGTTTCACCATTTACAGCGATACTTCGGGAAAGGTGCTAGGATGTGTCCTATAGCAGTATGGAAAAGTGATTGCTTATGCATCTAGGCAATTACGGACTCATGAACGAAACTATCATACCCACGACCTAGAGTTAGCTGCGGTGATCTTTGCACTCAAGTTGTAGAAACACTACTTATACGAAGAGCGAGTAGAAATCTTTACTGACCACAAAAGCTTGAAGTATGTGTTCACGCAGAAGGAGCTGAACATGAGGCAAAGAAGATGGTTGGAGTTGATGAAGGACTTCGACAATGATTTACAGTATCACCTCGGAAAGGCAAATGTGGTAGCGGATGCGCTGAGCAGGCATCCGATGGCATGGTATCTGATGATAGATCGACATTTGCGGGAAGATCTGGAAAAGCTCGATATCGAGATGATTCAGCCAGGATCAGTGATACAGATGATGGCGCTAGACATTCAGTCAGGTCTGATGGAGCAGATCAAGGAGACTCAGTCTACAGATGAGAGCCTCCGCAGACTCAGAGTCCAGGCTCTAGCTGGATTACTTGATGACTTCACCATAGCAGAGGATGGATCCTTGAGGCATGGTAGCCGATTATGCGTGCCGAAGGGAGAGCTGATAGAGGCGATCTTGTAGGAGGCGCACCGATCGCGATATTCTATTCACCCCGGTGCCAACAAGATGTACCGTGACTTGCGGGAACATCTTTGGTGGCACGGGATGAAGAGAGATGTATCACGCTTTATTTCGAAATGCCCAGTTTGCCAGCAGGTCAAGGCGGAGCGTTAGAGGCCAGCTGGTCTATTGCAGCTGTTACCCATTCCCGAGTGGAAGTGGGCGCATATTACGATGGACTTCGTTTCAGGGCTTCCTCGTTCCCAAGGAGGGAAGGATGCCATATGGGTCATCGTAGACAGGCTGACGAAGTGTGCTCACTTCATACCCTTCAAGGTAGGGCTCTCTACCGAGAAGTTGGCGGAGCTATACATGCAGCAGATAGTTCGCTTGTACGGAGTACCGATGAGCATCGTATCGGACCGGAACAGCAGATTTACGTCCCATTACTGGAGGAGCTTGCAAAAGGAGTTGGACAGTCGGCTAAAGTTCAGTACAGCGTATCACCCACAGACAGATGGACAGTCCGAGAGGACGATTCAGATGCTAGAGGATATGCTGAAGACTTGTGTGCTGGACTTTGGCGGATCATGGAAGAGCCATCTACACTTGATAGAGTTTTCATACAACAACAGCTACCAAGCCAGCATCGGTATGTCTCCTTTCGAGGCACTATATGGACGACGATGCCGTACACTGCTCTTTTGGGATGATGTTGGGAATATAGTTATGCTTGGGCCAGAGATGATCACGGATGCATCAGAGAAGGTCAGGATGATCAGAGACAGGCTCAGGACATACAGAAATACTGGGTCGATGCTAGTCGCAGACCGATGGAGTTCGCTGACGGAGATATGGTATTGGTGAAGATATCACCGACTAGAGAGACGATCCGGTTCGGACGAGGCGGCAAGTTGAGCCCTAGATACATTGGACCGTTCGAGATACTCGACAGGATCAGAGAGGTAGCTTACATGGTTGCGCTTCCACCCAACCTAACAGGAGTTCACGATGTCTTTCATGTGTCTCAGCTGAGGAGATACGTTCCAGACCCCAGCCATGTGCTAGATCATTCAGAATTGGAGATCGGATCGAGTCTTGCAGTTACTGAGCAGCCAGTGGAGATATATAAGGAACGAATCAAAACCCCCCTTAGAAAACCCCCTCACTCTAATCCGTAATTTAATATTAATATTAATGTTAATATTAATGTTAATATTAATATTAATGTTAATATTAATATTAATATTAATGTTAATGTTAATATTAATATTAATATTAATGTTAATGTTAATATTAATTTTTATTTTATTTTTATATTAATGTTAATGCTAATGTTAATATTAATACTAATGTTAATGTTAATGTTAATATTAATTTTAATGTTAAGTTTAATGTTAATTTTAGTATTTAATGTTAATATTAACATTAATATTAATATTAACATTAAATTACGGATTAGAGTGAGGGGGTTTTTAGGGGGTTTTCTAAGGGGGACTTTTGATCCGCTTCCATATATATATATATATATATATATATATATATATATATATATATATATATATATATATATATATATATATATATATATATAATTATGATAAAATATTATCAATATAGCATTTAATTGTTTTTGTGTTTTTGGTAAACACATCATACTATATTATAGATATATTTTAATATTGCAATTTCCATTCGGTTATTTAATTTATGTCATTTAAATTTATGTATCCTATAAATACAGTGCCTATACTGTAATATGTAAATAAATACAATGCCTATATTGTAACTATGTATCCTATAAATACAGTGCCTATACTGTAATATTTACGCATTTTAATTTATTTAAATTACGCACTTTTATAATTATGTCATTTAAATTTATGTCAATATAAATACAGTGCCTATACTGTAATATATAAATAAATACAGTGCCTATACTGTAACTATATATCCTATAAATACAGTGCCTATACTGTAATATTTACGCATTTTAATTTATTTAAATTATGCACTTTTATAATTATGTCAATATTCATAATTTTACGTACCTTGTTGATTACGGCCATTTGAGTCCAAATCTAGCATAGATTTTGTGGACCCAAATATGTCTAAAAATATTCAAGGTCTGTACGAGTTAGATCGGACTTGTTTCATGGCCTTGGGTCCCGTATCTGGACTCCGGTTCAATTTTGTATACGTGGATAAAATATTAAATAATTAATTATTTATTGTCCAGAAATTGTAACTTGTTGTATTCGAATTTTTATATGTAAACTATTTGCTGTAAAAATTTGGAAATAATTTATTAAAATACTATGTTAATTTAGCTAATTTAATATAATTTTTTCAGGATTTAATGAGTAATTTTGTCATTTTATAAAAATAGGAAAACAGAACTCATTTTTAAGGTACTTATGTTTACTGATTTTTAATAAATATCTATGAGGGTTTATAAATTCCAGACAAATTAGTATAAATTTCTATAATTAACAAGGAGCATTTTGGTACTTTATTTTATGTATATTTAAGCTTGTTTCCTATCTTAATAATTGTTGGAACACAGTGTACAGTCTAATTTATTTTTTGAATAAATTACTACTTGCAAAGTTATGTGTGATTTTGGGATATTTTGGTGTTGGACCTTGCCCTACCTTAGTATAGAGACCCTAGAAAGTTGGTTTAGGTATTGTGTCACCCTACATTGGTCTTCTATGCTGAAGTCATCACTTGGCTAGGTCTCCAGTCAGAAAGTCGTGTCACACCACTAGTGTCATAGTATTTAGCTTAGTATAAAAACTAAGTTTATATATCCTTTTTACAGTGACGGGACACCGGATATCTATCGCTTCATATTCACACCCTTGCTTTGCATGAGACAAGTACCTCTACGAACTTTATTTACTGCACGTGATAATAACTGTGAATGAATCGTATTTGTCACGCCCCAGAACCAGAATACTGGAGAGCGGGGGAATGACTCAGCCAGCTACGTATTACGGGTAGATGAATACCGGATAATACGATCAATGCTGTCTAACCAGACGAGGGGGTGCATACTACATAAAAGTCTCACTATGGTCATTTTGCATCTATTGTCTCAATCATTCAAATAAGAAATAGTAATACAGAACATGTAAGATAAAGCAGTAAGGCGTCCCAAACGCTCAGTCAAAATGTTCTGGAAATCTGGCTTTACAAAACATAGCCAGATGGTATAGTAAGGTATACACAATTGTTATCAGCTGCAGTCTGACTTAGTTACAATCATGCAAAAGTAAGTATAAGACAATCCGACCAACATGTCGGTGCCAAACGGCTAAGTATAAAGTAAATGACAAAACGAGCGATGAAGTAAGGAAACCCACTCGAGTCCTCCTGCGATCATCCCTCTAGTATTGACCATCTTGGAGGTAGAAGTAAGCTGGATCCTCGGGGACCGGCTCTAAATCTGGCCATGCAAAACCAGAGAGGTTAGACCTCTAATAGCAAGTACCACAAGAAAGGACGATATGAAGGATTAAACCAATATGTAAGAGAATATAATAATAGATCTCTGCTTCCCACTAAGATTCACATAACATCACGACACTTCGAACCAACCTTCCAACCAAACAAGGACAGAAGTTGGCCCGTCATGTCCTGACATTATGATCATCTCAGTTAGGCAACAGAGTAGATACAGTACACAAACAAATCATCTTGTACGGCCAATCAATTCCTACGGCTTGCTAATGTAAGTTCCAAGTTATCCTGGAATTATGCAAAATAGGGATTCCTCAGTTCTTACTATGTGCGAGTAAGGCTAGTCTATCCAGTCAATCAATTGCGCCAATCATGTAGTTAGACGAGTCCCAGCGGGACGCCCGCCGTTATAGCATGTACAATAATATAAGCAGATACTGTTCCCTGCCCGTGTGATAGATCTACAGTATCTGTGGGAACCAGCCGGCCCATCGGGCACTTAATAGTCCCAAGGAGGCTGCCATGTAAGAACTCGGAAATCCATTCTCTCCATGCCATCATTATTTTATTTAACTTAATAGTCCCTACGTTGAGCGAAGTTCCATGCCGTGGATCATGGCCATTCAAATGAGTACTTTCGTACGGGGTACGATATGCGCAACTCTACAACGATACCCGTGCGGCTAGGTTGTAGGTTTTACATAGCGTGATACAACAATCAAATCTAACCACGGAGTAATCATGCCTTGACCATAAAGTACACATGCTGTTTTTGTAAGATAAATAAATAACTAAATAATAAATACATAATTTGAAGCCTGCATGTGCATGTATGCCAATATCCGGGATCGGCTAATCGAGTACAATAGTTCATTACATGAACGTGTCTCATTTATTCATTTCAATAAGACGACTAGCCAGTCTCTTAGTTCCAACTAGGAACGCATGATCAATTATTAGTCAATGTCACAATCATTATCAATGGTGACAAGGCATGAAAGTCAATCAATATTACATGGGGTCGGGTCTATAACTCTCAGGGTTAAGTTCTAGTCATACTGGGTATCCATGGATCAATCAGGACGCAAGGCGCATTCTACATAACAATCAATTTTAACAAATTTAACATATCATGATTTATCAAGAAATTCACGCAAAAAGGTGTAAGGATATAATAGAAGAATTATCATGCCATCATTAAATGAATAGGTTGTGGAATAAATAAAAACACCCAGGTCAGGAAGTCACGCCAACAAGTCTATGCTAAGGCCAAAAGTCACGCAAGAAGTCTATGCTAAGACCAACAAGTCACGCTAAGTCTAGCTGGGGTGAGCGTAGAAAATGGGCGTAAACAGCGAGCGTGAAAAATGATACACGCTGGCAAGCACGAGCGTGAAAAGTCACACAAGCAAGCACAGCGTGAGCGTGACTGAAAATACACGCACGCTCATGAAAACGTGAGCGTGACTGAAAATACACGCACGCTCATGAGAACGTGAGCGTGACTGAAAATACACGCACGCTCATGAGAACGTGAGCGTGACTGAAAATACACGCACGCTCATGAGAACGTGAGCGTGACTGAAAATACACGCACGCTCATGAGAACGTGAGCGTGACTGAGAACGTAAGCGTGACTGAAAATACACGCATGCTCCTGAGAACGTGGGCGTGACTGAAAATACACGCACGCTCATGAGAACGTGAGCCTGACTGAAAATACACGCACGCTCATGAGAACGTGAGCGTGACTGAAAATACACGCACGCTCATGAGAACGTGAGCGTGACTGAAAATACACGCACGCTCATGAGAACGTGAGCGTGACTGAAAATACACGCTAACATGTAAGAACATGAGCGTGTCTCAAAATACACGCAGACACGTAGAGACGTGTGCGTGACTAAAAATACACGCACGCAAGGATGTGTGCGTGACTGGGCTGATGTTTTACGTGAGCACGTAAGAACGTGTGCGTACCACATCTCCCGAACTCTAAGTCCTATGGAGCCTTCGTTCCAGTGCCAGAGGAATACACGCAAAGTTGGTGAACCAAGAACCCATGAACACCCGAATACAAAAACTTAGATCTAGAAGAAACAAGCCAACGAAATCCAAAATACTAAGTAGTAAACTCTCTTAGAATTACAAGAGGAAGCCAAATGAACCATAAAAACATAGTTCTCAAGTAGAAGCAATTTTGCACTTGCCTCCTGCTGCTGCTGCTGGTAGGTGGAGAAGTTATGAGAGGAAGAAGAAGAAGTAATGGTGAGAATGAGTAATGAGGAGAGAGAATGGAGAGGGTGGCTTTAAATAGCGGGAGTGGTGGTAGGTGGGAGCTAATGGGCCGGGTTGGATTCGGATTCATCCATGAACCCGAGAACCTAACCTAGGCTGAACCACATAAGCAAGGCTACAAGCAGGAATAAAAGCAGGAAGAAATACAAAAATAAAGTTGCAGGAAATAAAATTACAGGAAATTAATTAACATGAAATTAAAGGAATTTAAATACAGGATAATATATGATAAATACTAAATAAATACACATGAGTTGTACATGTATATAAAAATACGTATTCCGGGAACGGGGAGTGACATCTCTACCCACCTTAGAAAAATTCCGTCCTCGGAATTTCAAATCCCAGCAGGTAGAAATATTGGAGCTAAACTAATACAAGCAATTCTAGTGAGCAAGCAATCATTTCTACCATATCAAAAGCAAGTACTATATATGTAAATTCATCAATCCATGATATCAAGTAGCTCTACCCATAAAGTGACAAGCATGAAGAATCAGGACAATCAAGGTATACGGAAAAAGATATACCTTGTGAGTCAAACAGGTATGGATATCGTGATCGGATATCATCCTCATGTTTCCACGTTGACTCTCCCAATGAGTGATGACCCCAAGCAACACGGACAAGACTAATTGTTCGGTTCTTCAGTATCTTCTCTCTTCGGTCCAAAATGGACACAGGCTGTTCCTCGTAAGACAGGTTGGTACCAACAACCAGCTCAGAGTGATCGAGGACATGGCTTGGGTCCGATACATACCTACGTAATTAAGATACATGAAACACGTCATGTACCTCTCGTAACGAAGGTGGGAGGGATAAACGATAAGCAACATCGCCTATCCGATCAAGGATAACAAATGGGCCTACGTACCGCGGACTCAATTTCTCGCGAACGCCAAATCTGATGACCCCACGAGTAGGTGAGATCCACAAGAATACGTGGTCCCCAACAGAGAACTCTAACAGCTTACGATGCTGGTCCGCCTAATGACGATGCCGATCCTGCGCAACTCGAAGTCGCTCTCTAATTCCCTTAACCACTTCAACCGTCTGAACAATCATTTCTGGGCCTAACATCTTCCTCTCTCCGATATCATCCCATACAAGCGGTGACCTGTACTTCTTACCATATAGTGCTTCAAATGGCACCATCTGGATACTGGCTTGATAACTATTGTTATATGTAAACTCGACTAAGTACAGGTGGCTCTCCCAAGATCCTCCAAAATCTAAAGTGCAAGCTCGCAACATGTCTTCTAAAGTCTGAATCGTTCTTTCTGATTGCCCATCCGTCTGCGGATGGTAGGCCGTGCTAAATCTTAACTTGGTACCCAGACTATGATGTAAACTCTTCTAGAAATGTGATGTAAAGCGGGTATCCCGATCCGACACAATACTGACAGGAACTCCATGCTGCCTGACTATCTGTTGCATATATAACTCTGCCAACTTTTCTGTAGATTGCCCTACTCTGAAAGGAAAAAAGTGTGCTACCTTCGTAAGTCGGTCCACTATTACCCAAATAGCGTCCTTACCACTTGGTGATCTCGATAAACCGGTCACAAAGTCCATTGTAATATGCTCCCATTTCCATTCCAGAATAGGAAGCGGTTGCAATAACCCAGCTGGCCTCTGCTGTTCTGCCTTCACTTGCTGACATACCAAGCAACGGGAAACAAATCTAGCTATCTCCCTCTTCATCCTGTTCTACCAGAAATGCTGCTTGATATCTTGGTACATCTTGGTCCCCCCATGGTGAATAGAATATTGAGAACTGTGAGCTTCTGCCATAATCTCCTGTCTGATATCTCCACTAGGCACACATAGGCGTGATCCAAACCTAAGTGTACCATCTTCATGAATTCTCATCTCCTTCCTGAGTCCTGACTCACATTCTGCCCTAAGCTTCTGAATCCTTGGGTCTTGTGCCTGAGCTGCCTTGATCCTGTCTACTAAGTCGGATTGAACTTGCAGACTTGTTAGAACTCCTATATCACTAGGAAGTATAACTTCGATGCCCATCTCCTGAAGGTCTTCTAACATGTGCTTCTGTGTTGTCAACATAAATGCGCCGCCTCTCCTGCTGAGAGCGTCTGCTACCACATTAGCCTTACCTGGATGATACTGAAGCTCTACGTCATAATCCTTAATCAACTTCAGCCATCTTCTCTGCCTCATATTCAGTTCCTTCTGAGTAATGATGTACTTCAGACTTTTATGATCTGTGTACATCTCCACTCGGTCACCATATAAGTAATGCCTCCATAGCTTCAGAGCAAACACTACTGCCGCTAACTCCAAATCATGAGTTGGGTAATTCTTTTCGTGGTCCCGAAGCTGCCTAGATGCATATGCTATCACCTTCCCATGCTGCATAAGGACACATCCAAGTCCTTTACCTGATGCATAACAATATACTGTAAAACCTCCGGGTCCAACTGGCAATGTAAGAATAGGTGCTGATATCAATTTCTGCTTCAAAGTCTCAAATGATGCCTGACATTCTGCCGACCAAACGAATGGTACATCCTTCCGGGTCAAGCGGGTCATGGGTGCTGAAAGCCTTGCAAAGTCTGACACAAACCTTCTGTAATATCCTGCCAATCCTAAGAAACTCTGCACGTCCGCTACGGTCTTGGGTACTGGCCAACTTTCTACTGCTTCTATCTTCTTGGGATCTACTGCTACTCCAGTTCCTGATATGATGTGACCTAAAAATGAAATATGATCCGTCCAGAACTCACACTTGCTGAGCTTGGCATACAACTGGTTCTCTCTCAGAACCTGCAACACTTTCCTGAGGTGGTCTTCATGCTCCTCTTCACTAGCAGAGTATACGAGAATGTCGTCAAGAAACACAACGACAAAGTGGTCTAAGTATGGCATAAAGATACGATTCATCAAATCCATGAATATCGCTGGAGCATTGGTCAAACCAAACGGCATTACTAAAAATTCATAATGCCCATACTTCGACCTGAATGCTGTCTTGGGAATATCCTCCTTCCGAACCCTCACCTGATGGTACCCTGAACGAAGATCTATCTTGGAGAAAACTCTAGCTTTGCTCAACTGATCAAATAAGTCGTCGATCCTGGGTAGTGGGTACTTGTTCTTCACTGTTGCCGCTTTAAGCTTCCTGTAGTCAATGCATAACCTGGATGACCCATCCTTCTTCCCCACAAGTACCACTGGTGCTGTCCACGGTGATACGCTAGCTTGGATAAACTTCTTCTCCTTCAGTTCCTCAATATGCTGATATACCTTGGCCTGCTCTGAATCCACCATTCTGTAAACCTGATCTGATATCGGTTTAGTTCCTGGTGCCAATTCTATACTGAACTCAATATCTCTAACTGGGGGTAGACCTGGAAGTTCTTCAGGAAATACGTCTAGAAATTCTTCAACTACCTTCGGGATCTGAACTTCTTCCATTGCCGTTATTACTCCCTGCTCTTGCTGAGTTGCCCCTGATCTGACTAAGGTGAACCTCTTCATGCCTGGAATATCAAAAGATACACTCCCACTATGACAATCTATTGTCGTATGACTGTCTTTCAGCCAGTCCATGCCTAAGATAACGTCGAAATTTTTGACAGGAAATTCTATCAACCGGGCAGGTAAAGAATGCCCGCAAACTACAACGCTACATGCTAAAATAACTCTACTAACTCCTACGAGCCCATTACCAGTGAGTATATTCAACCTCCCTGGCAATGCCTCGAACTCCATTCCTAGTCGTGTCGCAAATTATGCAGATATAAATGAATGGGATGCTCCCGAATCGAATAATGCTACTGCGGGATATGAGGCGACGAGAATGTTACCTGCCACAATATCTCCCGATGCCAATGCCTCTTCCAAGGACAGAGTGAATGCCTGTCCTCGACCTCCTTGCTGATTTCCATGCTGCGGCCTAACCTGATGTTGTTGCTGGCCCCTTCCTTGATGATGCTGGGGTGGTCTATGCTGGTGTTGCTGTATCGACGGTCCCTGCTGCCGAAACATCTGAGCCTGCGGACGCTGTGCCAACGCCCTCACTGCCGCCGCTGGCCCTCGATACTGGCCTGCCCCTGGTGCTGGCACAGCAGGAAACTGCTGCCCTGGTCCTCCTGTCCTCGAATTCATGGGACATGTGGTAACCCGATGGTCTGGATTTCTACATATCAGACACAATCTATTCAATATTCGATACACATCTCTAGTGTGCCCCATCTTCCCACAATAAGTGCAGCCCACCGGGGGTTGCTGGTTCTTTCTCTGTTGCTGTTGCTGTTGCCTGGGTGGTGCTGGCCCTCGTATCGCCACATCGTGGACACGAATGCCAGTAGATGGTGCTGTTGTTCGGGGCGCTGCTCCCCCTCCTCCTTCAATCTGACTGTGGGATCTCTTCTGACCCCCAGTTCTTACTGCAAGCCTCTGAATGGTGATTTCATGCCTTCGAGTCACCGTCAATATCTCATCAAAAGTCTGGTAATTGTGCCCCTCTATCAATTGCAAGAGTTCAAGATGAAACCCCTGCTGAAACCTCATAGCCCTCTGGCTCTCTGTTGCTACCATCTCTGGGGCGAATCGACTCAATCTGCAGAATTTCGCTACATAAGCATCTACAGTCTTGCCAGCCTGCCTGAGGCTGATAAACTTCTGTTGTAGCTCAAACTGTGCCACAACTCCATAGTACTTGGTCTTGAATCTTGTCGTGAAATCGTCCCAAGCCACAGGACGTCTAATGCCCACTTCCTCTGATTTCCACCAATCACGTACGAGATCCTGAAGTAACAACTTCACTAGATCCACACGTTCTTCTGCCGGTACCTTAGCTGCTGTCAGAATAGCCTCCATATCTTTAAGCCATGCATCTGCTGAGATGGCATCCTCTGTGCCCTCAAAACGGTGGGAGTTGTACTTGCAAAACCTGGCTGATGCTCCTGAATCAGTCCTCACTCCTCTTTTCAAAGTCGTTTGCAGTCCTTGGTTGAGCAACACATTCTGCTCTTGTAGCTGAGTGTGCATGCATTGTTGGGCCAACATCTGATGTTGCTGAGTGGCCATCATTCCTCTCATGATCTCCAGAAGGGCTGGTGTGTCCACTTGGGTAGGTGGAACTGTCGGTGGTGGTGGAACATCCGGATACTGCGATCCAGCCGCTGGTTCCACTATCACTTCTTCCTGGGTAGCCTCTTGAGTTAGTACCGGCCCTTGTTGCTGACCAACAGGGTCAGGTTGTCCATGTTGCTCTTATTGCTGCTGTCCAGCTCTGACCAATACGGACGAAGTGCCCCTAAGAAAAGGGACAAGAGAACAATCAAACAACCGGACATGAAGGATCAATGAAGTCAAAGGATACCGGAATGTCAAGCTAGAGTCGAGAGTAACGAATCGTGAAATCAAGAGGAACATGTATGATTGAGACATCCTATAAATCAAAACACCCCACAAGTTTGAAATCAGACCTGCATGGGCCACCACTAAAACCTTGTCACGCCTAGAACCAGAATACTGGAGAGCGGGGGAATGACTCAGCCAGCTACGTATTACGGGTAGATGAATACCGGATAATACGATCAATGCTGTCTAACCAGACGAGGGGGTGCATACTACATAAAAGTCTCACTATGGTCATTTCGCATCTATTGTCTCAATCATTCAAATAAGAAACAGTAATACAGAACATGTAAGATAAAGCAGTAAGGCATCCCAAACGCTCAGTCAAAATGTTCTAGAAATCTGGCTTTACAAAACATAGCCAGATGGTATAGTAAGGTATAAACAATTGTTATCAGCTGCAGTCTGACTTAGTTACAATCATGCAAAAGTAAGTATAAGACAATCCGACCAACATGTCGGTGCCAAACGGCTAAGTATAAAGTAAATGACAAAACGAGCGGTGAAGTAAGGAAACCCACTCGAGTCCTCCTGCGATCATCCCTCTAGTATTGACCATCTTGGAGGTAGAAGTAAGCTGGATCCTCGGGGACCGGCTCTAAATCTGGCCATACAAAACCAAAAAGGTTAGACCTCTAATAGAAAGTACCACAAAGAAGGACGATATGAAGGATTAAAACAGTATGTAAGAGAATATAATAATAGATCTCTGCTTCCCACTAAGATTCACATAACATCACGACACTTCGAACCAACCTCCCAACCAAACAAGGACAGAAGTTGGCCCGTCATGTCCTGACATTCTGATCATCTCAGTTAGGCAACAGAGTAGATACAGTACACAAATAAATCATCTTGCATGGCCAATCAATTCCTACGGCTTGCTAATGTAAGTTTCAAGTTATCCTAGAATTATGCAAAATAGGGATTCCTCAGTTCTTACTATGTGCGAGCAAGGCTAGTCTATCCAGTCAATCAATTGCGCCAATCATGTAGTTAGACGAGTCCCAGCGGGACACCCGCCGTTATAGCATGTACAATAATATAAGCAGATACTGTTCCCTGCCCGTGTGACAGATTTACAGTATCTGTGGGAACCAGCCGGCCCGTCGGGCACTTAATAGTCCCAAGGGGGCTGCCATGTAAGAACTCGGGAATCCATTCTCTCCATGCCATCATTATTTTATTTAACTTAATAGTCCCTACGTTGAGCGAAGTTCCATGCCGTGGATCATGGCCATTCAAATGAGTACTTTCGTACGGGGTACGATATGCGCAACTCTACAACGATACCCGTGCGGCTAGGTTATAGGTTTTACATAGCATGATGCAACAATCAAATCTAACCACGGAGTAATCATGCCTTGACCATAAGTACACATGCTGTTTTTGTAAGATAAATAAATAACTAAATAATAAATACATAATTTGAAGCCTGCATGTGCCTGTATGCCAATATCCGGGATCGGCTAATCGAGTACAATAGTTTATTATATGAACGTGTCTCATTCATTCATTTCAATAAGACGACTAGCCAGTCTCTTAGTTCCAACTAGGAACGCATGATCAATTATTAGTCAATGTCACAATCATTATCAATGGTGACAAGGCATGAAAGTCAATCAATATTACATGGGGTCGGGTCTATAACTCTCAGGGTTAAGTTCTAGTCATACTGGGTATCCATGGATCAATCAGGACGCAAGGCACATTCTACATAACAATCCATTTTAACAAATTTAACATATCATGATTTATCAAGAAATTCACGCAAAAAGGTGTAAGGATATAATAGAAGAATTATCATGCCATCATTAAATGAATAGGTTGTGGAATAAATAAAAACACCCAGGTCAGGAAGTCATGCCAACAAGTCTATGCTAAGGCCAAAAGTCACGCAAGAAGTCTATGCTAAGACCAACAAGTCACGCTAAGTCTAGCTGGGGTGAGCATGAAAAATGGGCGTGAACAGCGAGCATGAAAAATGATACACGCTGGCAAGCGCGAGCGTGAAAAGTCACGCAAGCAAGCACAGTGTGAGCGTGACTGAAAATACATGCATGCTCATGAGAACGTGAGCGTGACTGAAAATACACGCACGCTCATGAGAACGTGAGCGTGACTGAAAATACACGCACGCTCATGAGAACGTGAGCGTGACTGAAAATACACGCACGCTCATGAGAACGTGAGCGTGACTGAAAATACATGCACGCTCATGAGAACGTGAGCGTGACTGAAAATACACGCACGCTCATAAGAACGTGAGCGTGACTGAAAATACACGCATGCTCCTGAGAACGTGAGCGTGACTGAAAATACACGCACGCTCATGAGAACGTGAGCGTGACTGAAAATACACGCACGCTCATGAGAACGTGAGCGTGACTGAAAATACACGCACGCTCATGAGAACGTGAGCGTGACTGAAAATACACGCTAACATGTAAGAACATGAGCGTGTCTCAAAATACACGCAGACACGTAGAGACGTGTGCGTGACTAAAAATACACGCACGCACGGATGTGTGCGTGACTGGACTGATGTTTTACGCGAGCACGTAAGAATGTGTGCGTACCACATCTCCCGAACTCTTAGTCCTATGGAGCCTTCGTTCCAGTGCCAGAGAAATACACGCAAAGTTTGTGAACCAAGAACCCATGAACAGCCGAATACAAAAACTTAGATCTAGAAGAAACAAGCCAACGAAATCCAAAATACTAAGTAGTAAACTCTCTTAGAATTACAAGAGGAAGCCAAATGAACCATAAAAACATGGTTCTCAAGTAGAAGCAAGTTTGCACTTGCCTCCTGCTGCTGCTGCTGGTAGATGGAGAAGTTATGAGAGGAAGAAGAAGAAGTAATGGTGAGAATGAGTAATGAGAAGAGAGAATGGAGAGGGTGGCTTTAAATAGGGGGAGTGGTGGTAGGTGGGAGCTAATGGGCCGGGTTGGATTCGGATTCATCCATGAACCCGAGAACCTAACCTAGGCTGAACCACATAAGCAAGGCTACAAGCAGGAATAAAAGCAGGAAGAAATGCAAAAATAAAGTTGCAGGAAATAAAATTACAGGAAATTAATTAACATGAAATTAAAAGAATTTAAATACAGGATAATATATGATAAATACTAAATAAATACACATGAGTTGTACATGTATATAAAAATACGTATTCCGGGAACGGGGAGTGACAGTATTAAAATACTGTTTCTTAAAACTGCAAGTCATAACTTCACATGTTTTATACTGCTCCCGGTATTTTTCACATGTTTTATACTGTTCTCGTATCTCTCACATGTTAGAATCTGGGTTATGGGAAAACTGATAGTTGAGTACGTGATCATGCCCCTTTCTTCCATACGTATGTACCGAGCAAGGTCGTATTTTATATGCATACATTGTCGTAGGCCACTATCCCGCATTTCTGTACGGATGTACACATATGCTTGTACACTTGTACGTATGTATATTTTATTTATATGTGCCACAGTACATTGTACACATATTGACGATCACGTGCCTGCTCCAGTTTTAAACATTACATGTACATCTGTCGCCATGACAAATGTATCCTTGCCATGATAGATTATGATATGCTATGATTTCCTGTTATTACATCTCTGTTTCATGCTCCGTATATTTAGTTTGTAGAATCAGTACTTGCTCCCGTCCTGACAGGATAACGTTGTAGGTATACTTACCGAGGAGGAGTCGCTATGTGATTCCTATTATGGGGTCGCCATGGAGGATCAGGCTTTACCTTACGAGGATGTACCTGCGGGAAAACTCGTCTAGTTTGTTTAGTTGTTCGGAACTTTTGAGAGCGGACATGTTTTAGACTATGTATTTTGTTACTGGACCTGTATCCAGTTTTACATTTTGGCTATGTATTCGGAACATATTCATATACTAGATGATTTTGTGTTTATGATGTTTTAACTCAATATGACAAATGGAACTGTTAGCACACTTGATCTTGTATTGTTTATTTTTAGAACAGCTTGCTACGTTTTACCTCAAGCGTAGGCTGGACATGACTCGACCTGGCCCAACAATTTGGGTAGCGAATCGTGACAATATATATATATATATATATATATATATATATATATATATATATATATATATATATATATATATATATATATAACAGTCCAACATATTAAAGTATACCAATTTGACATGTATTTATATAAATATGACATTGTAGGTTAAACCACTTGGATACCAACATATATATTCAAATAAAAATAAGTCTAACCGTCCTAACCATGGCCAATCTACTCTCTAACAAGTCTAAATCTAAAATTAAAAGATAAATAAGCCAATTGAGCATACAATCAAACACATGGGGTGCCTCCTATTGGAAACTCTCCATGGGAACACCAAAACTATCACAACTTCCTAAAGAGAACTCAAGAGAGCCTCAAAATTAAATCTAATGGTGGTTCATGCATGGGGGTGGATCCTATGGATTCAAATCTAGCTAAAATGCAAGGAAAAGTGGATTAGAGAGATGGTTATACCTATTGGGAGTTGGATCCCAATGATACACTCAAAAGGACACGGTTCCGACACGAAAATTTCTTAAAATTGGACACCCTTCCTTACACATTGCTCCCACTCCTTGCTAGCACCTCCTTCTTTATGGATTGAAAAGAATGGAGGAAGAATGGATTGATTTGAGAGATCAAATCCCAAGGGAAGCTCTCAAGTTTGGGGAAGAACAAATTTGGGGGAAAAAGAGGCAAGTGATGAAATAAAAAGATGGAGAGACCTATGCCTAATATGGCTGGCCATGTTGCCCTATTTTGGGCCTTGGGAAAAGTCCAAGTTGCCCTTAACTAGTCTCCCTATGGTTAATTAGGTGTATGTGAAGTTTTGGGGTCAAAAGGGTTAAGTTCTAATCTCTAAATGAATCTATCTAGTCATGTAGGATTAGCATAATTACACTAGACTAATTAGTAGAGTTTGTGGGCCATGTCTAACTAATCTTTGGATCCCGACTAGATCTAAGCTACCCGGGTCACTAACACAAGTCGGAACGAGACGAAACTCAAATCCGACTAAACATATCCCCTAATATCAATATTAATAAATGAATAATCACAAAATATTAGAAAATGGAAAATGACCATTTTACCCTTAATTATGAAAACTGGAAGTGACACTCCTTCATAAGGTGGTATGTATACGTCAAGACATTCGTAGGAGGGCGGATCATACCTAATATTGGAGGCAACTATATGGATTGGCACGTTGTTGTGGTTGGCACACAATTGTGGTGTGGATAAACCTATCAGTTTGGTTCCGTGGTCGAACGGATTGAAATAACATTATGTTAGATCTCATGGGTGCTCGACTAATGGGAAAAGGTAGCTGGGGTGCTTGGTTGCTCAACTAGCGGATAGGAGCTAAGGTAGAGATTGTTGGATTGTATCTCGTTTGTGGTTGAGCGCTTAAAGGTGGTGATAACGGAGTTGATAATTTAATCCATAATGGATAGGAAGTGAGATCATGAGGTGTAGATAATTGGGTGCTTCAGACCTTACATGGAAATTTATTTTAAGATATATGGGTCCATTCCAATATCACATCTCATTGGCCAACTCCGGTTCGAATCACACCGCGTTCCTAGTAAAACTATGGTAGAGCGGACATTGTAAAAGATTACAAGGGGAAAGGGAGACCTTAGTGCATGGCCTTAAGAGGTCATGTATAAACCTTCCAAATTTCTTGGAACTTCTTTATTTAACTTGACCTCTAATATGGATTAAAGGCGTGAAATGGCCTTACTTTTCTTTTTATTTATCATGAAAATGTGGATCATTACATATAGTAACCGGGTTGGAATCAGCATATTTGTGTTTTACTCCCCGTAACTCTTCCTCAGCCAGGCTTGGGCAGAATAGCAGAGCAAGTACAAGTATTAGTAGCATAGCAAAAATGCGTTCCTCGTCATTAATAAGAATCATTCAAATCTTCCCAAGTAGGATTCGAATCTACGACCAATCAGTTAACAGCCGACCGCTCTTTTATCGAAAGATCAGAAAAAAAATTTGGTCCGGATCTACTGCGGAAATGATTTGGAAGATCCAAAGCTAAAAACAGCGGTATTTGCTAGCAACAACAGCCATAGAATTTCTCAATTCTGACACAAAGCTACTTATTAGAATGATTTTGCCGTATCCAGAATAATACCAATCCAACCCATTTCATGAATAAAATGTGACCAATTAACCAACCAACAAAAGTACTTGTTACAAATAACATCTTGTTTTTGCATCGAAACATATAAGTGTTGACTAATCTGGTTGTCCAAAAACACGACATACAATTCTAAATGCGAACTAGACGTGGTTCTCTCTTAATGGACACCATTGTAGGGTCCATCTCTTCGCTAAAAATAAAGGGAAAAATAAAGGAAGAAGCTAAATTATGAGCAATCTACTACTTACACTATACAATAGCTAAAGAGTTATTTATATTCTTGATCACTATCCTAAACAAAATAATTTCTCTCGCTAATATAACACTAGTGTCGGGACACAAATGTTAGGTGCATAATTTTCGTTGAAATAAGAAAATAGACACGGTGCATAATATATATATATATATATATATATATATATATATATATATATATATATATATATATATATATATATATATATATATAATATACTCTCATACATAATGTAAAAAATATTTAAAAAATCTAGAATAAATATAAATATAACATAAAATTATTGTTGGTACTAGGATTTGAAGTAAAGGACCTATAAAGTGAAATACTAATACATTAACCATTAAAACACAACTATTTTGTGTTAAGATTGCCCATGATATATACTTACTAATATTTTAGATACAATCTTATTTGTGCCTCTTTAATCTTTAGGCTCCGAGTCGTCGTCGTGTCTGTCCTTGCCTAGGGCCGCCCCTTTCACCGCCCACAAAATTTTTGTACTGTTTCCAACTAAGATATTGAACATGATTTTCAAGAGGAGGTTTGAATTATAGTTATATATTTCAACCGACACTTTATTTGGTGACAAAAGTAAGAAATCAAATAAAGTGAGTTCCACTTTAAATATACTTACTTTCAAATTTACTATTCATTTTGTAAACGTGTCACTCAAATAACAAATGACACATAGGTAGTTGTTAAAACTAGGCACAACAGATCTGATATCTTCAAAATGAATGTTCCAACTCTGTTTTTTTTCCTATACATAAACGAATGTATTTTCTTTTTATTAAACAAGTAAATTATTATAGCTACAAAAAAATTTACATGTATATATAGGAAAGATCAGAATTATTTTCCGTTGAAAGTGAATCAAAAGCAGCGCCCTGTAAAAACATTTTTACCAAAACAGTAGATTGCGCATGTACAAAAGGGACAAAAGAGGCAACTGGCAGCCATAGAGCCGTTAACATAACGCCATCCCAGCCTCTACCGTCAACAAACGTCATTCCCCTCCCCCACATACATCAGAAGCTTCTCGCGCCCTACACGTCGCACCTCCGCACGATCCCAGACGTCCACGTCAGCCAACCCGCTGCCAGTAGGCCTCACCACCCTG
Source organism: Iris pallida (assembly GCA_029216955.1). Taxonomy (NCBI): domain Eukaryota; kingdom Viridiplantae; phylum Streptophyta; class Magnoliopsida; order Asparagales; family Iridaceae; genus Iris; species Iris pallida. The sequence continues at coordinate 28,145,314 of JANAVB010014797.1, read as the reverse complement.
TCCGGATCAACTGTCACCATTAAATACCTCAACACGCAGAAACTGACGGCCCAGATCGTCCCGGTGGCATTCTCGTAATTCGTAGACCAAATCGCGGGCATACGAACACGTCGCTTCGTATATACGCCACCGACGCGGAAACAAAAGAAATAGAGAGAAATAATTTTGAGAGAGAGCAATTTTGTTCTTTCTCCCTCTAGTGAATTGGGGGGGAATATTAGGGCTAATTTCCCCCGAATCTTTCATTTATCATCAAATTCCCCAAATTGACACCCCAGATATCGATTCCCCAACATAAAACTGCGATATTTGCACCAATTTTAGGAATTTAGGTTTTCCCCCGAAAAAAAAATCCGTTTTTTGGCACTTTCTAGAGGTCTCCCGGTGGAGAAAGCTCGAGTATTTGAAATTTCAATCGATTTTGTTGCTGCATTGACGATCATGAAATGTGCAAAGTAGAGAAGAAGCGCTGCCTCCACTGCGATCTCGATCTCGAGGAGGAGAGGGAGAGGGAGAGGGGGCACTACATGGGTCTGAAGCCCGACACGAAGGGGGGCTCCATGGCGCTGCCGCGGTCGTCAAGGATGAAGCTGTGGATGATCCGCGCGACGACAACGATCCTGCTGTGGACGTGCGTCGTGCAGCTGACGGCGCTGGGGCAAATGTGGGGGCCGAGGGTGCTGAGAGGCTGGCCCTCCTGCTTCAACCCCGCCGACTTGCCGGTGCCCGTCGGTGCCGGTTCGATCGCCACCGTCGTCACGGCCGAGAAGTCCGTCTTGGCGGTCACGGCGGTCGAGAAGATTGCGCTCCCGCCGAAGAGTGAGTTTTGTTTGTTTCTTTATTGTTTTGGTGTGGCTGAGAATGGATAATGTCAAATTTTGATTTTTTTTTTTAGGTACTCTTGATTCTTGAAAGGGAATGGAAATTTCTTTTTTAGGTGATTTTCTTGAAGATTGCCAATAGGGTTGATGTTGGATTGAAACTCGACAAGAAAGGGCAAAAAAAAGTGATTTTGACTAAAGTGTAGAATTTACATAAAAAACCTATCTTTCATGTAAATATGGCTTCGGACAAATTGCTTTGTGGCTGGTGTTTTGGCTTGTTTATGTTAGTAGAAATCATTTTTGGATGCGATAATTCTAAATTGTTGTGTTTGTTAATCAGAAGGGTATTAATTTTAAATCCGGGTCTAAGTGATTACAAATATTGTTCAACAAAATTCATCACGTTTAGAATTTTCCTTTCCGGTGTTTGGAAAAGTCAAGGAAATTGGAAGAAAAATTGAATCGTTAAGAGTAGGAAAGTAAATCCTTGGGTGGGTGGGGAGAACCATCCCCCACCCCCTATTTTTCCTTCCTTTGGGAATCATTTTCCTTTCCCTCCTTTCCATTGGCATCTAAACACAGGAAAGGAATGACTTTCCTTTCCATGATTCCGCGAACCAAACATGGCCTTGTTGTGAGCGATTCCGGAAAAAGGTTGCCCATTGTGCTTAAGCTTTGATAGAACCTTTTTAGAATTGGAGTGTCAAATTAATGGAAAAATGGACACTACATGCTATTCTACAAATTTGTGCCTGGTTCACGTCGAATGCATGGACCTTAAATATTGAATGTTTGAATAGAATCAGAAATACCGACTCCTTGGATCTCCTTTGCTCCTTTCCTTGTCAACTTATATTGCGTATTCCACTTTCCTGCACTGTACATATTAAGTTCCATTTCTTTCTTTTATTCATGATACTTATTGATTCTGCACATGTTTCTTGGATTCGTTTCCGTATATTTACTGGTTTGCGATCTAACTGGGCCCTGATTTATTTTCTTTTTTTTTTAGGAATCTACAAGAATAATGGTTATTTAATGGTTTCATGCAACGGAGGACTTAATCAAATGCGAGCTGCGGTAATATTTGAATTAACTATTTGTTGGATAAATCCATATATGAGTTAAGCTAGCAAACTTATCTTTTATATATTACATCTATTGTTTACAGATTTGTGATATGGTCACTATTGCAAGATATCTGAATGTGACACTCATAGTACCCGAGTTGGATAAGACCTCATTCTGGAATGATCCTAGGTATATTGCATATTAACTTTATAAAATCTATGGATTGTTATAACTCAAACAGTTTCTGATTTAACTGTAACATAAAACTTTTTGCATGTGGTAGCGAGTTTCAAGATATATTTGATGTGGACCATTTTATCATGTCATTGAGAAACGAGGTGCGGATACTGAAAGAACTGCCCCCAAGGCTAAAAAGAAGGGTGGAGTTGGGAATGGTCTATTCCATGCCTCCTGTTAGTTGGTCCGACCTCTCATACTACAAACACCAGGTCAAAGTCCTTGAGTCTTTAGAATGCTACAATAGGAGTTTCTTTACACGGCCTAGTTTGGTGAAGAGGCTAACATTGTTCTTGTTTATTTTGCAATCAGATTCTACCCTTAATACAGAAGCACAAGGTTTTGCACTTGAATAAAACCGATGCTCGACTGGCTAATAATGGACTTCCTCTGAAAATTCAGAAGTTGCGCTGCAGAGTAAACTATGTTGGTCTAAGATTTACTTCTCAGATTGAAGAACTGGGAAGAAGAGTGATCAGTTTACTGCGACAGAATGGTCCTTTTCTTGTTCTCCACCTCCGATATGAGATGGATATGTTGGCTTTCTCAGGCTGCACACAGGGTTGCACTAATGAAGAGGCAGAGGAATTGACAAGAATGAGGTAAGCAAGTTTATTATTTTTCTTTTCTCCTAGTTTCCCATTTTCACGATCTTGTTATTGATTGTATCTGGTTACTAACACCTTTAATCAATGCCTTGTTATCTACAGATATGCCTACCCCTGGTGGAAAGAAAAGGTTATCGACTCTGACATGAAAAGGAAAGATGGTCAGTGTCCTCTGACACCAGAGGAAACAGCCCTCGTCCTTAGGGCATTGGATATCAATCGTAGTATCACCATTTACATTGCAGCTGGTGAAATTTATGGGGGCTCCAGGAGAATGGCTGGTCTTACTGCAGCTTATCCTAATGTGGTTAGTATATGTTTATGCAGGAGAATGGTTTGCTCAACATTTCTATTCTATCTTGCTAATTTTATTTTAACAGTGCCTAATTTTAGTGTTACAATGTGTTTATAGGTGAGAAAAGAGACATTATTGGAACCTTCGGATCTCCAATTTTTTGAGAATCACTCATCTCAAATGGCAGCGTTAGATTATTTAGTCTCGTTGGAGAGTGATATATTTGTTCCTACTTATGATGGTAATATGGCCAAGGTGGTCGAAGGACATCGCAGGTACTTTATAACTATTTATACTTGTGGCATCTTTTTATTTTGCTATTGCTGTACTTTCTGTATGTGTAGTTACAAGTATAGCACTTGTGCAATCAACTTTAGTAGGTTCCAGTACACTTATTAAAATGTACTTAAAGTGTGAATAGATTTCTGGCGTTGAATATAATCAAATTGTCTTCTCCCTTCAGTTGTTTTATCGCCTCAGTACTTTTTGGTAGCAAAACATGGGTTATCAAGTGATAATAACAAGTAACAGTATCCTAAATTTCTTTCATGGAAATGTTTCCGATGAAATACAGACAACAGTGAGATGTTTCCGATGTGGTAACAATATGACACTGATTTTTGGAGTTTACATGCTTCTTTGGCTATAGTATATAGCACATAACTTTTGTAGAAGTTCAAACTGAATGGTGCATAAGTATGTATATTTTGAATGGTAAAGTCTTGCTGCTGCTTTGTCTTATACTTGTTTTTCTTCTTTTTTTTTTTTTTGTCTAAGACTTCTTTTATTTTTCTTGTTCAGATACCTAGGTTTCAGGAAGACCTTCCTGTTGGATCGGAGGCTTCTGGTCGAGTTGATAGATCAGTATAACGATGGCTCTATGGGATGGGATGAATTTTCCTCGTCGGTGAAGGCAGCCCATGAAAATCGCATGGGAAAGCCTTCCAGGAGGATGGTGATTCCTGATAGACCCAAGGAGGAAGACTATTTCTACGCAAACCCCCAGGAGTGCCTGCCCTTGCCTTCTGACGATGAACCATGGACATCAACAGCTGAGTCTCTCTAGCTGGTGGTTATTCTTCCATACTTCTTTGATCTCAGCTAATGAAGGTCTATTGGAGCGACCGAGCGAAAATGGCACGAAATTAAGCTTACTGTTTGCTAGCAGAGGTGGCAGGCAAGCAAAGATCGTAAGAAGGGGGGTTTTGCCGCACTGGGAGCTAGTTTCTTGGGGCAGGGCATTATATACATATTTATGGTATAAGATTTTTCGAAATAAGATTTTTATTCTTGTATAGACAGTGAGATGGGGTTGAGAGGGAGAGGGCATCCATCCTGCCCATTGGCAGGTTGATGCCTGGTGCCACTGCATGTACAACAACAAAGATCAAATCCAGGTGTGGATATATTTTGTGGAAGGGTAGTTTTCCCTCTGGAAATTTTGTCATTCGGAACCTCCCAATCCATTCTATAGTATTTCTTGCCATTCTTATTTGAATTCATTGTTACATGCACACTTTGAGTAAACTTCAAGTTGAAGTGTTTGGTGAAGTGAGGTTTAAGAATTTCATTTTGTTCTCTTTTTAGTTCCCTCTTGACTTTGAATGCAATCAATCAAAACATGGACAAATGGGTTTTGAGTAGAAAATCTTTCTTAATCAGACCAGCTAGTTCCATTTAACCTAGGTATTGGGATCTTGGACTTGGCTCTTGTTTCAACACTGGTGAGCTTTTCAACACACTGTCAAATTATGAGCACTATAAAATTGCATTGAATTTTGTTGATACATTGTTCAAGGAGATCACCATCAACCGATGCTTGTTTAACTCGCATAATGACCAGAGATGCTTATGGTGACGGCAACATTAACAAATGTTTGAAAGCACTTGGTTTTGTCCTTGTGGTGGTGGTCCTAATAATAACAAAATCATGTGGATGGGAAATCTTTCTTTAGTATACTTAGAAATTCATGTGCTCAGTCCTCATCACACATTTCTCAACGCACCAATTAGGTTCTTGTGTGTAACTTTCTTCGTCAATGTTATTACTAAAGGGTGTCTAATGGACGCAAGTCTTTGTCCCTAATGTATTGAAGGGGATGCACTTTACATGAATTGAATTAGCTTGCTCTTTCAGAAGAAATAAATTTATGTACATTAGGGACAAAGACTTGACATGTGTCAAATCCTTTAGTCAAAAATTAAGAATTGACATGTGTCAAATCCTTTAGTCAAAATTAATTTGAATGTTTACAAAACAACTTCCAAAGTGATTTATGTTGAAAGAATTTGACACGTGTCAATTTTTTTTGGAATGGTGAACAACCACCCAAGTTTTAGTGGGTGAACAAAAATGGACTCATCCTGAAACATCTAACTGAGGCAAAATCATCTCCAACCCACTTTCAATTTGATCAAATTTCTTCAAAAAAATTGTGGGAAGGATGTTTGATCCAAATTTGAGAAAAAATTTCAAATATGAGAATTCACCATTCATGACTATTTTACCCTTCAAATTGTAATTACTAATATATCCTACATATGATAAACATTAAACTTAATTAACTTATCATATTTTTTTAATTTATAAGTATAAATAATATAATAATTATACCTTTAAAAAATTCTTGTTTAGATCTTCCAATAGAATCTGATATTGATTATATATAATTAGTATTAATTTTTTGTTTATTAGATTCATTTGATCAACAAAATAATACTTAAATAATTTGACAAAAATTAATAAAGTAACATCAAATTTTTTGAAATTAAAATATATTGTTGAAGAACGATGGTATGAAAATAGAGTAATGCTACAGTTACAACCAAATGCTTACAACCCACTTACAACCATCTCCCATTGCTGACATGTGGGCCATGGCCCGCATGTCAGCAAATGGGTGAGTGGTTGTAAGTGGGTTGTAAGCATTTGGTAGTAGACTTAGCATTATTGATGAAAATAATGTAAGGAATTTGGATAAGGAAGTGGACGGTGAGGTGAGTGGTGGCATAAAGTTAGTACAAAATTTTATGTACAAATATTATAAAATAATACTAGTAACATAATATAATATAATATAATATAATATAATATTATCTCAGTAAATAATATTAATAGTATAACATTAATGTATATAATTATATTAAATAATTGTGAAAAAATAAATTTACGTAGAAATAAACAATAGCGGTTTATTTTTTGATGATTGATGTGTTTGAATTTCTAAAATTTTAATATGGAAATATTTCTTTTGGAGTCATCAAATTGAGATTTTTAAGAATGGATTGGAGATGGCCTTAAAGGACATTATATGGTGGAAGGGTATCCAAGCTTTCATTAATGCTAGAATTTGAGAAGGTCAAGTTGTCAAGGTTTTTGTGGCCCATCTATTAACCTCCAAGATGTAAATTTGTTTTGTCATTGTGCATGTCGTACTTCTTTTTTCTGACATGCTTGACATTAAGTACAAAAATTTTATTCACGTTACATTTTATGTCTTTTAGGCCCACTATCTCCAGCTCCTACCATTTTTTTAAATTGAATGAATAATAAGTCACCATGTGTCGTCCTTTATCTATTTGCTACGTCGTGGCCTATATAATATCTATACTATTATATAATAAAAAAGAGTTGAGACTTTATCATAGAAAAATTTATTTCAAAAATATTCTTATTCATATTTATTAATTAAAATTGTTCATTAAATTTAACATGGATAATTAGATAATTACATATGGAATTGAATAAAAAATTAAGGGATGTTTGCTCTTCCTAAGTAGTAGCAAAAAATAAAAACAAAATGTTGTTTTTCTAATAGTAAAAAATTATTATTTATGCCTTTCAAGTATCATAGCATGTGCATATATACTAGTTAAAGATACTAGCATATGAGCACGTGCCTTGCACGCATTTTAACATTTCTTAATTAGTTTAGGAAGACTCTTTAGGAAGACCAAAGGGTAGTCTTCCTAATTACTAACTTGTCCTTATTAAAATTAATGAACTATTTTTAATTAGTATAAATATGTAAGGATATTTTTGGAATTTAAAAGTTTTACCATCTAAGTTTTCCTATTATATAGTAGAATAGATAACCGAGGATCACCAAATACTACATGAGAGAGGATGCAATGGTGTATATTACATAGTTCAATTCAACTGATTGGGTTGCTTTTGCATAAAATAATATCAAAAGTTGTTTGCTAATATTGAATTTTGTACCATTCACTAATACATATGGTTTATGGATTTAGATCCAGTGTATCGTGACTTTTTTATTATTTTTTTTTCTTTTTTTCTTTTTTTTTAAACTAAAGCCGGTGGACGATTCCACCCGACCTTGACTCGGAGGTCGTAGCCACCGCCACCCAGCCACCTCCGTGGGAGGGAGAGCTCGAACCCGGCCCTCACCTCCGGTGCACGGTGGTGTTACCAGTACACCACGACTCTGTGCAGTGTATCATGACTTTGAATCTGTGCAATCAAAATATAGTGTAGTCTAGTGATGTAAAAAAAAAATCTGCAAATATGGGGTTGTATGAAATTTTGGGATAAGATATGGATAGAGTTAGGTGTTGTCATGGAACTCATCGTAAATAAGGGTTGCTTAAAGTTTTGATCAACAAATATGTACAACCTTAGTCCATGCGTTGTGGCCTAGTGGTAACAATGGAGCCCCGGCACGGAAGGCGCAGGTTCGAATCCCTCTTGATCCATGCGTTGTGGCCTAGTGGTAACAATGAGGCTCCGGCACGGAAGGCGCAGGTTCTAATCCCTCTTGATATTTATCAAACCGAAGAAAAAAACACCTAAAAAAATATATAAATATAAATATAAATGTACGAAAATATCGTGTAATCTAGCAATGTTAAAAAAATCCTACAAATAGGAAATTGTATAAAATGTTGGGACAAAATATCAATGGAGTTCGGTGTTGTCGAGAACTTCCTTGTAAATAAGGGTTGCTTAAAGTTTTGATCCACATAGATGTGCAACCTAAGAAACGTATAGTATTTTTTTTAAGAAGAACTTGTGATATATGGTGGCTAAGGACAATAGTTGGATTTGTTGTAAACTAGAGATAGAGCAACAAGAGAAAATGGAGAAGAAAGTTGTGTGTCATTTCATTCATCCAATATGGCCTTTATATAGGTTTACAATGGATTGCCAAATGTCATGAGTTATTAAATCAAAGGGCATGAGTTACATAAGTTATGAAACCAAAGGGCATGAGTTACATAAGTTATGGATGACTAAGAGTCATGGGACATCCGTATTTACAACATTCTCCCTTGGATGTCCGATGTAATATGGGATATGTCTCGTTAAAACCTTGCCAAGAAAAATCCAATGGGATAAAAACTTAGACGAAGGAAAAAAGAGTACATATTACACAAAATGTGTAAGTGTGATAAACTGCCTCGTTAAAACCTTGCCAAGAAAAACCCAATGGGATAAAAACTTGGTCGAAGGAAAAAGAGTACAGTTTGAGAATTAGTGATCACGCTCCCCCTGATGCTGGCAAGAGATCCTTTAGCTGACGCATCCCAATATTCTGAATCATCTTTCTGAATGTTGTGGTTGGTAATGCTTTAGTAAATAAATCTGTAAAATTCTTGCTTGATTGTATCTGCCGAATGTCAATGTCACCATTCTTCTGTAGCTCGTGACTGTACGTAGAAAAATTTAGGTGATATATGCTTCGTTCTGTCGCCTTTGATGTGGCCATTCCTGATTTATGCAATACAAGCAACATTGTCTTCATACAATATTGTTCCAGTATTCTTTGTTGAAGATAACCCACATGATTCTTGGATATGCTGAGTCATCGTTCTTAACCATATGTACTCTCGACTTGCTTCATGCAAGGCCAGAATTTCTGAGTGATTAGAAGAAGTTGCTGCTAATGTTTGTTTCACTGAGCGCTATGATATTGCAGCACCACCACAAGTAAACACATATCCACTCTGAGATCTTTCTTTATGTGGGTCAGATAGATAACCAGCATCAGCATAACCCACAACTTGTGATTCTAAATTTTTTGAGTAAAATAAGCCCATATCGGTTGTTCCACGAAGATAACGTAATATATTTTTAACACCATTCGAGTGTCGTTTTGTTGGTGCTGAGCTATATCTTGCCAGTAAGTTTACTGAGAATGCTATATCAGGTCTTGTATAATTTGCAAGATACATCAAAGCTCCAATAGCACTAAGATATGGTACTTCCGGACCTAATAATTCTTCATTATCCTCTCGAGGACGGAATGAATCTTTCTTTACATCTAAAGATCGAACAATCATGGGGCTACTCAGTGGATGAGATTTATCCATATAAAATCTTTTCAAAATTTTTTCTACATAGGTAGATTGATGGATAAAAATTCCATTTGATAAATGTTCGATCTGCAGGCCGAGACAAAATTTTGTCTTTCCGAGATTTTTTATCTCAAATTCTTTCATTAGATAGTTAGCAGTTTCTGTGAGCTCTTCGGAAGTTCCGACAAGATTTAAGTCATCAACATAAACTGCAATAATTGAGAATCCATTTTTAGATCTCTTGATGAAGACACATGGGCAAATTGGATTGTTTATATATCCTTCTCTAACAAGGTACTCGCTAAGGCGATTATACCACATTCTTCCAGATTGTTTTAATTCGTATAGGGATCGTTGTAATTTGATTGAGTATAACCCATGAGATCTTTGGTTATTTGCTTCAGGCAATTTGAATCATTCTGGGATCTTCATATAAATGTCATTATCCAATGACCCATACAAATATGCGGTAACAACATCCATAAGCCGCATATCAAGTTTTTCTGTGACTGCTAAGCTGGTCAAATATCGTAATGTGATTGCATCGATCACAGGGGAATATGTTTCATCATAATCGACTCCAGGTCTCTGTGAAAAACCTTGTGCAACAAGTCGTGCCTTGTATCTCACAATTTCATTTTTCTCGTTTCGTTTTCTTACAAATACCCATTTGTATCCAATAGGTTTTATACCTTCATGGGTTTGGACTAATGGTCCAAATACTTTGCGATTTTCTAAGGATTTTAATTCAGCTTGTATCGTATCTTTCCATTTTGGCCAATCATTTCTATGTCGACATTGTTCAATAGATTTTGGTTCAGGATCCTCATTTACAATATCAAGTGCAACATTATAAGCAAAGATATTGTCTATAGTAATTTTCTTTCTATCCCAACTTTCCCTTGTACTCATATAATTCAAGGAGATCTCTTCTGAAATATGTTCATTATTATGTGCCTCTTCAGGAGTTACTTTAGACTGATCAGTCAAATTTTCTATAGCGCTTTCATGTTTCGAAACTATTTTCTCTTCGGGAGTAATAACTTGTACCTTTTTCTTTCGAGGGTTCTTATCTTTAGCGCCAACAGGGCGTCCACGTTTCATGCACGGTTTTCATGTACAATCATGTTGTCCTTCAGGGATATCAATCCGTGCGGGTACGTTTATAGCCGGTACATGAGATTTTGTCACTTTTTTAATATCAGTGAATGCATCTGGCAATTGATTTGCAATATTTTGCAAATGGATAATCCTTTTCACTTCTTGCTCACATCTACTTGTGCGTGGATCAATAAAAGATGATACATTCCATGTAATTTCACGCCGTTCTACAGGAAGTGACGTTTTATCTCCCCCTAACGGAGGGAAAATTGACTCACCAAAATGGCAATCAGCAAACCTTGCCTTAAATAAATCGCCCGTCAGGGGCTCAATGTATTTTATTATAGATGGTGAGTCAAAACCAACGTAAATTCCAAGATGCCTTTGTGGGCCCATCTTTGTTCTTTTATGTGGAGAAATGGGAACATAAACTGCACAACCAAAAAATTTTAAGTGAGAGATATCGGGCTGCTGGCCAGAAATAATTTCCAATGGTGAATGATGATTAAATGAACTTGGTCGAATACGGACCAATGCAGCTGCATGTAGTATTGCATGTCCCCAAACAGAAGTGGGTAAACTTGACCTTAAAAGTAAAGGTCTAGCAATCAATTGTAATTTTTTAATAAAAGACTCTGCAAGTCCATTTTGAGTATGGATATGTGCAACTGAATGTTCAACGTTAATCCCAATTGACATGCAATAGTCATTAAATGCTTGAGATGTCTATTCACCGGCATTATCGAGACAAATTGTCTTAATGGAATAATCAGGGAATTGAGCCCTTAACTTTATAATCTGAGCAAGAAAAGCAACCGTTCTTGTTGACAATAAACATACATGTGACCATCTAGATGATGCATCTATCAAGACCATAAAGTAACGAAATGGACCACAAGGTGGGTCAATAGGTCCACAAATATCTCCTTGTATTCTTTGTAAGAACATAGGTGACTCAAGATTAACTTTCATCGGAGATGGTCTTATAATTAATTTTCCTTGTGAGCATGCAGCACACACACAATCACGAGGTAAAAGAATCTTCTGGTTCTTTAAAGGATGTCCTCGTGAGTTTTTAACTATTCGATGCATCATACTAGATCCAGGGTGGCCAAGCCGATCATGCCAAAGCATAAAAAGTTTTGGATCATTGAACTTCTGGTTCATCGCTGTGTTAGATTCTATGGCACTTATTTTTGCATAATACAATCTTGATGAGAAAACTGGAAATTTTTCTTTCACATGCTTCTGGCATGAATCATTGGATGTAATGCATAGATATTCCATATTTTCCTCATTCATAATCTCGATATGGAAACCATTGAGACGTATGTCTTTGAAACTTAGTAAATTTCTTTTTGACTTGCTTGAATACAAAGCATCTTTTATAAAAATATTTGTTCCACCCGGTAATATAATATTTGCTCTTTCAGAGCCCTCAATTAATTTTGTAGTACCATAAATTGTACTAATATTTGCTTGTGCCAATTTTAAGTTCGAAAAATATTTTCGAACTCGAAGAATAGTGTGCGTTGATCCACTGTCAACCAAACATATATCTCCACCGTTGGAGTTGTTCACAGCATCATTATTTTCCATATTTCTATAAACACAAATAAATTAAGTAAAAAACATTTAATTTATTGATAAAAACCAAAGGTTAAAACAAGCATAACAACGGATACTTAGAAACATGATAAAACAAACATAAAACTAGAACTAAACTGGAAAAGTTCAAATAATCTCAAATTCAACTTAATCATTTTTGATATTTTCGTTGCCATCATTAGTATCATCACCCCAAAACTTAATTCCTCCACTTGGCTCGTTTAAGTAATCTTCAACATCCAAATGAGTGAATTCCATTGTATCATTTTCATCTTGAAGAATGTTGCTGAAATTTGTAAAGTTGAGGTCAATTAGGTGCTTTGGTATACGACAGGTACGAGACCAATGCCCTTTTGCTCCACATCTGTAGCAAGCTTCTTCATAATTCTTCGGAGAATCAACTTTTGTACCCTTTTCTTTATCTTGTTTTCTGCCATTTTTGTTCCACTTCAAGTGATATGGCCCAACCTTCTTGTTGAAGGGTTGATGGTTAGGACCACCATGGTTTTGAATTTTACCATGACTATTGTATAACCCTAGAGGGGGGGTGAATAGGGTAATTAAAATTAACTACAACAATTGATGCAATAAAGACAATTGAAAGTAATGAGTAGAAAGATCAAACGCAAACGCAAGGATGTATCCTGGTATCCTCTTTTGAGGCAGTCCAGTCCCGAAACTCTCTCCGGCTTTAATCCACTATTTAACCAAATAGTACACACGAGTTTGGATCCGAAGAACTCGCCAACTTCAACACGAGTTTGGATCCGAAAACTCGCCAACTTCTACACACGAGTTTTCTTACGAAGGCTCGCCAACTTCAAACAAAAGAGAATGAGAACTTGTTGATCTTCTAACACGTGAAGATCGAAATGTACAACTCTTTAATACTCTAGCACTTTGGGAGATGATGACAATGAAAAGCTTGGAAGAGTATTAATGGTGGAGCTCTTGGTTGTTGGAAAATTTATGGAAGAGTTGGTTGGGAAGCTCAAGAGAGAGAGAGCTTCCTTTTATAAGAGAACCAAGAGTTGGTGGCATTTAATGCTCAGAAAGCAGACAGACCGGCATGCCGTCGGTATGCAGCGGCATACCGTCAGTATACCGGCCAAATAGTAACGGTCATATTAATGACCGTTTGAGAGCATTAAATACGGCCATTAATGCTAGTCAGAGCAATTCGAAAACCAAATATTTGAAACTCGGTATACCGCCGGTATGCCGGAGCATGCCGTCGGTATGCCGACAATTTGTCACAGCAAGTTTTGAGTTGCTAAAAACGGTATACCGCCGGTATGCCGGAGCATGCCGTCGGTATGCCGACGATTAGTCACAGCAACTTTTGGGTTGCTAAAAACGGTATACCGTCGGTATGCCGGAGCATGCCGTCGGTATGCCGACAATTTGTCACAGCAACTTTCTGTACAAGAAAAGCGGTATACCGTCGGTATGCCGGAGCATGCCGCCGGTATGCCGACTATTTGTCACAGCAACTTTCTGTATTCCAAAAATGGTATACCGTCGGTATGCCGGAGCATACCGCCGGTATGCCGCTCTGTAGCTATTTGATTTTTGACTTGTTCTTTTTACTGTCATCCGTCCTTAGGTGTTTACAGATATACCTAGACCAGTACAGACTCGAAGACTCTAAGCAGGAAGACGCCGTCTTATGCAGGGAACGCCGGTAACTGCTCCAGTCTTCAAGGAAGAAGTAGAAAGCTCTTGAACGGAAGAACTCCATGTAGTAGATCTTCTGAGAAAATATGAACCTGAAGAACAGAAAACTAAACTACGAAGATGCTGTTAATTACTCAAAATAAAATGTGCCAACAAACTTCCCCATTTTGATAATTGACAAAATAGAGAGATAGCATCTTCAGGGAGTAGCTCCCCCGTAGGTAGACAGCTCCCCCTTAATACGATTTCTCCCCCTTTGTCACTTAGTCAAAGATGGGGATAAACAATAGAAACAGTGCATAATAAAGCAAACACGAGTATATAAAGAGAGAAGCATGCATTAATATATGAAGTTGGAAGTGAATACATGCTAGACACAAACATTGCATACTGAGAACATAAAAGACTCTCCACCATGAGAGCCAAACACTAGAGAAACCCAAAGAGTAAGTCCCCGAAGGACAGCAAACAACAAGAAAAACCACACACCGGTCCCCGAAGGACCACAAAAGACAACAGAAAGACAAACACATAAAAACTAGAAACACTCAAAAGTCGAAACCATCACCAAAGGAAGTCCATCCCTAATCCTCAGCCGGATCATCATCATCATCACCCTGAGCTTGCTGGAAGGCGCCAAAAGGATCAATGCCGTCAGGGTACATAAACCCATAGGCATTGGGGTCAGAGAAGCGCGGGCCCGTGTACATGGGATCCTGAAGATTGAGATCCAGAAAGCATCACGGTCTTGAAGAGTGCGTTGAATAAAGTACCCCTGATCGTGGAAACGAGTCTGGATCAGGGCGCCAAGTCCACGAGTGTGGGCCCGTATCTGCTCCTCCGCCTGGGCCATCCGTATATCAAAATGCTGCTGAGTGAGCGGCATATAACGGCCCGAAGTAGGAGGGGTAGATGTGGGAGCAGCAGGCGTGGATGCCGGTTGCTCTTGGGAAGATGAGGCACTGGAAGTAGAGGCGCCACCAAGGGAACGGGAGACAGCAAGATATGAGGGGACGCCATCCGAGGAGCAGAGAGACAGATCAACATGTTTGGCCTCCATAAGCAAAGTGATAAAAGAGCCATAGTAGAGATTCTGCTTCCCGAAAGGCAAGACACGCCGGAATTGCAGAAGAAGAGTCTTCGGGAAGGAGAATCGCTTCCGGGCATAGAGATGATACATGCAGACGAGGGCATCACCGGTGATTACGTCATAATTCCCGCCCTTAGGAAACAGAGTGTGGCACACGAGCCGATGGAGCTCGTAGTAAAACGGCTCCAGCTGGACAGAGAGGGCCGGGATGGCAGGAGGGTTGGGACCCTTGCATATGATTCGGCAGAATTCGTCGAAAGGGGACGCCGCCGAGGAGTTGAGAGCACCCAAAGTTGGTAACGCTTTCCCTTTGTCCGGGATGCCTAAGATGTTCTCCACTTCCCGAGAAGTAAGACGGAAGTGGCAGTCTTTGACCATAGATTGAATGGCGGATGGATCGTCGTCATCCCCTCGCATGTTGCAATAGAAGAGGCGGACAGCAGCGGGGTAGACAGGAATTTGGCGCCGAAGAAGAGAGGAGAGACCGGCGTCGTCAAACAAGAGGACGTGACCGGGGAAGATGAAAAGGTGATAGGATGAAATAATGATGGAGTAAAAAGAGGAGAGAAAGGGAAAAGGTGATTTGAAGAGTAATAAATAGGAAAGGGAGTTGAGGAGATGGGTAGTTAAGAGAGATGGGATGGATGAGAGGGAATAAAGAAAGGATAGAAAGAATAAAGGAAGAGAGAGGAAAAAGTGGGCCCCGATCTCAAGAAGTATTCCTGTCCGCCGTCATTCGGCATACCGGCGGTATGCCGACGTATACCGACGGTATGCCGAGTTTCGAAACAGAACATAATTCTGCTTGAAAAAAACGGCATGCCGCCGGTATACCGTAGTATACCGTCGGTGTGCCGGCCGAATGGGACTAAGGATCAAAAGTCAAAATGCCTAGTTCACGGCAAAGAAAAGAGAAGCGATCTTCCGGGAGAGACTTAGTGAATATATCGGCTAATTGATAGGTAGTATCAATAAATTCAAGATGGATATCTCCTTTTTGCTGATGGTCACGAAGAAAATGGTGTCTACTTTCAATGTGCTTCGTGCGTGAGTGACAAATCGGATTTTTTGTGAGATTGATAGAGCTAGTGTTATCACATTTAATAGGGGTGCAAGAATGAGAAATGAGATAATCTAAAAATGTTTGTGACATCCAAAGAATTTGTGCACAACAACAACCAGCCGCAATATACTCTGCCTCAGTGGTTGAAAGAGCAACAGAGTTTTGCTTCTTACTAAACCACGATATCAAGGACTTCCCGAGGAATTGACATGTGCCACTAGTGCTTTTTCGGTCAATCTTGCATCCGGCAAAATCCGCATCCGAAAAGCCGTGAAGCTCAAAGGATGAGGATTTCGGATACCAAAGACCCATGTTAATGGTGCCTTTGAGATAACGAAAAATGCGCTTAACGACACACAAATGTGATTCCTTTGGATTGGCTTGATATCGTGCACACAAGCAAACACTAAACATGATATCCGGACGACTAGCAGTTAAATAGAGTAAGCTACCGATCATACCTCTATACTTACGAATGTCGACTGATGTGCCATCTTCATCACCGTCAAGCTTTGTCGTTGTGGCCATAGGAGTCCTCATTGATTTGGATGAGTCAAGGTCGAAACGCTTGAGGAGGTCCTTTGTATATTTTGCTTGATTGATGAAGGTCCCTTTAGGTCCTTGTTTGATTTGTAATCCCAAGAAGAAGGAGAGTTCACCCATCATACTCATTTCAAATTCTTCCTGCATAACTTTGGCAAATTCTACACAAAGTGTGTTGTTAGTAGAACCAAAAATAATATCATCAACATAAATTTGAACCAATAAGAGAGTCCCATCATGGGATTTAATAAAAAGTGTGGTGTCAACTTTGCCCTTTGAAAAATTGTGAGAAACAAGAAAAGAGCTAAGACGCTCATACCAAGCACGTGGAGCTTGTTTGAGGCCATAAAGGGCTTTATGGAGTTTGAAGACGTGATTAGGAAATTGAAAATCTTCAAAACCGGGAGGTTGTTTAACATAAACTTCCTCTTTAATAATACCATTTAGAAAAGCACTTTTAACATCCATTTGAAATAGCTTAAAGTCATTAAAACAAGCAAAGGCACAAAGCATACGAATGGATTTAAGACGTGCAACCGGAGCATAGGTTTCGTCGTAGTCAATGCCTTCCTCTTGGTTATAGCCTTGAGCAACCAATCGGGCTTTGTTACGAGTCACTAACCCGTCTTCATTAAGTTTGTTGCGGAACACCCATTTAGTTCCAATAATGGGGTAATTGCTAGGTTTTGGGACAAGTTCCCAAACCTTGCTTCGCTCAAATTGATTTAGCTCCTCTTGCATAGCTATCATCCAAAATTCATCAAGAAAAGCATCATTAACATTTTTAGGCTCTATTTGAGAGATAAAAGCCACATTGGCACAAGGATCACGAGTGGCGGATCTTGTGCTAACACTTGAGGAAGGATCCCCAATGATAAGCTCCTTAGGATGATTGGTGACAAATCTCCATTCTCTTGGGAGATCCTTTGAAGGAGGCTCGAGAGGAGGAGACTCTTTAGATGGGGTCACACCTTCATTGTTAGATGAAGAAGGACGATCCTCAATAGAGGAGTTCTCCAACCCAAACGAGATGTCATCAATATCCTCGGAAGAGGAGAATGTAGAAGAGTTGAGTTCATTAAAAGAGACATTGATTGACTCTTCGACAACAAGACTTCTTTTGTTAAAAACACGAAAACCTTTACTATGAGTAGAGTATCCAAGAAATATTCCTTCATAGGCTTTTTCTTCAAACTTGCCTAGGTTATCCTTGGTATTCAAAATAAAACAATTGCAACCAAAAACTTTGAAATATTCAATAGAAGGAATTTTGTTGAACCAAAGCTCATAAGGAGTCTTCTTAGTAATAGGTCTAATTAAGACTCTATTAATAACATGACACGCCGTATTAACGGCTTCCGCCCAAAAATATTGGGGGAGCTTATATTGGTTTAACATAACCCGGGCCATGTCGCCAAGGGTTCTATTCTTTCTCTCCACAACACCATTTTGTTGAGGAGTACGAGGACAGGCAAAATCATGTCCAAAACCATTCTTTTCACAAAATCTTTTGAAATCAACATTATCAAATTCTCCTCCATGATCACTCCTAATTTTGTTGATAGAAAAACCTTTCTCATTTTGAACACGTTTACAAAAAGCAACAAATTCACGAAAAGTATCACTTTTGCAAGCAAGAAAAATAACCCAAGTAAATCTCAAAAAATCATCAACTAAAACAAAAGCATAAAGTTTGCCACCAAGGCTAGCTACTCTACTAGGCCCGAAAAGATCCATATGAATAAGTTGAAGGGGTCTAGTGGTACTCACAGAGTTGATGGATTTGAAGGATGACTTGGTCAACTTACTTTTCTCGCATTCTTCACAAACCATATCCTTTTTGAAGGGGATACTAGGAAGTCCTCGTACAAGCTTCTTGGAGGCGAGGCGAGAGATGGTATCCATGTTGGCGTGTCCAAGCCTCATGTGCCAAAGCCAACTCTCATCGTTCTTTGCAACTAGGCACATGTCATTGTTAGTACCTTCAACAAGATAAAGAACATAAATATTGTTTTCTCTAATGCCTTCATACACAATAGTTCCATTGGAGCTATCGGTAATGTAGCATTTGAGTTTAACAAACTTGATATCATAGCCATTATCGGTAAGATGGCTAATACTAAGGAGATTATGCTTGAGATTAGTAACAAGACATATATTATTAATACAAGGATAAGGAGGAGAACCGATATTACCATTTCCAATAATATAACCTTTAAGATTGTTACCGAAGGAGACGTGTCCTTCTTTCTTCATCGATAGCGTTGTAAAAAGTGAAGTATCACCGGTCATGTGCCGTGAACAACCGCTATCGAGAATCCACTTGCTTCTAGCATGAGAAGGATTCGTCACCTACAACATAAGTTGAAGATGAACATTTTGGTACCCATGATCTTATGGGTCCATGAGTGTTAGTCTTAGGAACCCACTTAAGAACTCTCATGTCAACTTATTTTCTTGTATAACAAAAGTTTGAAGTGTGACCGACCAAACCACAATAATTGCACATCAAAAAAGATTTAGAAGAAGAAGTGTGAGTGGTATTCTTATTACCTAAATTCTTACTCCGTGTAAGAAGATCATTATACTTAATAGAAGTGGTGTATTCTCTCTTATTAGCATCTTGACATTTGCGCATAGCAAATTCATAAGCACTTCTCATGGATAGAATCTCATCATCCCTTTTCTTGATAGTGTCAAGAGATTCTTGAAACTTGAGTCGCAAAGACTCTATTTCATTCGTGTCAGAAATAGGAGATTTTCCCTTCACATCAATAATGATGCTTGAGAGCCTCTCTATTTCAAGTTTAAGAGCCTCAACCTCCTTAAGAGATTTCTTGTATTTATTTCGAACACCTTTGTGTTCTTCATGTAACTCAAGAATGGCTTTCTCCAAATCATCATAGGTAAGAGTGTTTAAGGAAAAATCATCAAGTACCTCATCGGTTGCCATGAGACAGACATTGGCATTGTGTTTGCACTCCTTGTCGTTGTCGGAGTCGCTCGCGTCGCTTTCACACCAAATACTAGTGTTGGCGAACTTTCTGGAGGACGAGCTTCCCTTGCTAGGCTTCTCGTACTTGCTTGAGTCTTTTTGTATCATCGGACAATCCCTCTTGATGTGTCCGGGTCTTCTGTATTGATAGCATGCCGGGTCTTCTTCATTGTCCCGTCTGGAGCGGTTGGCCTTGTTGAACTTTAGGAACTTCCGGAAGTGCTTAGCTGTGAGAGCTATTTCTTCATCGTCGTCCGACTCATTGTCGTCGGAGCTATCCTTGGAGTAGGACCTTGATGCTTTGAGAGCAAGAGTCTTCTCCTTTTCTTTGGTCTTCTCCTTCTCCTTCTCTTGAATGGAGGATTCCTCTTGGTCCTTCATGTCAAGCTCGTGAGTCATTAGCTTACCCATGAGGGTCTCTAGGTTCATGACGGTTAGATCGTTCCCCTCAATGATTGCGGTAGCTTTAGGACTCCAAGCTTTCGTCAATCCTCTAAGAATCTTTCTTATCTTTTCATGAGCGGGATATTCCTTTCCAAGAGAAGAGAGAGGGTTAATGATGTCACCAAAACGAGTAAACATGCTAGCAATAGATTCATCATGCTTCATTTTAAAAGACTCATATTCTTGCGTGAGTCTACTGATCTTGGATTCCTTCACTTGTGAAGTTCCCTCGTGTGTGACTTCAAGTAACTTCCAAATCTCATTGGAAGTCTTGCAAGTAGAGATTCGGTTGAATTCACTACTGTCGAGAGCACAGTAAAGAGCATTCATTGCCTTGGCATCTCGACAAGCAAGCTTCTTCATGTTTTCAGCAAGTGTTTCCCGAAGGGTGTCAGAAGCAATATCCTCAATAGCTCTAGAAGGAGTAGGAAGGCCATTTATCACGCAATCCCATAAATCGAAATCTATGGAATTTAGATAAATGCCCATCCTAATCTTCCAGTAGTTATAGTTGGTACCATCAAATAGGGGAGGCCTATTTGTGGAGTGTCCCTCATTGTGAAACATGTTGATGCTAGGGTTAGAGGCCATGGATCACTCAAGTGTGTAAATCCAAATCAAGAGAACGAAGCTCTGATACCAATTGTATAACCCTAGAGGGGGTGAATATGGTAATTAAAATTAACTACAACAATTGATGCAATAAAGACAATTGAAAGTAATGAGTAGAAAGATCAAACGCAAACGCAAGGATGTATCCTGGTATCCTCTTTTGAGGCAGTCCAGTCCCGGAACTCTCTCCGGCTTTAATCCACTATTTAACCAAATAGTACACACGAGTTTGGATCCGAAGAACTCGCCAACTTCAACATGAGTTTGGATCCGAAGACTCGCCAACTTCTACACACGAGTTTTCTTACGAAGGCTCGCCAACTTCAAACAAAAGAGAATGAGAACTTGTTGATCTTCTAACACGTGAAGATCGAAATGTACAACTCTTTAATACTCTAGCACTTTGGGAGAGGATGACAATGAAAAGCTTGGAAGAGTATTAATGGTGGAGCTCTTGGTTGTTGGAAAATTTATGGAAGAGTTGGTTGGGAAGCTCAAGAGAGAGAGAGCTTCCTTTTATAAGAGAACTAAGAGTTGGTGGCATTTAATGCTTAGAAAGCAGACAGACCGGCATGCCGTCGGTATGCAGCGGCATACCGTCGGTATACCGGCCAAATAGTAACGGTCATATTAATGACCGTTTGAGAGCATTAAATGCGGCCATTAATGCTAGTCAGAGCAATTCGAAAACCAAATATTTGAAACTCGGTATACCGCCGGTATGCCGGAGCATGCCGCCGGTATGCCGACAATTTGTCACAGCAAGTTTTGAGTTGCTAAAAACGGTATACCGCCGGTATGCCGGAGCATGCCGTCGGTATGCCGACGATTAGTCACAGCAACTTTTGGGTTGCTAAAAACGGTATACCGTCGGTATGCCGGAGCATGCCGTCGGTATGCCGATAATTTGTCACAGCAACTTTCTGTACAAGAAAAGCGGTATACCGCCGGTATGCCGGAGCATGCCGCCGGTATGCCGACTATTTGTCACAGCAACTTTCTGTATTCCAAAAACGGTATACCGTCGGTATGTCGGAGCATACCGCTGGTATGCCGCTCTGTAGCTATTTGATTTTTGGCTTGTTCTTTTTACTGTCATCCGTCCTTAGGTGTTTACAGATATACCTAGACCAGTACAGACTCGAAGACTCTAAGCAGGAAGACGCCGTCTTATGCAGGGAACGCCGGTAACTGCTCCAGTCTTCAAGGAAGAAGTAGAAAGCTCTTGAACGGAAGAACTCCATGTAGTAGATCTTCTGAGAAAATATGAACCTGAAGAACAGAAAACTAAACTACGAAGATGCTGTTAATTACTCAAAATAAAATGTGCCAACAACTATAACCGCGACCATGACCGCGACCACGACCGCGACCACGACCACGTCCTTGTCCATAGTTATTTGCATTCGCTTCAGGGAATGACTGTGATCCAGTAGGGTGGGAGTTGTGGTTTCTCATTAGGAGCTCATTATTTTGTTCGGCAACAGGAAGACATGAGATCAATTGAGAATATTTTTTAAACCCCTTTTCACGATACTGCTGCTGCAGGAGCATGTTCGTGGCATGGAAAGTAGTGAATGTCTTCTTCAGTAACATTATCTCCGCATAATCTCATTTTAGACACAATTTTGAACATTGCAGAGTTATATTCGTTTACCGATTTGAAGTCTTGCAACCTCAGGTGCATCCAATCATAGCGAGCTTTTGGGAGTATCACACTCTTTTGGTGATCATAACGTTCCTCCAAGTTTTTCCATAGAATTGCTGGGTCTTTAACTCCAAGGTATTCGGATTTCAGCCCTTCATGGAGGTGATGTCGAATGAAAATCATTGCTTTTGCTTTGTCTTGTTCGCTTGCCTCATTTTTTTTTCTTTGATTGCATGTGCAAGGTTCTTTGCACAAATGAATTTCTGCCCCAAGAACCCAAGTTAGATAATTTCTTCCGGAAATATCAAGGGCAGCGAACTCAAGCTTGGTGATGTTTGCCATATTTCTGGAAAAAAATTACTTTAGAATATAATATACATACTCAAATCTACAAGTTTGAGTTTTATCAATTAGGCTTCAAGCGTAACATATTCTATTTTGGCTTCAAGCCTTATATTCAATCTACATTTCGAGCTGAACATTTTCTTTCATTATTTTCTTCATGAAACTTCAGGTTCATCTAAAAATTATCAAAAATATCGCCAAAATAATAATTTCTTGATGATAAGAAAAACATTATTTCTTATTGAGAAGAAGATAAGTTACGCAACATTATTCTTGAAAATAACCAACAAAATAGAAATGCAAATCTGCACCATAATGAAAACGCAAAGATAATGTGGACTTTTTTTTTCTTTTTTATTTATGCACTTGAATAATATAATCAAAATATGAGAAACAAACATTGATTTTGCTATGCACCATTCTAGAATTATT
Organism: Iris pallida; assembly: GCA_029216955.1. Taxonomy (NCBI): domain Eukaryota; kingdom Viridiplantae; phylum Streptophyta; class Magnoliopsida; order Asparagales; family Iridaceae; genus Iris; species Iris pallida. The sequence goes on along the minus strand of JANAVB010014797.1, from coordinate 28,122,403 downwards.
ATTATTATTATTTTATTTTTTTGAGAAATCGAAATAGATTGCTTCTTTATATTATGATCAAGACATTCAAAATAGAAAATATATGACCAATGTACAACAATCATTTCGTTCATAGGTTTATAAATAACATAATCACAATTATACTGAATGAAGTAAAAAAAATTTATTCATTTCAAAAGTTAATAAGTAAAATAAATATTAATATATATTAAATTTTAAGAAACAATTTGAGAATTAGAGGATGTTTACTATTAAGCATAATAAAAAAATGATCTCAAACATGAAAGCTACATATTATACAACAAATTAGATGAAGTGAGAGATGGACAACAATTGTATAAACAAATGCATATGTAGGATCAAAGGAACAAACACCTTTATCAATCGAAATAAAATGGTTTACCGGATGTTTTTGTTATACCTTGACATCGATGAGTCTCCCGAAATGAATAATGGTTGCATCGTGCTGATAACGTATTGTAAACTAGAGATAGAGCAACAAGAGAAAATGGAGAAGAAAGTTGTGTGTCATTTCATTCATCCAATATGGCCTTTATATAGGTTTACAATGGATTGTCAAAGGTCACGAGTTATGAAATCAAAGGGCATGAGTTACATAAGTTATGAAACCAAAGGGCATGAGTTACATAAGTTATGGATGACTAAGAGTCATGGGACATCCATATTTACAACAGAATTTTTCTTATTTCATTACAATTTTTTGTTTTCGGATTTTTCTACCGTTACACCGCATTGAATAAATGGCCTTGGGCCAAGGAAAATCTATTAACTTAACAAATATTAAATAATTAATAAACTAAAATTTATTACTTTATCAAGGTATTTCGTATTAGTTTTAGTTTTATGAACTAAGAATTCTATGTATTTGTTTAGTAAAAAATTTAAGCTGATGAAGTTGAATATGACAATTCTAGTATGGAGTTTTGTTTTGCAAAAAGCAGCACTCAAAGCAGTGATGATATTGAATATTTTTTTTTTCAGACACAAAAATTTTATCATTCTAAGAAAAGTTAGAGATGAAACTCAATATGACATCAAATTTCAAGAAGAAAGAAACAATTATTGAATCATATTTTTAGAAAAAATCCTGTAGTAAAATCATAAGAGCATCATTAGTAGTTGGGACTCTCCAATGCAATTTGGAGCCCAAAATTTCAAAAAAAAAAGGTAAATGTAGAATGGGTTGGATTTGTATGAGAATAGTAGGAAATGATAAAGTGAGCTCCGGTCCCAAAAATTGTGTGGTCAAAAATTAATGTAGGAAAAAAATAATATAAAGTTTAGAATATAGAAAGTTGGGCTCCAAATTGGAACTTACTATTCTACAAAACGAGTTTCTACAATCTAGAATCTAGAAATTGGGAGGCCCAACCCTTAGCACCCATGGATGGGTTGGGACCAAAATTGTAGAAATTGGGACTAGGGATGAGACTTATTATTCTACAAAATGAGCTCATACATTCTAAATCTAGAATCTAGAAAATGGGATGGGCCTTACTAATGATGCTCTAAGAACTATGTATATCAGAAATTTATTAATTTATATTTTACATTGGACCTATATGAATTTTTTTTTATAAAGTAGTATCTTATAAATTTAGCAAATTATTAATTTACAACATTATTCCCAAGTGGAGAGTCTGGAGACTGGCTAAAAATATTATTTAACCAAGACCTGGTATTAAAATATGGAGGTTCTATCTACTCTTTCGAGATTGGAGAGCCCATTTTCTTTCGATAAGATCGTCTCTTACCAAGGATATCATCACTGCATCTCGGTGGTATTTCTTCTGCTCTTTATAAAGGAGAAACTAAGACATCGTTTGGTTTCGTGGAAAGAAAAGAAAAGAAAATTGTTTCCGTGATATTTTCTTTTCATTGGAAAATTACAATTCCAATCAATTTTTTTCGGTGTTTGAAAAAAATCAAAGAAATTGAGAGGAAAAGTGAATCCTTAAAGGAAAAAAAAAAAAAAGAATTATTGGATTGGTGGAAGGAACCACTTACTCCGCTATTTTGCTTCCTCTTGGGAATCAAATTACTTTCCTCCTCATTTCTTTTTGCATCCAAACAAAGGAAATGAATCACTTTCCTTTCCCGTGGCCTAAAGCCGGTATAGTTTACAGAAGCAGTTTTCAATGCTTTCATAAGTTATCTCCAAAATGAGCCAACTTTCCAAACATCAGAAAATGTTGTCCCCCAGAATGAACTAGTTTATCGAACACAAAATAAACGAAAGTAGCCAAAAATAAGTTGTATCAAACCTAAACCTTAGAAATATTGGAATCTTTAAAGAAGAAGTACCATCCCATCTTAATTTGTTCCGAATGGTCTCCAGAAATTACTTGTCATATGCATTTGTGATACGGAGACTGTATCTGAAGGATTCATCAGGCTGGCTGACCAAAGTGCTGCTCATGTACAAAATTTTGTTGCCAATAAAAAAGGCTCTCTTTGAACAAACTGCACGAGTTCATGTCTACAGGGAAATTTCGGAAAGATGCAGCTGGTTGCCAAAGGTTAGGGCTATAGTTTGGACCGATACCGATCCGATATGGCCGATATCCATAAGGTTTGGTATATCCCGTTCCTTTACCGATCAATATCGATATTGGAATCTATTTCATAGTCAATTTGACAAAAAAGAACAAAAAACAACCAATCACAAAAGAAATATCGACATTGGAATCTATTTCATAGTCAATTTGACAAAAAAGAAAGAACAAAAAACAACCAATGACAAGAAAAAAAAACTTATTTATCATAGGTAAACCAATGAGCTATTTTATTCAATTTTATAACTACTAAAAACAACAAATGAAATACTTAAAATTTTCAATTTTAAAACTACTAAAAACAACAAATGCAAAACAACAATGAAATACTTAAAATTTTCAATTTTAAAACTACTAAAAACAACAAATGAAAAACAACAAATGAAATACTTAAAATTTTCAATTTTAAAACTACTAAAAACAACAAATGAAATACTTAAAATTATGTTTTAATGTACCGTCGATACTACACTCTTAGGAAGGGTCCAATACCGATTCCAATAATGCAAACCTTGGTTAGGGCTCGACAAGGACCATCTTTATAAAAAATATATATATATATATATGTATCAATATCTGGCTGATAGCAAGTAGAATTCCCATCACTTGATTAGCAACAAATCGAAGTAGAGTCCCTGTCACCATCCCTAATTATTGAACTGGGAAGTTTCAACGACAGTGGCCACTGGTTAGTTCTTGAACTGGAATGATTCTATCGCAGGCATCGATCGCAAGAAACCCACAACAGCAGATTGTACCATCCATTTCCAAGATATCGAATCGCGGCAAAATCACTCAGCAGAGCAGACCTGCAGTAACTCATGCTAAATTGGTAAGCAGAACTGTGTTCACAAATCGGCAAGACCACATTTACAGCCTAGCATCAGCAAAACAAATGTGGCGTCACGGATTCAGAAATTTAGAAACAAAGGAGTTAAATGGGGCTAGCAAAGTGTTCTGCAACAATGGTACACCAACAATGAACCAGAGAAACTTCTCATAGGAATGGAAGCCTGAAGGATAAAAGCACAGCTTCTCGATTTGTAATGGAAGCCTCTCTTCAAGATTATAATACAAACACAAAAAAAAAAAAAAAGAATGCCCCCATGGTTTCCCATCCTGGGCAGGTCTGCAAACCATGTACTTTCATTCATCCCCAAGAGATATATAACAGGATGACCGCAAGAAACTACAGCATAGATCACAGAGGAGGATGTTTCTTGTTATCTATCTGGTTTCCGCCTCTTTGTTCCTCGCCCGGACTCCTCGCCACTGCTCCCCACCCTAGAGTGCTCCATCACTCCTTGGATATCAGATAAAGGGTTCTCAAGGTCCTGCAATAACAGGTCTAAAGTTACATTATAGGTCCATGAATTTGAGTTGAAAGCACAGTTCCATGAATTTGAGTTGAAACCTTAGTTCCATGAGTTTTAAGTGGCAGTAACCAAATAGCGTCGTCTTAACCAAAGATTATGAAGAAAAGCCAAACTATAACCAAAGATTCCAACATTAATCACATGCAAAGTATAGCCCTCGAGTTACAATTTCCCCGGACCACAAGGGTAGCTGGAATAAATAGGGGCTACAAAAGCATATGAAGTGAATAGTTTTTGCTATCAGTAAAGACATCTGCCAGTGATTGAAACCATAGTCACAAGATAAGCAATTTTTGTGGAAAAAAATTCGCAAATAGGAAACAAACCAAATACATTTGCAACAATTTGTGGATTAGTCACATTATTCGCGAATAAAACGAATATTCGCCGTGTGTGTTGAGAAAATTTTGACTTGAAGCCCACTAGCCATGGGCTGGGCCTTTGAGATACACCAGAAACCTCTGCAATTAAATAGGTTATAATATTCAATCCGTCTCCATTAGAAAGGTAGCTCTCCCTTACACTTTGTTTCCCAACCGATGTGGGACTACAGCTATTCATCTATATATTTCTCATGTGGGAATGAAGCTGTAAGGTTGGCTTTGAAGCTATTTCGCTAGTTTTTTTTTTTGTTCTTCAAACCAACAATTACTATTTGTTCCAAGTGATTTTTTATCTGGTGAAAATAGTATGATGGAGGAATGGTGATATTTTCTTTGTTGCCTACTTTTTTTGATTGAATTTCTTAGAAAATAGTTTTATAAGTGAGTTATTATTATTCATATTGTATTCTTAAATTTTTAGAAAATATGATTATCCTGTAAGGATGTTTTGTATATATTTCTTATACTTGCCGAACGTTTGCTGAATTTTCTGAATATTTTCCGAATTCCGAACTTCCCGGCCTCGCCGAATTATTCCCGAATTCCTAACACTTGTGACTATGATTGAAACCATAAAGAAGGTGGTGGTTCATGATATAATACAGATAGCTTTAATTTAGTTGCTTCTGATTCAGCCATGACCTAGTGAGCAGCGATGCTTCTAAGAACAACACTGCTTTCATATTTGGAACAGGGAGACCTTCATATCCAACCTTCTAACTGATTGATTATATATATTCAGGCATCACCTAATAATAGCTCTAACCACCACACGTTATATTTGTAACAGGGAGACCTCCGTCATACCCACCCCAAGGTTCAGTATATGTTAACAAGATCTTCTCTACAAACATACCAAGAAAAGAATGTTCATAGGCCTCCATATTATTTTGCTAACAATTTGCAACCAAGCTTTATACCTTATCTGAAACCTTTTACTTTTAAAAGAAAGAAAGTGACCAACTCCCAATGTAGAATAGATCATGATTTATCAAATGAATAAATGTAAAAAATAATTATATTGATTAGTAATTAGTAAACCTACCACTTATCAAAAACCCCAAATCATAAACTTGCAGATGTTCTTATTCTCATTTTTGCACATAGGTGATATGCTCAAAGGATTAAAATGACAGGATCTCTACAATAAGCAGGTTATCCACGAAGTTTAGAATATCTATGTAACTAGTCATGACAATTGAGGTATGACTGGCACCGCCTTGAAACCACCGGGTTTTGTGAGGTTTCAGCCCTTTGGCTGAAACATGAAATTTATGGAACTTCAGAAATGAGTGGGCATCACTTAACCACATAACATCGAAACCTCGCAGATCTGATATTTCTACTAAACAATATAAAAAAATCAAGTTGGTATTATTTCTAACGGAACCGAACAGAATTCGTGTCCCAAACATGATACACAACCAATTAAAACTTGAAAGTAAATACTTCTACTTTTGCCAACTTCAGTATGGGTTTCACCAAGTTCATTCTCAAAAAACAAACTTTTGCAACCACCATAGTCAATTTTCATTGGGTTTCACCAACCTCCTTGGAACCTTTAGTTTCATTTTAAGTAGGACAACGTGGATGTCATTCCACAGTTAACTGCAATTCGACCTAAATACAATATGAAAAGGAACAAATATCGCATACCTTAGCACTAGACATAGTAGTGGTGGCAGTAGGTCTCCTTCCGGTTGCCCTCTTTCCCAAATTAATTTGCACAGAGACGTTAGCTTGAGACAGATCGATGCCAGAGCTCTCAAGAGCCCGACTTAATGTGTTTAAGATGCTGCAACATACAAAACAAAAGGTATTCTAAGATCGTTACAAGCTGATACGATAGGACAAGTGAAATAAACCTCTACCCTCTATCAATTTGTATTCCAATAAACATAACAATTAAATGAAATACACAAATAACATAACAATTGAACACAGAGACATCAACTAACCATTAATTTGTATTCCAATAAATATAACAATTAAATGAAATACACAAATATCAGTTACTTTAGAGAACTCCAAAGTCCAAACTACATGAACTATAGATTCATATGATTTTAACTTGATGAAATGCATAAAGTTCTGGAAACCATTAACTTTCTTTATTGGTAAAAAAGAATCTTCACACTAGTCTCACAGAGAAGACGACAGAAGTGAAGATAATATTCTTCCCCAAACTGTCTGCACAGCCAGACAGGCACTCACCAGGTGCATCTCCACCTATGTTGCAGGAATAAGGACACAGGTACGGATACAGACACAGTAAGGATACAGGATATGGACATTTTTCAATATAGGTACAAAGGTGATTGCCTATACTGTACGACTTCAGCCACAGCTGCAGGTGCAGGTTCAGGCACGATACGGACATCATTTTGGCATTTTGCCGTGTCCAAGAAACATAGATATCCACTATCCAGTTGAATTTCATGGCAACTCAAAAAGCTTCAAAACTAGATGACAAGGGATACACTTCACGTGTTAAGGAGTTTAATATTTATCTTTCTACGTCAAAAAGAGCAGCAAGAGTCAGGTTCCTACAAAGGCAGCAACATCTTTGTTTTGCAGGTTTCATGAACTCCAGTCAAAACCAGACTCCATTTAATCCTATTTATGTGATTGTACTCCGAGCTGGATTTTCATTTAGGTTTTAGGAAAGCCTACATAATAAGCGAGATCTAAGGATCAAAGGTGTGATGATCTACAAGTCAACATCACTGCCAGTGAAAGAGGATGATGAAGTAAAAAATCTACCACTTGTTGAAGAAAAAAAGGGAAAGAGCATAAGAAAGAGATCAACCACCAACAAGGAAAATATGAGAAAGTCCACATGCAAAGAAAAGAAGAAAATTTGCTCCAGAAGAGGTAACCCGCAAAGAGAAACTGCTATATAAAACTTCAAGATTTCAAATCTGTTTTTGATAGTGAGAGGAAACATCCATCTCTTGTATCTTCAGATTTCAAAAGAACTACCACCAGTTGAAGGAGAAAATGTGAAAGAGTATGAGAAATAGATCCGCCACCAACAAGGAAAAGATGGGGAACTCCAAATGCAAATAATTTTTGTCCATAGGACCATAAGAAGGAACTCCTAAAGAGAAACTGCTATAGAAACTTCACACTTCAAATCTCTTCTTGATAGTGAGGAGAGACATCCATTTCTTGTATCTTTTCTTTCCCATGCTTCCAAAGCATATATTGGTATCTGAATAGATATCTGATCCTTCTTAATAAGTTAATTGACAGTTTCGGGGCGGTTTTGGTGGTTTTGGATCAGTTGGTTACAGTAATTTTGGCAGCTTCGGCGATTTTGGTATTCGGCCGATACCGCAAACTATGTTCCAATGTACAACATAGTTTATTCAAGTTCAATAAATGCAGCAGGAAATTAACTTGAACAACCAATAATGAAGAGCAAGGCATGTTAAAGATCCTATTGCGAAGAAAAGTTTAAGAAAATGACCCATGTTTTCATTTCGTTCATGTGTGATGTTAACCATATTAAGAAATATGCTAATAAGCGATCAAAAGCTATGTTACCTGGACTCGGATACGGGTGTCGGATACGGGTACATATTTAAGAGTCGGTCCCTTTAAACTCATAATTAAAGGATATGTGGACTCGGCTGAAAAGGATCAAAAAATTGGGTACGGGTAAGGGGATCCATTGTTAAAATATATTTTTTTGCTAAATAAATATGACGTAAAAGAAATATCTATTTGATCTCAGAATTTGATTTCTTCATTTAGTTTCGATATTGATGTTGATTAATTAAAATACATTTATAAAGAGTATGGAGTATTAAATAAAACTAGCAATATTGCAAAAGAGTGATATTAATTAATTACTAAATTTTAGTATGATTTACCATGCATATTTCAAATAACATAGTCTACGGCACTTTTAATATAATGAAGCACATAATTACTTACTAAATTATCAATTGAAGCATATAAATAATGAGTATTTAAACTTTTAAATGTCATTAATTGAAATTAAATGTATGAGTTAATAATTGCATGTGTACCTCTTCCCATTCTTTGTCTTCAGCCACTATTTTATAGAATGAAACACATAATTAATTACTAAATTATGGAGTGAAGTACATAAACAATGAGTATTTAAAAATTTTAAATGTCATTAATTGAAATTAAATGTATGAGTTGATAACTGCATGTGTGCCTCTTGCCATTCATTATCTTCCGCCACTATTTCATAGAATGAAGCACAGAATTAATTACTAAATTATGGAGCGAAGCACATAAATAATGAGTATTCAATTTTTTTGAATGTTATTATTAACTGAAATTTAATGTATGAGTTGATAACTGCATGTGTGCCTCTTGCCATTTTTTGTAACCTATAAGTACTATTGAAATTAAATATCAATTTTCTTGGAACATTAAGTACTCTTGAAGAGTTCAAAAAAGGAAGTAATTAACTAAACTCATTTTTGGGGAGAGAGAGGATAAGATGAAACATTTTCATTCTCCATATAGGAAGTGAGAATCTAAAACCAAATCAAGATGAAAGTTTGTATTACTTCATACTAGCATATGTGCACGTGCCTTGCACGTATTTTAACATTTCTTAATTAGTTTAGGAAGACTCTTTAGGAAGACCAAAGGATAGTCTTTTTAATTACTAAGTTGTCCTTATTAAAATTAATGAACTATTTTTAATTAGTATAAATATGTAAGGGTATTTTCGGAATTCAAAAGTTTCACCATCTAAGTTTTCCTATTATATAGTAAAATAGATTTTGTGATTTATCATGTTTGTTTTTTCCATTATTTTTATTTCTTTCAGCATGTCTTCTCTCCTGAACTTCTTCTTCTGCATTTTGCCGTGTCCATTGGTGACCTTAACGAGTCCGATCCGGATCCCGTACCCGTGTTGGGTCGTGTCGACCTTGGTACCTTGGCCTAAAGTGCCGAGTCCATGTAACATAGATCAAAAGAATTCAAATAGCCATTACAAAAAATTGGCACAAAATTCTTGCTTTTGGTTATCATAACATGTCAGTGATATCAGCAATAATTATTTGGAAACAGAAAATGTACGTGGTAGTTAGATAAAATCAATGAAAAGAAAATAAGATAAGAAGATAGGAAGACGGTCTATTAGCTTATGGAAAACTTACTTTTGTGAGTAAACAGCAGACATCGTAATGGTGCCCTCATCAATTGTCAGATCTTCTTGCTCATTCAACAGGTCACTGCTAACACTACAGTCAGCAGGCCAAGAAGGTCTCAGCCACTGAGATTGGGACTGGGAGGCAAGGTTATCTATATCAGAAATCAAACCAGGCTGAGGTTGAGTGGCAACTATTTCCCTTTCAACAGAAGCATAAGAGCATGGCTGCAAAGGAATCAACGTAGCAGCTGCATTGTTTGTAAACCCTCTAGAATTTTCCATTGCTTTAAATGAAACACCAGCACTCAAGTCTGATTCAACAGGATTCTGATCACTTGAAAGCATTGCTGGTGCAACGGGAATGATATTGTCAGAGTACATGAATCCAGGACCGTTTTTTAAAATTTGAGAAGGGTCAGCTACATTATCGCAAGGAACTTGACCGCTACTCTGTTTCAAAGAAAGAAACATGTCCAGCTTAATACCTCATAGAGAAGAGCGTCGTCATAAAAGTTTCTCAAACATGAAACACATGTAATGTCCAGTTATTTTGAGCTGTTTATAAGAAATAAAAATGACAGATCTTTGTGCAATTTTTCCGAATGATCTAATATATACCTTTACCTGACAAAGGGAAAAAAAAAAAAAATCAATAAAAACTATGTCTATGTGGAACAACCAAGATATCCAATATTTGTTGGGACTGGCACAACAATAATTTTACTAGAGCTGGTGTAGCTAGCATGTATGTAGTTATACATTTGACACAAGAATAAACTTTTTCATGTTGGGGGCTGCACGAGAGAGAGAGAGAGAGAGTGATGTAAGATAAAAGATCACCTAGGACCCATCCAACAGACCATGACAAAAATGACAGCGCAAAATCTATATAGAATGTTAGGAGACTAAGCTATTGTCCATTTTAGTTCAATGAAAAAATAGTTCCATAGTTAAAGAAACTTTCAAAAGCAAAATAACATGATACTAAGTAACATGAAAAACACCTGACCCAGTAACGAATAGCTCAGGGGAAATGGAAAGTTTTCTGCTCACATGTGACTAATGGAGGTGAACCAATTTATAGGTACCCAGTTATTATTTTTAAGGAATTAGTTCATATACTATAGATATTCATGCGAGAAGGTCACAGATAGCAAACATCATGAATCAATAACTGATAAAGAGTGTTTAACATACATGGTAAAGTAATGAGCAAGGAAGCATCTGAACCCCTTACAATAGCATGAATTCATTAATTAAACCAATACAATAACAAGATTAAAAATAGCAATCAAATTAATAAGACGATTTATGACATAATAAGTGGCACAATTCATTACTTTATAGCAATGCAAATGCTGCAGTTTTGCTTAGTAGTTTTCCAATGGAAGTTTTTTTTAAAATTATATAAAACATTAAACATCTTATAAAAATGTGCAAAAGATCCTAAAAGGCCATAAAAAATTAGCTCTGTGTTTAGGTTTTCAATTGTCACTATGTACAGATATTTGTGCAACATGCAGAACCTTGCGGATCTGTTTCTTATAACTATGCAAACAAAATGTCTCATTGATTTCATTCCAGAGTGCCCCTCCGTGTAGATCGTGGCATCTCTCCAGTTGTTTTAGGCAAATCTCAGGTATAGGCAATACCAATGCCATAATATAAAGACATACTGCACTGACCCGACATCGGTCCTATCCCAAGTAGATGTGTCACATATTTCGGGCACAGGTAGACACAAGTGATGGTGTCACTATGAAGCCTTGATATTAAGGTCTAATTTGGTTCCCATTTTAAAAAAGGAGCTTTTGCCTTTCCAATCAGCATTTTGGCTAAATGGTAAGCTGAAACTCGTTGGCCAAACAAAAATGGCAAATGAAAGATGCCCAGGAAAGCACCTGTGGGCGCTACCGTTTTGTATTTCCCTTTTTTTCCATTTCAAATAGGAGCCAAACTAGCCGTAAAGTCACCTCTCACTTTCTCAAGAAAATACTCTCATATTGTATATGCAATCATTAACATCAATGTAAGTTTCAGATGCTTACCCATGGCATTAATTTGGAGTCGTCCTCATTCCACCCTGGGTATGATGTCTCATACTTCTGTACCTTCTCTTGGAAAAACCGAATATACTCACTCACCTGTATATGAGATGTAATTAGCATGGATCTCACTATGTCATAAAGATTGAGATAAAATTATGTTTACAGTAATAAAATTGTCGTACCTCCAAAAGGAATGATGCCTTATCTCTTTTCTGATCACCATGGGGTATTAGCTCTCTTAGCATCTGAAATCTGCAAGAAAGATTTAACTATATCTTGACATCTAGAAGATAATTCCCAATGATCAAAAAAAGAGAAAAAAAAAAAAAAAAGCAGAATGCTTATGCTTCGTGGTTGTTCAGCATTGTTCAAACTTATATTGCCATCAAGGTGTACATTTACTGAAGTATTGCACCTTGCCTAATAACAATCCAAACAAAAACCGATATGAAGGTACGAGATAACAGCCTCACTCCCAAATGGTTGTCATCATTATTACCAATTTTAATCCTAGCAGGGTTGTACGAAATGACTGATCAAATGTCTACCAGATGTGAATCCTCTCTTAACAGTAGGTGCTAAGTTCTTGTCTGAGGCACTAGTAAGTGAGCAGCATGAGGCTAGCTACCTAGTTGGTCAACAAGTTTAATCACATGAAAACCAAGGGCAGTCATCCAAGTTTATAAAAATAGAGGTGAAAAGTCATACCCTCAATATAATGTTCTCCTCTTCCTTCTTCTTGTTCCAATGACTGCATGTCATCAAAATAGTCCATGCCTCCAGAGACTAACTTAAGAAGCCATCCAAACTAACCCAAGTTTTCTTGTATCCACCAAATATCCAACCTGGGTCTTAAACATATCTTCTACCATTTTAATTATAAAAAAAATAGGTGTGGGTCTCATACAATCCAACCCATAGCCATGTCTGATAAATATATCAGAGATGTGTATGACCAGCTCCTATAAAATTATCCATGCTACCTTTGGCATTTGTTACCTTGAGACAATATCTGATTTATTATTACCTTTAGACAAAGTAATATATGTGTTTAGGTCGGACAAGCCATGAATGAAGTCAATGTAATGCAAATGCAGATAAACCTTAAATATGGAGGTTGAACAAAAGAGCTGTGCTGATTCATTTACTTAATAGATGAAGTGCCTTGCTGAAATCATAATCGTAGGTCTGAAGCATCAAGTACAATAATTCTTTCTCTGCATTCACTAATAGCATGTCCATTGTCTCGATAATGAAGTTGGCAAAAGCACCTAGAGTAGTAAATTCGGGATCAGTGAGGTAGCAAAGTCAGAGTTCCATTGGTCTGAAGCATCATTCTGTCATTATTGTCACTGCTGTCATCATTTTTGCTGATTTTCCAGAGTAGAACATCCATTTCCAAACACTCGTTATTACATATATCCATCTCTGGGAGATTACTCAAACTAGGTTCTCAGAACACTGAAACTTGGAGCAATGAGCAGAACATGTTAGGGCAACAGGTTTCGATCCATGAACGCGGATACACGAGATTACTGACTACGGGGCTGGGTAAGTGGTTGGGATTTGACTAGTGGGAATAGGCCACATCAAGCACTGAAACAACGTACAGGGTTCTAATAGATGTCCTGCTATGTCCCAACTTTATGTTTTTTTTCCCTCTCTTCTACGGTGGACTTCTGGAGCAGGGGTTTGGGCCACATTAGGCCCACAGTAGCATAGCTGGGGGAAGCTTGTGACTCACTTGTAGCGCTATCTTTCTAGTTTTCTAAGAGTTTTTATTTATTGTTTTCATCTATCGGAGATATGCATTCTCTCCTATTCATCTCCAAAAAATACAAACACCAAGACTTGAGTTAAGCAAACAGTGTCTCCCCATATGAATCTGCAAAGAAAAATCACATTCTGCAAAAAAAAACTGGATCCTCAACAAATATTCTACTTTAAAACCATCAAAACCTCCGGGTTTTCAAAAAGCAGCAGCAGAAGCAGCTTTTGACAGCAGCCTCCCACCTGCTTTCAGAAACTTCCCACTGGCTTTTCAAATTCTTTTTGATAAGCTGCTGTTACCAAGCATCTTTTGGGACTGATTACCAAATAAATAAGCAGAAGCAGCTGAGGTGAGCAAACCCAAACACAGGAAATTTATTCTAGTGACGAGCACTCATTTACTGTTCACATTACCAATTTTGAATCCCATGAAGACCCAAACGCTAATGTCCGACAATTGTACAATTTGGAAATTGAAGACATTACTAATAACCCCCCCAAAAAACACTATTTTTTTTTCCGAAATTGAACACCGTAGCAACTGCAACAAGCTCACCTGTCGTTGATCTTGCTCCTCCGCCGCTGCTCCGTTGCGGAGTGCTTCGACCGGGGCGTTGTCTTCCTCTGATCCCTCCCGCCGACCTTCCCCTGCATCTCCCCTGGCAAAAAAAGACCCCGACTTTTTTTTAGTTATTTCCAAACCGAGTAATCAAAGAACCCTAAATTTCTCAGAAAAAAAGAGGGGTTTGGGAGTGGACCTATGCGAACTTCCCTCCTTATGAACCCGTCGTCCTCGTCGTCGTCAAAGCCGCGGCATCTGGAACCGGACTCCATCAGCCGCTTCCTCTCGCGCGCCGGCTGGCTCCTGCTCGAAAGAACAAAAGCGGGGGGCGGGGGTTTGACGACCTGGAAGAGAGAGAGAAAAACCTAAGGTGGAAGACGGTGTAGGAAATAATAAATCTTATAATCTAACAGACGGCAAATGACCTCCTCCCGAGGAAGAACAAAACAAAGTGTAGCGGATGAGACGGCGCCCTGAAAAGTCGCCCGTTTCTTTTTCTTGGGCTGTGTTCGGTAGGGGGTTAATTAGTTGTCCCCTCCTAAGTTTTGTACATATTTTGGTAGCTGTCCCCGTTCTTTTAAAATTAAAGTATACCCCCCTGGGTTCTTAACGACCGTCAAACCCGTCAACATATTAATTATTTTTTTTAATTGTTTCAGTTTCTTTTTTACTGAAAGACGGAAATGCCCTCATCCCTTGAACGCGGGTGGGATGTGATTCGACACTTGCATAACTTCCAATGAAGAAAAAAAATCCCTTCAATCCCTTCAGAAAAAAAATTCCGTCAGAAAAAAAATCCCCAATCTAAACCCTAGGTGAAGAATCGACTGCAAGGACGGAGCGATCTCGCCTCCAGCGGTGGTGAGGGACGGAGAAGAATCGTCTGCAAGGTGTTCGACTCTTGAGTGTGATTTCAATCGTGTCTCCAACCGCTCGAACTGGTACGAACAGTGTAGACAAATGTTTCCTGTTCCATTATCATCCATGGTCAGGAAGGGCGAGGTTTGATGAGTTCGTTTGTGACTGTTTTTTCTCTTGGTTGCAGATGGATAGTCTGTACGTCGACTTCACAGTACATTGGAATGGGACATGGAAGACTGTTAGAGGTCAGGGAAGGGGTAAAGTGACATTGAAAAATTATAGTGGTGGTATGTGTGCTCCTATTGTAAATGTTGAAGTAGATAGGTTATGCTACTTTGATATTCTGAGAAATTGCCAGTACCTTGCTAGTGTACCTCCAGGGAATATGATATCTATCTTGTATCTGTCCCTAAGGTCTTGTAAACTATCCGAGATCAACAATGATGGAGATGTGTTGGGTATGGTTAGGGACATGTGCATGGGTGACTTAACAGGGCACCTATTTGTCTCATGGACTTTGGTGACACCTTTGAAGGTTGATTCCACCCCAAAGAAACATGTAACACATTCTGATAGGAGGAGGAGGTTATTTGAACCTATCTTAGAAGAAGTTTGTTTGGCAATCCAACCTGTGGCTGAAATGGAGGAGCAACCAGTCCCACCTGTGGCTGAAATGGAGGAGCAACAGGAGCAAGCAGTCCCACCTATGGCTGAAATGGAGGAGGAGCAACAGGTCCCACCTATGGCTGCAATGGAGGAGGAGCAACCAGTCCCACCTATGGCTGAAATGGAGGAGGAGGAACCAGTCCCACCTATGGCTGCAATGGAGGAGGAGGAACCAGTCCCACCTATGGCTGCAATGGAGGAGGAGGAACCAGTCACACCTATGGCTGAAATGGATGAGCAGGATGATCATGGAAATGAGGAGGGTGGTTCTGAATCCTGGAATGATAGCTCTACAGATTCTGAATTTGAACCCAATGAAGGAGATGAGAGAGGTGATGACCATGAATGGGAGAGTGATGTAGTGAGTGATGATTTTGGTGTTAACCACTACAAGGGGTTTGACATTGGGCAAATACCTCCTGAGGATAGTGATAATAGTGAAGGTGATGACTTGTATGAAAATGAGGGAGCTGAAACCATTCCTCCAAATTTTGGAGAAGGGCTGAGGTTGGAAAAGGGTATGTTATTTGAGAGTGTATACAAGTACAGAGAACATCTGTTGCAGCATGCTTTGAAGAATCATTACGAGTTCACATATGTTAGGAATGACAAGGACAGAGTTACAGTAAAATGTAGGGATCCTAACTGTGGGTGGAGGGTACATGCCTCTGTCCTTAATGATAACATGACTTATCAGATCAGAACTTCTAGAGAGAAGCACACATGTGTGTCTACCAGGCAGAATAGGAATAGGGTTTTGAGATCAAGTTTCATTGCTAAGTTGATTGTGGAAAAGCTTAGGGCAAGAGGGAAGAAATACACTCCCAAATGCATTCAACTTGATGTCCAGGAGAGGTATGAAGTGAAGATATCTTACTGGATTGCATGGTATGCTAGGATCAAGGCCTTAGAGATGTTGTTTGACAACTATGATGATGCTTATGCAGAGTGCCCCGAACTATGCAGGCAAATTCTGAATGCTCATCCAAGAAACAGGGTTAAGTTTCATAAAGATGAGCATGGTAGATTTGAATTTATGTTCGTGTCTTATTTTGTATGCACAGAAAGATGGAGGAGGTGCTGCAGACCTGTAGTTGGTTTAGATGGGGCTTTTTTGAAGGGAAAATATGGGGGTGTGGTCT
This sequence comes from Iris pallida, assembly GCA_029216955.1. Classification (NCBI taxonomy): domain Eukaryota; kingdom Viridiplantae; phylum Streptophyta; class Magnoliopsida; order Asparagales; family Iridaceae; genus Iris; species Iris pallida. The sequence goes on along the minus strand of JANAVB010014797.1, from coordinate 28,105,873 downwards.
TGAATGCAGTGGGCTTGGATGGTAATAGAGGGTTGTATCCATTGGCATTCATGGTATGTAGGACTGAAGACCAAGAGATGTGGAGGATCTTCTTGGATGAGCTGAAGCATGTCTTGATGCATGAGTTTCCCTTCACATTTTACTCAGATAGACAGAAGGGATTACTCAATGCTGTTATGGAGGTGTTCCCTTGCTCTAGGCACAGGTACTGCATGAGGCATATTTATGCCAACTTTCAGAAGAAATGGAAAGGGTTGGAGTTGCAGCATATTCTGTATGATGCTGCATATGCATATTCAGTTGGTGAATGGGAGGCAAAGATGGAGGTGCTCAGACAGGTATGCCCTGAAGGATATGAGTACATGGCAGATATACCCCCCCAAACGTGGACAAGGTCTCATTTTGACAATACTTCTATCTGTGATCATGTCACCAACAATTTCAGTGAATCATTCAACAACATGATCAGAAAACTGAGAGAACTACCTTTGACATTGTTTGTGGAACAGCTTACCTTCAGGCTTATTGAATTCATTAATGAAAAGAAAGAGAATGCTGCTGCCATGGAGGGTCCCTTGACAAGAAACATAGCTAAAGTTCTTAAGAAAAAGGAAGAGAATGCAAGGAACCATATTCCAACTGATCTCTCACCAGCTGAAGTGTTGATTACTAACATTCACAGAAGGTGGATTGTGAATGTAGAGGTTAGGACATGTAGCTGCAATGAATGGCAGATCTCTGGACTACCTTGCATACATGCAATGGTTGCATTGAACTTAAGGAGGAAGCCTTATGAGGAGTAAGTAGTTACTAATTGTTACTAATTTTATTTTCTTGCTTATTTCTATGTTATGCATTTAACTAATCATCCCCTCTTATGCATACAGCAACATCAGTCCATATTTCTACCTTAGCAACCACAGAGTGCTATACAATGAAAATATCAGAATGATTCCAGATAGGTTAACTTGGAAGAAGGTATGTTCCTTATGTTTGCAGCCTTCAGTTGGTGCATTTAACTAATCATCCCCTGTTATGCATACAGCAACATCAGTCCATGTTTTTACTCAATTTTTCCTTTTATTACCCTTATTTTTGCAGCCTACAGAGTTGGTTTTGCCCCCACCAACCAAGAGGACCCCTGGAAGACCCAAAATCAATAGAGCACGGGGAGCTGATGAGGAGGGGAGAAGTTCAAGGACAAAGCCAAACAGGTGTGGAAGATGTAAGGAGTATGGACACAACAGTAGAACCTGTAAGAATGAGGCTTATGTGAGACCACCTAGGAGGGGTAGAGGCAATGGGAGAGGGGTTTCTAGAGGTGGTGTTGGCAATGCAGGTGATGGTGTTGGTGTTCCTGGTGTTGAGAATGAGTCTAGTTGGAGAGGGAGAGTCAGAGCTGGAAGAAGACCAAGAGGGAGAGCTGGAAGAGGTGGTGGTGTTGGTGTTCCTGGTGATGGTGTTGGAAGAGCTGCCAATGCAGGTGATGGTGTTGGTGTTCCTGGTGTTCCTGGCAGTACCATTGGTGTTCCTGGCAGTAGCATTGGTGTTCCTGGCAGTAGCAATGCATACGATGGTGCTGGTGTAGGCTTCTTTGGGAATTTCTCATCCCAGGCTACTGGAATGACTAGTGCAGCATGTTTCCAGCCCAGGTTTGCCCTTGGGACTCAAGAAAGCACCAATGCAGCTGGGAGGTGCAACGAGTAGATGATGGTGTGCATCTACTCAGTCATATTTTGGGTTTTTTGGGTCTTCTGTCAAATGGTTATGTCAATGTTTATGTGAATGTTTTGTGAATGTTTAGGGTTCCTTAGGTTTGCAGCCTACAGAATGTTTTGTGAATGTTAATGTCAAATATTTCTGTCAAATGTTTATGTGAAATATGAAATGGAAGGTAGATGTCAATGTTTATGTGAAATATTTATGTGGCATAATGGTTGATTGTGTTTATGTGAAATATTTCACAAATGTAGATGTCAAATGGTTATTTGTGTGAATGTTTATGTCAAATATTTTTGGGTCTTCTGTCAATGTTTATGTCAAATGGTTTATTGTGTGAATATGCAATGGATGGTAGATTGCTCAGGTTCATTGTGTGAATATGCAATGAAATGGCTGCATTGATCCGAGCCTGGTTGCATTGCAGGTTTTTTGTGTGAAATGTATTTCCAGGTTTTCCTCTGCATTGAATAGCTCAGGTTGCATTGGCAGGTTTTTTGTGTGAAATGGTGTTCCAGGTTTTCCTCAGCTTGGCATTGAATTGCATGTGAAATGGTTGCTCAGGTTGGCATTGACCTTTGTGTGAAATGGTTGGTTTTCCTCAGGTTGAAAGCTCAATGACCTGCATTGAACTGCATTAAAGTTTTTCTCAGGTTGCATTGAACTGCATTGAACTCCAGGGAGCTCCATTGAACTACATTAAAGATTGAACTACTTTGCATTTTTCTATGTATTGACCCATTGAAAGCTGAGTGAACTCCATTAAAGATTGAACTACTTTTGAAAGCTTACAGGTTGCATTCCATCTAAGATTGAACTACATTTGCATTACAATGAACTCCATTACACTACTGAACTCATTACAATACTGCACTCCATTACAAATACTATAACCTGATTACAATACTAAACTAGCTTACAAGTTAACCCTCTCCATCTCCTTCATAACATCACCAATATACAGCTTCACCTCCACAGATGAGGTCCCTTCGACATGAATTTTCAAATCAATGGAGCCTTTGGATGATGAAGAACCTAAGCCAGAGCTACCTGAACCAACTTCAACAGTGGCAGAACTACCAGAACCAACTTCAACAATGCTACAATTTTCTGAACCAACGTCTACATTGCTCTTAACTGGGGTGCATACCTCAAGCCACTGAAAATAACCACACCCAGGTCTGTTGCAAGCAAAGAACTTCTTCCCATAGCTGTGTGGTTTCTTGCTGGTGAAGATCTTCAATTTGCCAGCACAATTAGCAGATTTGCATTCAACAGAAGCACCATTTTTTTCAGGGCAATCCCTTACAAAATGTGACTTATCACTACAACAGTAGCACGCCTCTCGATTTGAAGTAATTAGGGTTTTCTGTCCTTGGGTTTCTTCATCTATCCACACAAACGATTTGCAGGAAATCGCGTTACAGCGCAAGAATCGTCTGTTTAGGCTGTGTAGGCGTTTTGAAATTCTGACTTTCCGAGTTCCATTACATCCCCTAAAGTTACAGGGGGAGTTTGGGAGGGGACATTCATCATCTATGTGGCTCTCATCCTTGCAAATCGAACACTGCAAAAAGAGGGAAAGAAAAAGGATTTAGGGCTTCTAATTTGGGGGATTTCAGTACACGTACAGGAGGAAGAGAGAGGGTTTTGTTTAGATCATACCTGGACCACCATCTTCGTTTCCATGGAAGAGGGAGGGCTTGATCGATCTGGCCACCTTCGTCTGGTTTGGGACTTTCGGTTTTGGCTGGTTGAAGAAGAAGAAGAAGAAGAAGAAAAGGGAGGGAAGTTCAGGGGTATCCATGTCCAAAACATATAACCATTGACGGGTTTGACGGTCGTTAAGAACCCAGGGGGGTATACTTTAATTTTAAAAGAACGGGGACAGTTACCAAAATATGGACAAAACTTAGGGGGGGACAACTAATTAACCCTTCGGTAGGAAGATGGAAAAGTGAAAGAAAGGAAAAAATAAGGTAAATTATAAGGACACAGCACATTTTGATCAGGGCTGTTCAAGTATTAATTTTTTATTATTTACAAGTTTGCCACTGAAAAAATTATTCAGGGCTATCCAAGTGGTAGGTATAAAAGATAAGTGTTATAATTTTTGTTTTCTTCCTCACTCTTCATTCCTCACAAGCACAAGAAGAAGAAGAACAAGAAGAAGAAGAAGAACAAGAAGAAGAAGAAAAAAAAAGAACAAAAACATCAATTTTTGCAAACCTAGTTTATTTTAATTTTTTGCTCTCTTCTAATTTCTCAGATCTCTTTCTCCAAACCCTACTTTATTTTTCTTCTTCTTGTTTGGGCATTATGGATGAAACCCTAGTTGTAGAATAAATTGGATTATCAAATCTATCAAATCTATTAATCTATTAGTCTATTAACCAATTTTTCTTTATTAATAGAAGAATTATGCATGAAATCCTAGTTGTAGAAGAAAACTATGGAAGAAATCCTAGTTGTAGAATAATTGGGTTCATATCAAGACTGCCACAATTCCTGACAGTCCTAGAAGTATTGAGGACTGTCAGAAATTGTGTCAGTCTTGAAATAGACTCGATGTACAATAGGACTGCCACAATTGCTGGCAGTCCTAGAAGTAATGAGGACTGCCAGAAATTGTGGCAGTCTTAAAATAGACTCGATGTACAACAGGACTGCCACAAATGCTGACAGTCCTAGAAGTAATGAGGACTGTCAGGAATTGTGGCAGTCCTGAAAGGGACATGGTCTACAACAGGACTGCCACAATTTCTGGCAGTCCTAGACATATTGAGGACTGCCAGAAATTGAGGCAGTCCTGAAAGATACTTGCTGTACAGCAAGTTCCTTTCAGGACTGCCACAATTTCTGGCAGTCCTAAAGTCGACATTCCCGAATGAAAAAAATATGTTATGATTTATTTCAATCTTGATAATAGAGTGAAATATGCATTTTAGGATTTATTTTCATGCATTCTTTGTGAGGAAAGAAGTATTTAACCTTTATTTTCATACATTTTAGGGTTTATTTAATTTTTTGGGTGCCATCGAAATTGGAAAAGAGAAGGAAACTAGGGTTTTGATGGAGATGGTGATGATGGAAATGGTGGAGAAGAAGAAGATGATGATGATGAGAAAAAAACTAGGATTTTGATGAAGATGTGAGAATGGAAATAGTGGAGAAGAAGAAGATGGATAGAAGAAGAAGAAGAAGAAGAAAGCTAGGATTTATGAAGAGAGAGAGTGAAAATTTGAAATGAGAGTGATTTTTCGGGTTTGGGGGGGCTGTGGGGTTTGGACAGCCCCCTGAATGAAAAATTTGGACAGCCCGAGTAAAAGTTCCTCAAAGCCTGGCTAGCCCTAATCCTGGCTAGTCCCGAGTAAAAAAGGCTGTGCCCTTATGTAACACCCATATTCTGAATATGTATTTTGTCAAGCTTGTATGTATTTCAGATCTGTATTTATTTTCTTGGATTTTGGCATGTACTTGTAATTGGCTTGACTTGCAGATTTTGGTTCTCGTAACTGGGTTTTACCTGGCTTGGTTTATTTTGCGGAAGAGAATTGGTTTGGTTTGGTTTAATATGCATGGAACACTTTAACCTATACTCCACCCTCAACACAACACAACCCACCCTTATAATATCTCCACCAACCTTCTCTCTCTTCATTATTCTCTCATTTATTTCTCCATCTTCTTCTTCCTTCCTCTACACAACACCAACACCCCTTAGGCAAGTGCAACTTGCTTCCACAAGAGAGCCCATTTTTATTGTTCCATTAGCTTCTCCTCATGTTTCTAAGACACATTAGAACTTGTCATTTTCCATTTTGAGGCTTTGATTTTTGTAGATCTAGAAATTAATTATTTTCGGATTTTGGTGGTTTTGATCTATCAAACTTCTTTGTTTTCAAGTTTTTATGGTTCCATGTTGTAGAGGATTTTATTCTACCCAATTTTGATCTTTGAAAAGTTGGATTTGGACTTGTTTTGACCAAGTTATGGACTTTTGAAGTTTTAGGTTCAAACCATGAAGTTCTTGCTGTTTTGGAGAAGACAGTGAGCAGTGCGCGAGCTTTTTAGCTTGCGCCATTGAGCTGCGCGCGCTCTTTAGCGCAGCGCAGTCTACCTCATACGCTGCCTTTTGGAAGCGTATGTCTTGCATACGCTGACTTGGGTGACAAGGAGTCGTATGGACCTCATACGCTGCCTTTTGGAAGCGTATGTCTTGCATACGCTGCCTGAGCGTATGCTGACTGAGCGTAGCCTGACCTGAGCGTAGGCTGACCTGAGCGTAGCCTGACCTGAGCGTAGCCTGACCTGAGCGTAAGCTGACCTGAGTGTAGTCTGACCTGAGCGCAGTCTGACTTAGGCGCAACTGGACCTGACCCTACTTACCCTGGATCTCCTATAGCCCTGTATATTGATATTTTATTAGATATTTATTGTCCATTTTATATCCTTACGCCTTTTATCATGAACTTGATAATCCCGAATTTATTTATGATGTTTGGAATGATAATTGAACAATGCTTGATAGTGGCCCGCCGTGGTGCACTCCTGACTTGATAACTTGACCTGCTACACATGACATGACAGTGACCCGTGGTGGTGCACTCTTGACTAGTAATTTGACATGATAATTCTTGATGGTGGTCCGTCGTGACGCACCCTTGCCTTGATAAGTAATCTTGACAAGTAATCTTGATACGATAACCTTGATACGCTGTTGCGACGGCTAACTTGACATGCTAAGTGAATTCTTGACACCGTGGGTGATTGTATTGAATGTGCTTGTGTAAGCAACCAGTCTTGTCTCGCATCTTGTCTAGGACATGAATCCCTGGTTTCCCACGGTCAGGGATTCATACTGAATCTGGCTAGGTTAATGACTAGATTGATCAAATAGTTCATAGAGAATTTTCCAGTTACCTGTTGCCCCTTGGGTCCCGGCCTTATATATATATACATGGGATTTGTTGCTATCCGTCGAGATGAGCGCACTTCCAGCCCGCCGTCGAGTGTGGTACCTTAGGACACATGTATCTTACTACAGTGTGTCTGCTATATCCTGCTATCTTTTCCCTTTCTTGCTGGGATCACTCAGGTAGTAACAAACAGGTAACCGGACTTGGGATTCTCATTGCATCTTGCTAGTAACTAGGCCTGTGATAACCCTAGTTAGTTAAAGTAGCAAGCCGTATTTATTGCTTGGTCGTGATTGATTGGATGGAGTCTAGTCCAGCTTTGTCTCGTCCTGATTCTGTACCATTTCTGGCATGACATGATTACTCGTGCTTTATCTTAATTCTATATCATGAATAATTGCATGACCAGATTTCTTACCTTGCCGATAAATGGTGGGAGAAACCAAGTTCTGTTCAGACGAAGGGTTACAACCTCGGTCCTTGTTTGGTTTACGGGTTGTAACCTGGTTATCTGAATAGTCCCATGGTTATCTCATCGTATATCATCCTGTCATGCTCTTCCATATGTTCTGTCTTTTATCGATTCTGTACAAGATTGTCTTTTATATTCACCTATCATGCTTTTTCTTAAATTAACTGTCTCTTATTATGTAATTATATTATTGTGCTAATTGCTGGTTTTAGTTCTTAAGTGAAGCCTCCTTTGTGGCACTTGCTCTTTCTGGGGTCTGATCCAGCTGGTTTTGTATGGCCAGATACCGGAGCAGCAGCAAAGGATCTACCTGCCTTCCAGCCACATGGTGACCACTAGAGGGAATCCTGGCAACGAGTGGGTTATTTTGGCTCTCCCACTCTATTGTACATTTTCATTTTGAGGCGTTTAGCCGACGAGCACTTGTTAGCTCGATGCACTTTACTTCTGCCTGCCTACGGGCTGTAATCATGATTGGCAACTCGAGGTTGATCATGTATGACTTAACTCTTGCTAGTCCTTACATTTTGTACGACTAGCTTCATGATCATCTGGATATGTAATGTTTGGGACGCCTTACAATTGTATATTTGGTGATCTGATATCTTGTGATTATTACTAGTTGGTTGAGATTGAGACAATAGGATAATTTATGACCTTAAGAGACTGATGGCTTGTAGATAAACCCTCACATATCTAGACAGCCGTGACCGTATGGTGAGATGGATTCCATTTCATTATAAGTAGCTGGCTATGTCTGCCCCCGCTCTCCAGTATTCTGGTTCTGGGGCATGACACCTTATAATTAGCCAAAAATAAGGATACATTTTTCTTGGATAAAATGCATTTAAACCCTCCCTAGAGTTGCCTCGTTCTCAAAATAAGACTCCTTAGACCAAAAATGCAGTTTGGCCCCCTTAGTTCGCCTGCGCGAGCGATTTACCCTCTACCGTCTATTTTGCCATTAAATGGCTGTTAACTTTCAAAAAAATTAAAAAAATACCAAAACTATCCCTCCCCTATTTCCCTACCAGCCCCCCCTCCCTACCCCCCATCCACCGGCCTGCCCCTCCGCCGGTCGGCCTCCCCCCCCGACCCCCCTCCTCCTTCCACCGGCCAGCCCCTCCGCCGGGCGGCCTCCTCTCCCCCTCCTCCCTTCGCCAGCCCTTCCGACCCCCCTCCTCCTCCCTGTCACGCCCCAGAACCAGAATACTGGAGAGCGGGGGCAGACATAGCCAGCTACGTATAACGGAATGGAATCCACACCGCTATACGGTCACGGCTGTCTAGATATGTGAGGGTTTCACTACAATCCATCAGTCTCTTAAGGTCATAAAATAGCCTATTGTCTCAATCTCAACCAACTAATAATAATCACAAGATATCAGATCACCAAATATACAATTGTAAGGCGTCCCAAACATTACATATCCAGATGATCATGAAGCTAGTCGTTACAAAATGTAAGGACTAGCAAGAGTTCAGTCATACATGATCAACCCCTGGGGCTTGTCAATCATGTTACAGCCCGTAGGCAGATAGTAAGTAAGTACAATCGAGCTAACACTTGCTCGTCGGCTAAACGCCTCAAAAGAATAATTTACAATATTACAGTGGGAGAACAAAAGAAACCCACTCGATGCCCTGGTTACGCCTGGTGACCACCATCGGGCTGGAAGACAGGTAGATCCTTTGCTGCTGCTCCGGTATCTGGCCATACAAAACCAGCTGGGTCAGACCCCAGGAAGAGCAAGTACCACAAAGGAGGCCACAAAATAAGAACAAAGCCAGCAAATTAGCACAATAGTAAAATTACATAATAAGAGACAGTAATTTAAAAAAAACATGATGGGTAATTATAAAAGACAATCTTGTGTAGAATCACTAAAAGACAGGACATATGGAAAAGCATGACAGGATGATATACGATGAGATAACCATGGGACTCTTCAGATAGCTAGGTTACAACCCGTAAACCAAACAAGGACCGGGGTTGTAACCCTTCGTCTGAACGGAACTTAGTTTCTCTCACCATTTATCGGCAAGATAAATATAAGAAATCAGGTCAAGTAACAATCTGGAGTGACAATCTGGAGTGACAATCATTATAATGACAATCTGGAGTGACAATCATTATAGTGACAATCTGGAGTGACAATCATTATAGTGACAATCTGGAATGACAATCATTCAATCATTCTGGTACAATCTTACAATCAATCAATTCTAGACAATACTATACTGGACTAGACTCCATCCAAGCAATCACGGCCAATCATTGCCTACGGCTTTCTACATTAACTAACTAGGGTTATCACAATCCTAATTACTAGCAAGATGCAATGAGATGCTCCAAGTAGTCACAGGCCCTGCAGCTATCCAGGTTATCCAGGCAATCATTATAGTGACAATCTAGAGAGTACAATGCATTATAGTGACAATAGAGTTCAATCATTTAAGTGACAATCAAGAGTGCCCCACATAACAGTAGGCTGGAAATGTGCCCTACTCGTCGGCAGGCTACAAGTCCAAACATTTGCGGCCGGGATAACGGGATCGCCTGTAACTGGGGAACATCTCTTCATGACTAGTAAATTATACTAATTATTAACCTTAGTCCAATTCAGTAGGTACTCCTGACCGTGGTACTCAGGAGTCCCCTCCTAGACATGATGCAAGACAGGACTGGATTATTTGTACAAGCACAATCGTCCACGGTGTCCAGGTTAATTATACAGGTCATGTCATGTCAGGTAGCCGTCGCAACAGCTATTCAAGATATATCAGGTCAGGTTATCATATCAAGTGTACTAGTCAGGAGTGCGCCACGACGGACCACTTATCAGGTCATGCTCAATTATCAATTCCAAACATATCCAGTAAATTCGTGATTATCAAGTTCAGGACAAAAGGCGTAAGGATATAAAATGGACGTAAAATATCTAATAAAATATCAATAAACAGGACCATAGAAAAGCCAAGCTTAAAGAAATAAAACCAAAACTCCAAGAGCCAAGGGGTTAAGCAAGGGGTCAGGGGAGCAGCGTACGAAAAGTCACGCACGCTCAAGGAAGCAGCATACATGAAAAGTCACGCACGCACAAGGGAGGCAGCTGCGTAAAAAGTCACGCACGCTCAAGAGAGCAGCTGCGTGAAAAGTCACGCACGCTCAAGAGAGCAGCTGCGTGAAAAGTCACGCACGCTCAAGGAAGCAGCTGCGTGAAAAGTCACGCACGCTCAAGGAAGCAGCTGCGTGAAAAGTCACGCACGCGCAAGGAAGCAGCTGCGTGAAAAGTCACGCACGCTCAAGGAAGAAGCTGCGTGAAAAGTCACGCACGCTCAAGTCTGCGTACGCACAAAAGCACGCACGCAGGAGACACGCCTCCAACATGAAGCGTATCCAAGGCTCAGTGGCGTAAGCTAAGAAGCTCAGCACACTGCTCACTGTCTTCTCCAAACAGCAAGAACACCAAGGAAGAACCCAAAGCTCCACAAGATCATAACTTGGCCATCCGAACTCCAAATCCGGATTTCCAAAGTTCCAACTGGAGTGAAACTGAATGCTCTCCCACATGGAAACATCAGAACCCACAGAACTCCAACCAAAATGGATCAAAACATATAAAATTCAAAAATAGCTATAACTTAGATCTTCATCAACAGAGACTCCAAATCATAAAAACCCAAGAACTAATGTTGATTTCCATGTCCTAAACTAGCAAATAGACAAAGAAAAGAGGGTCCTCATGTAGTGGCAAGATGCACTTGCCTATGGATGGAGAGTTGTGGAGGAAGGAGAAGAAGAAGAAAATAAATGGTGGTGGTAATGAAGAGAGAGAGTGGTAGGTGGGGATATAAAGAGGGGGAGTTGTGGTGGAAATGAGGGAGGAGCATAGGCTATGGTGTTCCATGCATAAACCGAACCAAAACAAACCACCCCAATTAAAACCGAGCCATGCCAAAAACCCAAGAATACGAGAATTACCAAAATTTCACAAGTCGAGAAAAATAAAAATACATGCCAAAATCCAGATACGAGTATAAAAACGAAATACGGAAAATACGAAAAAATGAGGGTGACAACTCTACCCACCTTAAAAGAATTCCGTCCTCGGAATTTAATCAAGGAGCTAGAGATTGTCACGACAAGCTATACTAAGCACAGGCAAGCTACACTAAGCAATTCAATCATACAATCATACAATGCAAGCAAGGAAGGGAAAACGTAAGGCATAAGGAAGACATTACACCTCACGAGTCAAACAAGTAGGTATAACGTGATCGGATATCATCCTCACACTCCCATGTTTGACTCTCCCAAGGAGCGATGAACGCAAGCAACATGAACTAAACTGATAGTCCTGCACTTGAGGTCTCTCCCCTTGGTTAAACAGGGACACGGGCCTATCCTCATACGAAAAGGTTGGTACCAATAACCAGTTTCGAATGACCCAGGATATGGCTCGGGTCCAGGATGTACCGTTGTAATTAGGATACATGAAATACGTCATGCACCCCGTATAATGACGGTAGAAAAACAAGATGAGAGGACACATATACCTCTCGGTCGATTCTGAACCTGAGCCTGGGCTAGGGCAAACTGCCGCGGGTTCTGTTGCTGGAAAGTCAGGGCCTGAGTCGGCAATGGCCTCGGAGGCTGGTACTGCTGCTGAAACACTTGGGCCTGAGGCGGGAATGGCCTCGACAATGGGTACTGTTGCAGCTGTTGGTCTGGTACTGGAGCTGGTGCTGGTCCCCTAACCGAGGGACTAGATACTGTTGATGCTGAATCGACTATGAATGGGCAGGACCCCACCCTATGGTCCGATGCTCCACACAATAAACACAATCCCAACGCCTTGCGACACTCCGCTACCACGTGTCCAGGCTTCCCACAATAAGAACAGCTTACGGCGGAAGACTGTGCTTGCTTCTGTTTCTGCTGAGGGTACGTCGGGGTCGAGTACTGGACCGACGTAACTGAGGTTGCTTGCCTCGGAGTTCCAATAGTCAAAGCCCTAGCTGCCGGGGCTGGTGCTGAAGATTGATTCATCTGACTATGGGACCGCTTCCGACCTCCAGTCCTGTCCACTATTCTCTGGGAGGTATACTCGTGCCTTCTTGCTGCTCGCAACACCGCATCATAGGTCTGATGCTCGAACTGTTCTACTGCCAATATAATCTCTAGGTGAAGTCCCTGCTGGAATCTCTACGCTCTGTCAAACTCGGTTGCCACCAAGGTGGGAGCAAACCGACTGAGTCTGGAAAACTCGGCCGCATATCCGTCGACCGTCCTCCCCATCTGCTTAAGATTACTGAACCTGGTCTGCAAGTCATACCGAGCCACTGCATCATAATACTTGGTCTGGAACTTTTCGCTGAACACTGCCCAGGGGACAGGTGTTGTCAATCCCACTGCTTGTGCGGCCCACCAACTGCGGGCTAGATCCAATAACTGTAGGCGCACCACAGCCACCTTCTCGTCTTCTGGAGTCTTTGCAGCTTCAAAAATCACCTCTATATCTTGTAGCCAAGCATCGGCAGCAATGGCATCCTCGCTGCCATCGAAGAATGGAGGGGTTCAGGCGCTTAAAACTGTTGACCGCACTGTTCCCTCGGGGTCCACTTCTATTCAGAGCATCTTCCACTGCCTGGTGCAAGGCATCGCCTCTACGATCTTGGAAAGCTAACAATGATCTGATGAGACCCACCAAAGTGCCATCATCAGGATCTGCAGGCTGGACTGGCTGAAGTGGCGGCTCTCCTCCAGTAGGTACGACTCGGGAGGCTGCTCCTGAGTGCTGGGCCTGATCTTCTGGTTGCTGCTGGTCCACGGGAGGTGCTCCTCATTGCTGATCGGCAGGGTCAGGTGCAGTGCCGCTGAGGAAGACGACACAGGGAAATAATAAGGAAGGACCAGGACAGATCAACGATTACAAGCATGTGATCAGGACAAGAATTTTCAGGAATCAAGAGGATACAAGCAGAGATCAAGGGCGAGTACAGATTGAGACATCTATCTGGTAAACCCCCACACATCTTGATTAACAAGACCTGCATGGGCCACCACTTAAACCATGTCACGCCCCAGAACCAGAATACTGGAGAGCGGGGGCAGACATAGCCAGCTACGTATAACGGAATGGAATCCACACCGCTATACGGTCACGGCTGTCTAGATATGTGAGGGTTTCACTACAATCTATCAGTCTCTTAAGGTCATAAAATAGCCTATTGTCTCAATCTCAACCAACTAATAATAATCACAAGATATCAGATCACCAAATATACAATTGTAAGGCGTCCCAAACATTACATATCCAGATGATCATGAAGCTAGTCGTTACAAAATGTAAGGACTAGCAAGAGTTCAGTCATACATGATCAACCCCCGGGGCTTGTCAATCATGTTACAGCCCGTAGGCAGATAGTAAGTAAGTACAATCGAGCTAACACTTGCTCGTCGGCTAAACGCCTCAAAAGAATAATTTACAATATTACAGTGGGAGAACAAAAGAAACCCACTCGATGCCCTGGTTACGCCTGGTGACCACCATCGGGCTGGAAGACAGGTAGATCCTTTGCTGCTGCTCCGGTATCTGGCCATACAAAACCAGTTGGGTCAGACCCCAGGAAGAGCAAGTGCCACAAAGGAGGCCACAAAATAAGAACAAAGCCAGCAAATTAGCACAATAGTAAAATTACATAATAAGAGACAGTAATTTAAAAAAAAACATGATGGGTAATTATAAAAGACAATCTTGTGTAGAATCACTAAAAGACAGGACATATGGAAAAGCATGACAGGATGATATACGATGAGATAACCATGGGACTATTCAGATAGCTAGGTTACAACCCGTAAACCAAACAAGGACCGGGGTTGTAACCCTTCGTCTGAACGGAACTTGGTTTCTCTCACCATTTATCGGCAAGATAAATATAAGAAATCAGGTCAAGTAACAATCTGGAGTGACAATCATTATAATGACAATCTGGAGTGACAATCATTATAGTGACAATCTGGAGTGACAATCATTATAGTGACAATCTGGAGTGACAATCATTCAATCATTCTGGTACAATCTTACAATCAATCAATTCTAGACAATACTATACTGGACTAGACTCCATCCAAGCAATCACGGCCAATCATTGCCTACGGCTTTCTATATTAACTAACTAGGGTTATCACAATCCTAATTACTAGCAAGATGCAATGAGATGCTCCAAGTAGTCACAGGCCCTGCAGCTATCCAGGTTATCCAGGCAATCATTATAGTGACAATCTAGAGAGTACAATGCATTATAGTGACAATAGAGTTCAATCATTTAAGTGACAATCAAGAGTGCCCCACATAACAGTGGGCTGGAAATGTGCCCTACTCGTCGGCAGGCTACAAGTCCAAACATTTGCGGCCGGGATAACGGGATCGCCTGTAACTGGGGAACATCTCTTCATGACTAGTAAATTATACTAATTATTAACCTTAGTCCAATTCAGTAGGTACTCCTGACCGTGGTACTCAGGAGTCCCCTCCTAGACATGATACAAGACAGGACTGGATTATTTGTACAAGCACAATCGTCCACGGTGTCCAGGTTAATTATACAGGTCATGTCATGTCAGGTAGTCGTCGCAACAGCTATTCAAGATATATCAGGTCAGGTTATCATATCAAGTGTACTAGTCAGGAGTGCGCCACGATGGACCACTTATCAGGTCATGCTCAATTATCAATTCCAAACATATCCAGTAAATTCGTGATTATCAAGTTCAGGACAAAAGGCGTAAGGATATAAAATGGACGTAAAATATCTAATAAAATATCAATAAACAGGACCATAGAAAAGCCAAGCTTAAAGAAATAAAACCAAAACTCCAAGAGCCAAGGGGTTAAGCAAGGGGTCAGGGGAGCAGCGTACGAAAAGTCACGCACGCAGGGGGAGCTGCGTACGCGAAAAGTCACGCACGCTCAAGGAAGCAGCGTACATGAAAAGTCACGCACGCACAAGGGAGGCAGCTGCGTAAAAAGTCACGCACGCTCAAGAGAGCAGCTGCGTGAAAAGTCACGCAAGCTCAAGAGAGCAGCTGCGTGAAAAGTCACGCACGCTCAAGGAAGCAGCTGCGTGAAAAGTCACGCACGCTCAAGGAAGCAGCTGCGTGAAAAGTCACGCACGCGCAAGGAAGCAGCTGCGTGAAAAGTCACGCACGCTCAAGTCTGCGTACGCACAAAAGCACGCACGCAGGAGATACGCCTCCAACATGAAGCGTATCCAAGGCTCAGTGGCGTAAGCTAAGAAGCTCAGCACACTGCTCACTGTCTTCTTCAAACAGCAAGAACACCAAGGAAGAACCCAACGCTCCACAAGATCATAACTTGGCTATCCGAACTCCAAATCCGGATTTCCAAAGTTCCAACTGGAGTGAAACTGAATGCTCTCCCACATGGAAACATCAGAACCCACAGAACTCCAACCAAAATGGATCAAAACATATAAAATTCGAAAATAGCTATAACTTAGATCTACATCAACAGAGACTCCAAATCATAAAAATCCAAGAACTAATGTTGATCTCCATGTCCTAAACTAGCAAATAGACAAAGAAAAGAGGGTCCTCATGTAGTAGCAAGATGCACTTGCCTATGGGTGGAGAGTTGTGGAGGAAGGAGAAGAAGAAGAAAATAAATGGTGGTGGTAATGAAGAGAGAGAGAGTGGTAGGTGGGGATATAAAGAGGGGGAGTTGTGGTGGAAATGAGGGAGGAGCATAGGCTATGGTGTTCCATGCATAAACCGAACCAAAACAAACCACCCCAATTAAAATCGAGCCATGCCAAAAACCCAAGAATACGAGAATTACCAAAATTCCACAAGTCGAGAAAAATAAAAATACATGCCAAAATCCAGATACGAGTATAAAAACGAAATACGGGAAATACGGAAAAATGAGGGTGACACTCCCTCCGCCAGCCCCCCCTCCTCCCCCCGACCCCCCTCCTCCCTCCGCCGGCGAACCCCCCCTCCGCCGGCGAGCTCCCCTCCCCCCACCCCTCCTCCCTCCGCCGGCGAGCGTCCGCCCCCACCACCGGAGAGAGAGGGGGGGAGAGTGAGGGAGGGGCAAAATCGTCTTTTTAGACGATTTTTAATAGAGGTGGGGTGTTTTTAGCATTTTTGTAACATTTTGGGTTTTTCGAATCATGGAGTCTTTAATTGTATTTTCGTAACATCTAAGGGGGGTTTAGTTGCACTTTACCCCATTTTTCTTCGATAAGGAAAGGGAAGTTCTTTTTTTGTGTGTTTGGTAGTAAGGATGGAAAATATAAGAGATACATTTTCTTTTGTTTGGTATGAAAGAAAAAATGGAAGGAAAAAAAGTAAAAAATATAGATTTACCAATTATACCCTCAACTAAAAATACTTATTTACCATTTGACTTCATAAATAATTTTTAAATAATACATTCATATGGGGATATAATTGTTAATTAATACAATCCTCCACTTTTCTTTCCACTTTTTCTTCCACTTTGGGGGGATTTGATTTCTTAGGTGATGAGGGAAAAGTAATCCCTCCACTTTTCCTTCCTTCCTATTTTTCTTCCATACCAAACAAGAGAAAATGAATATTTTCCTTCACTTTTTTCTCCTCTATTTTTCTTCCTTCCACTTTTTCCTCCTACCAAACACACCCTTGGAAAAATAATTTCCAATAAAATAGAAAATATGGGAGAAAATGATATATAAATATTCACTTTTCCCCTCCCACCTTATGGATTCACCTTGTGGCTTATTTGGTGGTAAGAAAGTGTAGGCAAGTGTTGATTTGAAAAACGAAAAAGGAGAAATTTTGATTTACCTCCTACTTGATTTACCATATTTTATGGTGTACGTCACTGTTTTGTAAACATGTACAGTAACTCCCAATTTAAACGGAATCCGTCAAAAAATATTTTTTTTGACAAAATGCCCTTGTCTTGTCACGCCCCAGAACCAGAATACCGGAGAGCGGGAGAGTGACTCAGCCAGCTACGTATTACGGGTAGATGAATACCGTATAATACGATCAATGCTGTCTAAAAGACGAGGGGGTGCATACTACATGAAAGTCTCACTAGGGTTACTCAACATCTATTGTCTCAATCATTCAAACAAGAAGCAATAATAGAGAACATGTAAGATAAAGCAGTAAGGCATCCCAAACGCTCAGTCAAAATATTCTTGAGATCTAGCTGTACATAACATAGCCAGATGATACAGCAAGGTATACGCAATTGTTATCAGCTGCAGTCTGACTTAGTTACAATTATGTAAAAGTAAGTGCAAGACTATCCGACTAACATGTCGGTGCCAAGCGACAAAATGTAAAGTAAGTAGCAAAACGAGCAGAAAAGCAAGAAACCCACTCGTGTCCTCCTGCGATCATCTCTCTAGTATTGACCATCTTGGAGGTAGAAGTAAGCAGAGTCCTTGGAAACTGGCTCTAAATCTGGTCATGCAAAACCAGAGAGGTTAGACCTCTAATAGCAAGTACCACAAGGAAGCACGACATGAGAATTAAAACCAGTGATAAGAGTTAAGAATATAATAATAAGTCTTCGCTTGCTACTGGGGTTCACACAACATCACGACACTTCAAACCAACTTCCCAACCAAACAAGGACAGAAGTTGACCCGTCATGCCCTGACATTCTGATCATCTCGGTAGTTAGCAAAGTAAATACAGTATACAAGCAAATCAATTTAAACGGCCATTCAACTACTACGGCTTGCTACTGTAAGTTCCAAGTTATCCTGAAAATATGCAATAAGGATTCCTCAGTTCTTACTATGTACAAGCAAGGCTAGTCTACCCAATCAATCAATTGCGCTAATCAAGAATTAGACGAGTCCCAGCGGGACGCCCGTCATCAATATACAATAAATAATATAAGCAGATACCGCTCCCTGCCCGTTTGGAAGATTTGCAGTATCTGTGGGAACCCGCCGGCATGTCGGAACACTAATTGTCCCAAGGATGGCTGCCATGTAAGAACTCGGGAATCCATTCTCTCCATGCAATCGTTATTTTTATTTAACTTAGTAGTCCCTATGTTAATTGAAATCCCATGCCGTGGATCATGGTCATTCAGAATGAGTACTTTCTTATAAAGTACGATATGCACAACTCTACAACGATGCCCGTGCGGTTAGGTTGTAGGTCTTACATAGCATAATGCAACAATCAAACCTAGCCACGGAATAATCATGCCTTGATAAGGTACACATGCTGCTTTGTAGAAAATAAATTGAAATCTGTACGTGTCCATATGCCAATGTTCGGGATCGGCTAGTCGATTGCAATGGTTCATGTTAATATGAACGTGTCGCATTCAATTTCAATAAGACGACTAGCCAGTCTCTTAGTTCCAACTAGGAACGCATGATTAATCATTTAGTCAAGGTAAGAATCAATGTCAATTCGTGCCGAGGCATGAAAGTCAAACTAGTATTTAGTATGGTCGAGTCTATAACTCTCAGGGTTAAGTTTCAGTCATTCTGGGTATCCACGAACCAAATCGAGACACATGGTACATTCCACACGACAACATGTATTAACAATATTAACATATCATGATTATATCAAGTTTATGACAAAAGGCGTAAGGATATAATAAGGGTGCCATGTACGCCAAAGGAGTACGTTCAATAAATTACGCTAAGCCAGAAGAGTACGCTCAATGAAATATGCTTAAAGGAAATTTACGCGTGAGGGAAATAAAGCTTACGCGTAAAAAGAATACGCTCAATAAAGGAATAAAGTTGCGCGTAAAAACTCGTCTCACGCCAAGCCAGAATAGTACGCGTAAAATAGAGTTACGCATAAAAAGTGATGTTACGCGTGAAACATTGTTCGCGTAAAGAGTCAAGTTTACGCATGGATCTGGTATACGTAAAAAGTAACGTTACGCGTGAAACATTGTACGCATAAAGGGTATAGTTACGCACGAAACATTGCACGCGTAAAAGTATCGTTACGCGTGAAAGTATATTATGCGTAAAGGAATACGCGTAAGTGAATGTCATTACGCGTAAAAGAATACGCCAAGCCAGAATAGACTTGCGTAAAACCAGATTCATGCTGACACGAATGATCGTGGGCGTAGAGCTCGATATTACGCTGACACGCAAAAATATGGGCGTAAAGCTGTATAATACGCGAGCACGTATAAACGTGGGCGTAAAGAATTACCAGGACTCTAAATTCATGAGACCTTCAGTTTAAACATGAGCGTAAAGAACCTCAACAACCAGGAATGATCAAACTTGAAAATAAGGGATTTTGACAGATCAAAACCCCCAAAAATTCAAAAATGGCAAGTTTCTAGATCTACAAAAATAAAACTTTCAAATGCAAAAATGTCAAGTTCTAAACTCTCTTAGAATCACGAGAGGAAGATAATTGATCCATAAAAATGGATTCTCATGTGGAAGCAAGATGTACTTGCCTAAGCTCTTGGCAGGTGGAGAGTTATGAGGAAGAAGAAGAGTAAATGAGAAGGAGAAGTAATGAAGAAAGAGAAAAGGGGTTGGGGCTTTAAATGGAGATGACGTTAGGTAGGGGAGTTGGGTTCGGTTCACGATGGACCATCAAAAATTCGAAAATAAACCAACCCAAGCTGAACCCAAGAGCAAAGCAAAAGCAGAAAAATAAAATACAAAAAAATAATTAGCATAAAATTAAAGAAATTAAATACAGAACAATTGCATGATAAATATTAAATAAATGCATTCAAGCAGTACACGTATTAAAATACGTATTCTGGGAACGGGGAGTGACATGTCTCCTTCATCTTTCCCCTCAACCCCCCTTCCGCGGCCACCGCCCCTGCTCCCCCCTTTCTGCCTCCGTCATACGCGCCCCTGCTCCCCCCTCGCCTCTGCCTCCGCTCCCTCCTCCTGCGGCCACCTCCCCCGCTCCCCCCTTCCCGCCTCCGCCGTGCGCTCCCCTGCTCCCTCCTCATCGCCTTCGCCTCCGCTGTAACGACCATGATTCGTATTACGTATTCTGGTATACGTGTACGTATATTGCATGTCTCATTGCATGATTTATCTTGGCATTTCTCTTGCTTGGTTCGGCTTGGGTGGCTTGGTTCGGCTTGGCTTGGTTTTCATATGGACCAACCCCCACCTACCCCCTCACCCTTCCTTTATTAGCCGCCCACTTTTCTCTCTCTCCTCATTACTTCTTTTTATTAACTCTTCTTCTTCCTCACCATTACTCTCTTCCACCTAACAGAAGGTTTAGGCAAGTACAACTTGTTTCATGGAGGAACCCAAGTTTTATTGTCCATTTTCTTCTCCACAAGATTCTAAGTCACTTTAGTACTTAGCATTTTCGAATTCCATGGCTCATTTCATGTAGATCTAAGTTTTTAGTATTTTGATCCTTTTGGTTTTGATCTTCCAAACTGGCTTGTTTTCAAAAATTAAGAGTTCCATGTAGTAGGCCTCCTGATTTTACGCAAGTTTGGTTTTGAGATGGCCGAATTTCACCAAATCTTGGCCGAGATGGAGTTCCTCGAGTTCCTGAGCTTTACGCATACTTGTCTTGGCCATGGGGAGAAGACGAAGTTTTACACCCATGTTTTACGTGTCAGCATGTTATTTCAGCATTTTTACGCACACGTATTTTGCGTGTCAGCGTATTCCGTTCTACGCTGAGTTTTATTCGATTTTACGCTCGGGGCCTTCCCGATCGCGTAAAATCGTGCTCGCGTAAAACTCTATCTTGAGCAGACTCTCGCGTGCGTAGAGTCTTGCTCGAGTATTTCTCTCGCGTAGAGTTTCACTCGCGTAGACTTGGCTCGAGTAGATTCTTGCGTGCGTAGAATCTCGCTCGGGTGTTCGTGCGCGTAGAGTTCTACTCGCGTAGAATTCTTACGCGCGTGTAATTACGCTTGCGTATAGCCCGACTAGCGTAGAACCCCACCCATGCGCATCTTTGCTCGCGTAGAGCTATCTCTCCCTTGCTCTCACCAGCGTAGAGCCGCTTTACGCTTGAGGCCCTCGGCCTAGCGTAGAGTCTCACTCACGTAGAGCCTTGAGCCCTTTTGTACCCGATTGTCTTTTATGCCTTGAACTATTTATGAATTGACAAGCACGAATTGATTGATATGACTGGGCTAATAATTGTACATGGCATGGTATGGCAAGTAGCTGACATGACGTGATATAACAAGATATGACAAGTACGCACGATGGTAACTATTGAAAGCTGTTGCGATGGCTCGCATAACATGACTATAATAAATGGCTTGAACACCGTGGACGATTGTGTTTGTACAAATGAACCAGCATTATCTTGCATCATGTCTAGGACAGGGAACCCCTGAATACCACGGTCAGGGGTACCTATTGAAATTGACTAAGGCTAACAACTAGAGAATTCCAGTAGACATGGGGAGATTTCCCAGCTACAGGCAATCCCGTTATCTGGGCTCCCCATCATGGGATTTGTAGCCTACCGTCGAGTAGGGCACATTTCCAGCACACTGTCATGTGTTGCACCCACCAAACTACTTAAGGGTACATGCGTTTCTTGGACGATGTACCCACATGAATTCAATTCCCTAATTGCGTCTGGATAACCTGGATGGTCTGCAGGGCTTGTGGCTGTTGGAATAATCTCATTGCATCTTGCTAGTAACTAGGCCTGTGATAACCCTAGTTAGTTAAAGTATCAAGCCGTACTCATTGCTTGGCCGTGATTGGATGGAGTTTAGCCCAGCTTAGTCTTGTCCTGATCATGTACAAGATTGTAACATGACCTGATTTTCTGTGCCTTACTTATCGATAAATGATGAGAAACCAAGTTCCGTTCAGATGAAGAGTTACAACCCCGGTCCTTGTTTGGTTTAAGGGTTGTAACTTGGTTATCTGAATAGTTCCATGGCTATCTTATCATATATCGTCATGATTGCTTATGCGTGTCTTAACAATAATGATCAGGGGACCAGTTCTGTTCAGGCGAAGGGTTACAACCCCGGTCCTTGTTTGGTTTATGGGTTGTAACCTGGCTCCCGGAGCAGTTCTTTATCCTCTCCTCGTTTATTGTCCTATTACACCCCATGTCATGCTCGTCATGTTTTACAAGATTGTGACATGACATGATTACCTATGCTTGCCTTAACAATAAAGATCAGGGGCAAGGTTCTGTTCAGGCGAAGGGTTACAACCCCGGTCCTTATTTGGTTTAAGGGTTGTAACCTGGCTCCCGGAGCAGTTCTTTATCCTCTCTTCGTTTATTATCTTATTTCACCCTATGTCAAGCTCATCATGTTTTACTTTACCAACAGTATTTGAGACGGATTTCTATTCAGGTGAAGGGTTGCAACCCCGGTCCTTGTTTGGTTTAAGGGTTGCGACCTGGCTACTTGAATGGTTTCCTCGTACTCAATTCACTATTGTTGTCCTTATTATTATCAGTTTCTTTTATAATTGTCTTAAATATTCTTTTATGATATGCTGGTTTTAGTTCCTAAGTAAAGCCTCCTTTGTGGCACTTGCTCTTTCTGGGGTCTGACCCAGATGGTTTTGTATGGCCAGATATCGAAGCAGCTCCAGAGGATCTACCTACCTTCCAGCCAGATGGTGACCACCAGGCGTAACCCTGGCAACGAGTGGGTTTACTTTTGGCTCTCCCACTCTATTATAAAATTATTCTTTTGAGGCGTTTAGCCGGCGAGCACGTGTTAGCTCGTATTGCACCTTTATTTATTATCCGCCTACGGGCTGTAACATGATTGGCAAATCCTAGGGTTGATCATGTATGACTGAAACTCTTGCTAGTCTTGACGTTTTGTACGACTAGCTTCATGATCATCCGAATATATAATATATGGGACGCCTTGCTATTATATATTTGGTGCTCTGACATCTTGTAACTGTTATTACTTGCTTGAGATTGAGACAATAGGTTTGTTCATGACCATAGGAGACTGATGGCTTGTAGTTGAACCTCATGTATCTAGACAGCCGTGACCGTATAGCGAGGTGGGTTGCACTTCAATATACGTAGCTGGCTATGTACGCCCCCGCTCTCCAGTATTCTGGTTCTGGGGCGTTACATCCGCTCCCCTCCCCCGCCTCCGCTCCCTCCTCCCTGCCTCCGGCGGCAGCAGCAGCAACGGCGGCAGAAGCAGCACGACGAAGATGTAGAGTTATTAAACACCCCATACTTAACTCTCCCTCCAATCCAAACAAGATTATATGTATTGACTCTACTTTTTCTCACTCTACTCCCCCTCATTTAACCCCACTTAACCCCGCTTATTTTTTCCTCTCAATCCAAGCAAACCTTAAAAGTTATTTGATTGGAGGAATTGAAAAATATAAAAGTGGAGGGAAAAAATTTCGTTGTTTGGATGGTTGTTGAAAGTGGATGTTGGTTGGAGATATGGTAACCCTCGGTATAGTTATCATCATACATTGCTTGAATGGTTAGTCGAAGATATTGCAATATAAATTTTATGAAAAATTTACTGATTATTACAATTGACATATAATTACTTAATGTAAATTTTCTAAAGAAAATTATCATAAAGAACAAAAGTTATAGTTCCAAATTTAAAGTAGAAACATAAAAAAAACAAATTATTTAGTTCATTACAGAGGACTCATCAAATACTCTCTCTTTCTCATTTATCACCCCTACATTTTCTTTCCCACCAAACTTCTCTCTCTCCTCTGCTTCAATGGACAAGAAAAGAAGCTTCCTACCAAACTTCTCTCTCCTCTGCTTCTACAGACAAAAAAGAAGCAGACGACGATGACGTCGAGAAGTCCACCATCGATTCACTAGAAATGAAGCGGACCTGTTCGAGATCCTCGAGTCAGAACCCGACAGGGATGGGTTGGACCCTGATGCAGCTGTCGACGACCTCGACTCTGTCATAAGGAGCTTCGAGGAAGAAATTGCTACTACGGTCCCCTTTGATCCGGTCTCAATCCTGACTTCGGACTCGTACCAGAGCGGGTCGGATCTCGGCTTCCTTCTAGAAGCCTCTGAGAATGAGCTCAGGCTTCCTCCGGCCGAGAGTTTCGACTGCGAAGGCTGTATACGATTCTTCTCTCTCCACAATTTTTATAGTACAGTCGATGGCGAGAGGGTCGGTAGTTCAAGGGAAAAAATTGGCTTAATTGCAACTTGATACCCTTAACTATTACCGTTTTTCAATTTGATACCCTAAAACTTTTTTTTTAATTTGATATTCTGAAACTTTTGTCACGCCCCAGAACCAGAATACTGGAGAGTGGGGGCAGACATAGCCAGCTACGTATATGAAATGGAATCCATCTCGCTATACGGTTACGGCTGTCTAGGATACATGAGGGTTTATCTATAAGCCAGCAGTCTCTTAAGGTCATGAACAGCCTATTGTCTCAATCACAAGCAAATAAGTAAAAGTTACAAGATGTATGATCATTAAATATACAATAATAAGGCGTCCCAAATATTATATATTCAGCTGATCATGAAGCTAGTCGTTACAAAATGTTAGGACTAGCAAGAGTTTAGTCATACATGATCAACCCTTGGATCTGTTAATCATGTTACAGTCCGTAGGCAGACAGTAAGTAAATACAATCGAGCTAAACAGGTGCTCGTCGGCTAAACGCCTCAAAAGAATATTTTTACAATAGAGTGGGGAGAGCCAAAAATAACCCACTCGTTGCCAGGGTTCCGTCTAGTGGCCACCATCTGGCTGGAAGGTCGGTAGATCCTCTGGAGCTGCTCCGAAATCTGGCCACACAAAACCAGCTGGGTCAGACCCCAGAAAGAGCAAGTGCCACAAAGGAGGCTTCACTTAAGAACTAAAACCAGCAATTAGCACAGGAATATAAATATAAATAAAAATAAGGACTGGAATAAAAGGAAACATATCAGGATGATATACGACGAGATAACCATGGAACTATTCAGATAGTCAGGTTACAACCCGTAAACCAAACAAGGACCGGGGTTGTAACCCTTCCTCTGAACGGAGCTTGGTTTCTCACCATTTATCGGTAAAAATAAATACAGGCATTCAGGTCGTGCAGCAATCTGGAACAGGATCAGGGTAAGACTAGACTGGTTAGACTCCATCCAATCATTTCACGGCCAAGCAAGAACTACGGCTTGATACTTTAACTAACTAGGGTTATCACAGGCCTAATTACTAGCAAGATGCAGTGAGATTATTCCACAGCCACAAGCCCTGCAGACCATCCAGGTTCCCCGGGTTAAAAAGATTAGAGTTAAATTCAGGTGGGTACATCGTTCAGGAAATGAATGTACCCTTAGGTAGTTTGAAGGGTGCAACACATGACAGTGTGCTGGAAATGTGCCCTACTCGACGGCAGGCTACAGATCCCAAGGCGTGCCCAGGTAACGGGATTGCCTGTAGCTGGGAAATCTCTTCATGACTAATGTGTTAATCTAGTTATTAACCTTAGTCCATTTCAATAGGTACTCCTGACCGTGGTACTCAGGAGCTCCCTCCCTAGACATGATGCAAGACAGGACTGGTTTATTTGTACACGCACAATCGCCCACGGTGTCCATGTTATTATACAGGTCATGTCATGTCAGGTAGCCGTCGCAACAGCTTATCAAGATATAACATGTCAGGTCATCATGTCAAGTGTACGAGTCAGGAGTGCGCCACGACGGGCCACTATCCGGTCATGTCAGGTCATTATGTCAGGAGTGCACCACTACGGGTCACTATCGTGTCATGCTCAATTATCAATTCCAAACATATCAAGTAAATTCATGATTATCAAGTTCAGGACAAAAGGCGTAAGGGTATAAAATGGACGTTAAATATCTAACAAAATATCAATATACAGGGCTATAGAAGATCAAGGGTAATCAGGCTACGCTCAAGCCAGGCTACGCTCAGGCTAGCGTACGCTCAGGACTGCGTACCAAAGGATCCATATACTTCCAATGGGAAGCGTACGCAAGGGTCAGCGTACACAAGGGCACGCTCAAGCTACAGGTCAGCGTACGCTCAAGCTAGCGTACGCTCAAGACTGCGTACGCTCGAGCTAGCGTACGAAAGGGCCAGCGTACGCCTTGCTCGCTTAAGCTAGCGTACCAAGGCACACGTACGCTCAAGCTAGCGTACGCTCAAGACTGCGTACCAACAGGCAGCGTATTAAGGTGAGCGTACGCTCACTAAAGAGCAGCGTACGAAAGCTAGCGTACGAAAGCTAAAAAGCTAGCTCACTGGTCACTGTCTTCTCCAAATGGCAAGAACAGCAAGAACTCTAAGGTTGAATCTAAGCTTCAATTGTCTAATCTTGGTCAAAACAAGTCCGAATCCAACTTTCCAAAGGTCAAAATTGGGTAGAATAAAATTCTCTAAAACATGGAACCATCAAAACTTGAAAACAAGCAAGTTTGATAGATCAAAACACCAAAAATCCGAAAATAGCAAAACTCTAGATCTACAAGAATTAAAGCCTCAAAATAGAAAATGACAAGTTCTAATGTGGTTTAAAATCATAAGGAGAAGCTAATGAAACCATCAAAAGGAGTTCTCTTGTGGAAGCAAGTTGCACTTGCCTATGGTGTTCTTGGTTGGTGGAGAAGAGTAATGGTAGGGGAAGGAGAAGTAAATGAGAATTATGGAGGAGAGAGAAGGTTGGTGGGGATAATAAAGAGGGAGGTTGTGGTGGAAATGAAGGAGAAGCATAGGCTAAGGTGTTCCCCCCTTGGCCCATGATGAACCAAGCATTGGGCCGGCCGAACCAAGCCAACCCAAACCGAGAGTTAAACCAAGCCGAGAGCTAAACAAGGAATAATACAAGAAAAGACACGTACACGTTTTTCCAAAATACGTAATACGAACCACAGGCATTACAACTCTACCCACCTTAAAAGAATTTCGTCCTCGGAATTTAATTAAGAGGCTAGAGGGACAAGAACAAGCTACACTATTCACAGGCAATTATACTAGGCAATCAATCAATCATGCAAGCAAGGAATTGATGGCATGAGGCATAAGAAAGACATTATACCTCACGAGTCAAACAAGTCGGGATATCGCGATCGGATATCATCCTCACGCTCCCACGTTGACTCACCCAAAGAGTGATGACCCCAAGCAACTCGGACTAACTTGATAGTCTTGTTCTTGAGGATCTTCTCTCTCCGATCCAATATAGACACGGGCCTCTCCTCATACAAAAGGTTGGTACCAACAACCAATTCCGAATGATCCAGGATGTGGCTCGGGTCCGGGATGTACCGTCGTAATTGGGATACATGGAACACGTCATGCACCTCGCTTAGCGACGACGGAAGAGCGAGACGATAGGATACATCTCCTACTCGCTCCAGAATGTCAAACGGTCCTATATACCTAGGACTAAGCTTGCCCCGTACGCCGAAACGAATGACGCCACGGTTAGGCGAAATCCTCATAAATACATGATCGCCGACCGAAAACTCGAGAGGGCACCGATGAGAATCGGCCCAATGGCGCTGGCGATCTTGGGCAACTCGAAGATGGTCTCTGACTCGCCTGACCACTTCAACTGTCTGGGCAATCATTTCTGGACCGAGCATCTGTCTCTCTCCAACATCATCCCAGGCTAGCGGGAATCTGTACTTCCTACCATACAGTGCCTCGAACGGTGCCATCTGGATACTGGCCTAGAAACTATTGTTGTATGAGAATTCCACCAGGTACAAATGATCTTCCCATGAACCACCGAAGTCAAGTGTGCAAGACCGCAACATGTCTTCAAGAGTCTGGATCGTGCGCTCCGACTGGCCATCTGTCTGCGGGTGATATGCTGAACTGAACTGGAGATGAGTCCCCAAACTCTCTTGCAAGCTACGCCAAAAGTGCGACGTAAACCTTGAATCTCGGTCCGAGGTGATACTGACTGGGACACCGTGCAATATGACAATCTGCCTGAGGTACGTCTCTGCTAGCTGAGCCGTCGACTGACCAACTCTGAACGGGAGAAAGTGCGCTACCTTGGTAAGCCTATCCACAATGACCCAAATAACATCTCTACTAGCTAGGGATCTAGGTAATCCAGTCACGAAATCTATGGTCATATGCTCCCACTTCCATTCTGGAATCGGTAAGGGCTGAAGAAGTCCAGCCGGTCTCTGATGTTCGGCCTTAACCTGTTGGCAAACCAAATACCGAGAGACAAACCGAGCTATCTCTCGCTTCATGCCATTCCACCAGAAGTGCTGACGAATATCACGGTACATCTTCGTACTGCCAGGATGGATGGAATACTGAGAACTGTACGCCTCTGACATGATCTCCTGTCTGATATCTCCACTGGGTACACAAAGACGCTTACCATGCCTAAGTGTACCATCCTCATGAATACATAACTCTGGTCTTTGTCCTGCTTCACACTCTGCTCTGAGTCGCTGAAGCTTGGAATCTGCCGACTGCGCCATCCGGATCCTCTCGACTATAGTGGACTGAACTTGCATGCTGGCCATCAATGCCACACTGGAAGGGAGAACAACTTCAATACCCATCTTCTGAAGATCTGTTAACAGCTCTGGTTGCGCTGTTAGGAAATAAGCTCCGGCTCTCCTACTCAATGCATCTGCTACGACATTGGCCTTCCCAGGATGATACTGTAAGCTGACATCATAATCCACAAGAAGCTCCAGCCACCTCCTCTGACGCATGTTAAGATCCTTCTGGGTGAAAACATACTTCAGGCTCTTGTGGTCGGTAAAAATCTCTGCCCTATCTCCGTACAAGTAGTGCCTCCACAACTTAAGTGCAAACACCACTGCTGCCAGCTCCAAGTCATGGGTTGGGTAATTCCTCTCATGATCACGAAGTTGTCGTGACGCATAAGCTATCACCTTCCTATGCTGCATCAGAACACATCCTAAACCTCTGCCTGAAGCATCACAGTATACTGAGAATCCTCCGGTCCCATCTGGAAGCGTGAGAATAGGAGCTGTTATCAGGCCTCGCTTCAACTGTTCAAAAGAACTCTGACACTCTGCTGTCCAAGCAAACTGTGCATCCTTGCGGATCAACTGCGTCAATGGCGCTGAAATCCGAGCTAAGTCTGAAACAAACCGTCGGTAATAGCCGGCCAATCCAAGAAAACTACGAACCTCTGCAACGGTGCTGGGCACTGGCCATGACTCAATAGCCACAATCTTCTGGGGATCCACTACTACTCCTTCTCGAGTGATGATATGACCCAAGTACGAAATACGATCGAGCCAGAACTCACATTTACTGAACTTGGCATATAACTGGTGCTCCCTGAGAGTCTGAAGAACCATACGAAGATGTTGCTCATGCTCCGCCTCACTCTTGCTGTAGACCAGAATGTCATCCAAGAACACAATCACAAACTGATCCAAGTAATGCATGAAGATGCGATTCATGAGGTCCATGAATACTGCCGGCGCATTGGTCGCCCCAAAAGGCATAACAAGGAACTCCCAATGCCTATATCTCGATCTAAAAGCTGTCTTCGGGATGTCCTGCTCTCTGACTCTGATCTGATGATAACCTGAGCGCAAATCAATCTTCGAGAATACTGAAGCTCCCTTGAGTTGATCAAACAAGTCATCTATCCTCGGAAGAGGGTATCTGTTCTTGATTGTCACTGAGTTCAAGGTACGATAATCAACACATAACCTGGACGTACCATCCTTCTTTCTCAAAAGAAGCATCGGGGCTCCCCAAGGCGATCCACTAGCACGAATGAATCCCTTGGTTCTGAGTTCTTCAATCATCTTGTACAATATCTCCAACTCTGACGGCGCCATCCTGTAGACTCTCTCTGACACTGGGGCTGTCCCGGGAATCAAGTCTATAGTGAACTCGATCTCCCGCTCCGGAGGCATACCTGGAAGCTCTTCTGGGAAAACATCTGAAAACTCCTCGACTATCCTGGGCAACTGAACTGCTGCTACTGCCATCCGTAATATCGGAGGAGAAGGCTCAACCTCGCCTCGAGAGAAAGAAAACTCTGGCTCTCCTGGAATGCTAAAAACAATTCTACCAATATGGCAGTCTATCCTAGCATACTGGTTCCTCAACCAATCCATCCCTAAGACCACATCATAATCGGCCATCGGGAACTCTATCAATCTAGCGGAGAATTCTCTACCGCTAACTACGATCCGACACGAGGAAAACACTCTATCTACTCCCATAAGTCCGTTACCAGTAAGTATATTGAGCCTTACTGATAATGACTCGGGCTCCAATCCTACCCGTGTCGCGAATCGTGCAGACATAAAAGAATACGATGTACCAGAATCAAATAAAGCTGAAGCTGGAAAGGAGTTGACGAGAATAGTACCTGCCACTACCTCACCTGGTGCCAACTCTTCCTCCACGGTCATCACCATAGCCTGACCGTGCCCTCGGGGTGCTGGTCCCCTCTGCTGAAACCCTCGCTGCCTACTCTGACTCAAGGCCTGGGCTTGTGCATACTGCTGGGGGCTATGTTGCTGAAATGTCTGGGACTGAGGCGGCAAGGGCCTCGGCAATGGATACTGCTGCTGCTGGACCGGAGCTGGTCCTCTCACCGAAGAGCTAGAAAGGTTGGACGATGATGAACCACCCCTGTTCGGGCAGGATCCAACCCTATGGTCTGGTGCTCCACAAGCCAGACACAATCCCTGTGCCCTGCGACATTCTGCCACCACATGGCCTGGCTTTCCACAATAAGAACAACCCACTGCGGAAGATTGCTTCTGCTTCTGCTGCTGCTGAGGGTGCGTCGGAGTGGAATGCTGAACCGACATCACTGAGGCCGCTCGCCTCGGAGCTCCAATAGTCAAAGCCCTGGCTGCCGGGGCCGGTGCTGAAGACTGATTCATCTGGCCGTGAGTTCTCTTCCGACCCCCGGTCCTATCCACAATCCTCTGGGAGGTATACTCATGCCTCTAGGCTGCTCTCAAGACTGCATCAAAAGTCTGATGCTCAAACTGCTCAACTGCCAACAAGATCTCCAAGTGAAGTCCCTGCTGGAACTGCTGGGCTCTATCATACTCGGTTGCCACCAAAGTGGGAGCAAACCGACTGAGTCTGGAAAATTCGGCCGCATATCCGTCGACCGTCCTGTCTCCTTGCTTCAGATTGGTAAACCTCGTCTGCAGATCATACCGAGCCACGGCATCGAAATACTTGGTCTGGAATTTCTCTCTGAATACTGCCCAAGCAATGGGGGCTACTAATCCAACGGCCTGCGCTGCCCACCAGCTGCGGGCAAGATCTAACAACTGCAGGCGCACAACGGCCACCTTCTCGTTCTCTGGAGTCCTGGCTGCTTCTAGAATCACCTCAGTGTCCTGAAGCCAAGCATCTGCCGTGATAGCATCTTCACTACCATCGAAGAATGGAGGGTTCAAGCGCTTGAAGCTGTTGGCCGCGCTGTTTCCCGGATGACCACCTCTAGTCAAAGCATCCGCCACTGCCTGTTGCAAGGCATCTCCACGACGATCTTGAGAAGCTATCAAGGTCCTGACGAGACCTACCAAAGTGCCATCATCAGGCTCAGCAGGCTGAACTGGCTGGACTGGTGGTTCTCCATCAGAGGGCACGACTCTGGAAGCTACTCCGGAATGCTGGACTTGATCTCCAGGTTGCTGCCGGTCCGCGGGAGGTGCTCCGTCTTGCTGATCGGCCGGGTCAGGTACTATGCCGCTGAAGAAGACGACATAGAAAACAATAAGGAAGGACCAGGACAGAGCAACGATACAAGCATATGATCAGGACAAGAATCCAAGGATTCAGAAGATACGAGCAGAGATCAAGGACGAATACTGATTGAGACATCTATTCGGTAAACCCTCACATATCTTGATTTACAAGACCTGCATGGGCCACCACTTAAACCATGTCACGCCCCAGAACCAGAATACTGGAGAGCGGGGGCAGACATAGCCAGCTACGTATATGAAATGGAATCCATCTCGCTATACGGTCACGGCTGTCTAGGATACATGAGGGTTTATCTATAAGCCAGCAGTCTCTTAAGGTCATGAACAGCCTATTGTCTCAATCACAAGCAAGTAAGTAAAAGTTACAAGATGTATGATCATTAAATATACAATAATAAGGCGTCCCAAATATTACATATTCAGCTGATCATGAAGCTAGTCGTTACAAAATGTTAGGACTAGCAAGAGTTTAGTCATACATGATCAACCCTATGATCTGTTAATCATGTTACAGCCCGTAGGCAGACAGTAAGTAAATACAATCGAGCTAAATAGGTGCTCGTCGGCTAAACGCCTCAAAAGAATATTTTTACAATAGAGTGGGGAGAGCCAAAAATAACCCACTCGTTTCCAGGGTTCCGTCTAGTGGCCACCATCTGGCTGGAAGGTCGGTAGATCCTCTGGAGCTGCTCCAAAATCTGGCCACACAAAACCAGCTGGGTCAGACCCCAGAAAGAGCAAGTGCCACAAAGGAGGCTTCACTTAAGAACTAAAACTAGCAATTAGCACAGGAATATAAATATAAATAAAAATAAGGACTGGAATAAAAGGAAACATATCAGGATGATATACGACGAGATAACCATGGAACTATTCAGATAGCCAGGTTACAACCCGTAAACCAAACAAGGACCGGGGTTGTAACCCTTCGTCTGAACGGAGCTTGGTTTCTCACCATTTATCGGTAAAAATAAATACAGGCATTCAGGTCGTGCAGCAATCTGGAACAGGATCAGGGTAAGACTAGACTGGTTAGACTCCATCCAATCATTTTACGGCCAAGCAAGAACTACGGCTTGATACTTTAACTAACTAGGGTTATCACAGACCTAATTACTAGCAAGATGCAGTGAGATTATTCCACAGCCACAAGCCCTGCAGACCATCCAGGTTCCCCGGGTTAAAAAGATTAGAGTTAAATTCAGGTGGGTACATCGTTCAGGAAACGAATGTACCCTTAGGTAGCTTGAAGGGTGCAACACATGACAGTGTGCTGGAAATGTGCCCTACTCGACGACAGGCTACAGATCCCAAGACGTGCCCAGGTAACGGGATTGCCTGTAGCTGGAAAATCTCTTCATGACTAATGTGTTAATCTAGTTATTAACCTTAGTCCATTTCAATAGGTAATCCTGACCGTGGTACTCAGGAGCTCCCTCCCTAGACATGATGCAAGACAGGACTGGTTTATTTGTACACGCACAATCGCCCACGGTGTCCATGTTATTATACAGGTCATGTCATGTCAGGTAGCCGTCGCAACAGCTTATCAAGATATAACATGTCAGGTCATCATGTCAAGTGTACGAGTCAGGAGTGCACCACGACGGGCCACTATCCGGTCATCTCAGGTCATTATGTCAGGAGTGCACCACTACGGGTCACTATCGTGTCATGCTCAATTATCAATTCCAAACATATCAAGTAAATTCATGATTATCAAGTTCAGGACAAAAGGCGTAAGGGTATAAAATGGACGTTAAATATCTAGTAAAATATCAATATACAGGGCTATAGAAGATCAAGGGTAATCAGGCTACGCTCAAGCCAGGCTACGCTCAGGCTAGCGTACGCTCAGGACTGCGTACCAAAGGATCCATACACTTCCAATGGGAAGCGTACGCAAGGGTCAGCGTACACAAGGGCACGCTCAAGCTACAGGTCAGCGTACGCTCAAGCTAGCGTACGCTCAAGACTGCGTACGCTCGAGCTAGCGTACGAAAGGGCCAGCGTACGCCTTGCTCGCTTAAGCTAGCGTACCAAGGCACGCGTACGCTCAAGCTAGCGTACGCTCAAGACTGCGTACCAACAGGCAGCGTATTAAGGTGAGCGTACGCTCACTAAAGAGCAGCGTACGAAAGCTAGCGTACGAAAGCTAAAAAGCTAGCTCACTGTTCACTGTCTTCTCCAAATGGTAAGAACAGCAAGAACTCTAAGGTTGAATCTAAGCTTCAATTGTCCAAATCTTGGTCAAAACAAGTCCGAATCCAACTTTCCAAAGGTCAAAATTGGGTAGAATAAAATTCTCTAAAACATGGAACCATCAAAACTTGAAAACAAGCAAGTTTGATAGATCAAAACACCAAAAATCCGAAAATAGCAAAACTCTAGATCTACAAGAATTAAAGCCTCAAAATAGAAAATGACAAGTTCTAATGTGGTTTAAAATCATAAGGAGAAGCTAATGAAACCATCAAAAGGAGTTCTCTTGTGGAAGCAAGTTGCACTTGCCTATGGTGTTCTTGGTTGGTGGAGAAGAGTAATGGTAGGGGAAGGAGAAGTAAATGAGAATTATGGAGGAGAGAGAAGGTTGGTGGAGATAATAAAGAGGGAGGTTGTGGTGGAAATGAAGGAGAAGCATAGGCTAAGGTGTTCCCCCCTTGGCCCATGATGAACCAAGCATTGGGCCGGCCGAACCAAGCCAACCCAAACCGAGAGTTAAACCAAGCCAAGATCTAAACAAGGAATAATACAAGAAAAGACATGTATACGTATTTCTAAAATACGTAATACGAACCACAGGCATTACAACTTTTTTCTCGAAAATACCCCTTACATCTCCCTCTTCCCCACCCATTCCACCATTACTGCCCCTTACCCCTCCTTCGGCCAACACCTGCCTCCTTCCGCCGTCGCCCCTCCCTCGGTCGCCCCCACCCTCCTCTCGCCGTCCCACCCCCTCCCCTCTCCCCCTCCCCTTCATGTCCCCACCCGCACCTCCACGCCCTCCTTCTACCGCCCATCTTTATTGTCACACACCGCCGGAGAGGATGGGAGGAGGCATCGATCGCCGGAGAGGGATGAGGGGAGGGCATCACCGGAGAAAGATGAGGTAGAGGGAGAGAGAGGGGGCAAGGGTATTTCTGAATTTTTTTTATTTTAGGGTATGTATTTGAAAAACGGTGATAGTTAAGGGTATCAAGTTGTTGAGTAAAAAAGTTTAGGATAGCAAGTTGAAAAATAGTGATAGTTGAGGGTATCAAGTTACAATTAAGCCCAAAAAAATTGAAGCTCTCTCTTTCCTCTGAAATGCATAGGAGTTTCCTTTTTTGTGTGGATGTCAAAAGTAAGAAAATGACGGGGGACAGGAACTGCGGCCTATCTTGTCACTTGCAAAATCATACTTTCAAGAGATCCGACCAAACAAAGGAACTGGAATGAGTTCAATGAGTTTCACCAAAAATTAGACACATCTGGCCCAGTTTCCTCCAACCAAATGGCCCCTTATTGTGTACTATTATAAATGGGCGTGCTTTGCACGATTATCCGAAAGACTACAATGATGTTGTAATCATTACTTAGAAAAACTCAATTTAGGAAGATGAAGTGACAGCTATTGTGATTATCTAGCTGCCCCATTTAACTTTAATAAATAGACATATACAAGGGCATATTTGGAAAGAAAAATTATACGGTCAGTCTGAACTTTTCCATTATATAGTAGTATAGATATTTATTAAGACTACTTAGGAAAACTAAAAGACTATTTAGAAAGATTAAACGACAATTCTCGTAATTACTTATTTGCCCCATTTAATAAACAATTTTAATGAGTAGACTTACACAAGGGTATATTTGAAAAGAAAATGTCACGACCCGCACCCGGATATCGGGCACGAGTACGCGGGCCACGTCCAGCCTACACCGCAGTATCGACGTTAGAACACTGTCAAGTACCCAAAAATATCTACAATATATAGATGATTTATAACGACAATATGTACTCCAATCACAAGCACCTAAGAAGATATGAATAAGAAGAGATAACAATATCACTAGAACAACTAGAAACTACAAAATGATCATATGAGACAAGAATGTATCGGAGACAAAACGATAACAAAAACTAAATCAAACTACCAGGCCTAGAACTCCCGGGAGACAACTCACGGTGAAAGAATATCGAGATCCGACTCAGCTAGCATCATCCTGTAATCCAATAATGTGGGGCATAACAATTCCTAAAATTGTCAACATATCCGGTCAGGATGAGAAGGAGTACATAAGCTAACAGCAGTTACAAATGAATTGACAAAGACTATAAGAGACAATTATAATGGAATACAAGATAAAATATCAAGACTGGAAATAAAATAGTACATGTGAAACTGGATATCATGTCAAGGTGTGAAATACTGGAATGTAAAGCAGTACAAGTGAACTGAATATCATGTCAGGATGTGAAATACTGGAATATAAGGCAGTACATGAATATCTGATGTACAATGTAAATATAAACAGTGCCTTGAGATATTATAGCGTTATGTGATCGGCTTGGGTCAGGATCAGGCTGTTCCATTTGGCCGGCTATAAATAGAAAATACATATGCGATCAGGCCGGCCACAATGGAAAGCTATGCACAGGAAGTATCAGGTCAGGCTACACCCTACATGCGGTGAGGGTGGAGCTATGCACGGGAAGTGACAGGAGGGGATATTGATCACATAACCTCTAATAACTCCCATCCTCGAATAGTATAGTGGATCCGAACATGACACATCATGACACGGGATTCAAAAGCAGGGGGCCAGCCCACTCCCAAATCAGTGTCTATACAAGTACAGGAAACAAGATCGAACAATGTACCCATATACCAGAAAATTCAAAAATAACATCTTATGACAGGATCCGACGTATACTAGTCCGTATATTATCGTGTCGAAAATCAAGTAAAATACTACAACTGAATCGGATATAGTAGATATCAAGACAATAAAACTATCAGAGAATGTACTCGCCTCATTTTAGTTGGAAGTCGACGTGCACGACACGAACGTGTCGACATGGAATATGTATGATGCTAAGCTCCGCAATATGGTCCCAAATGACGGCACATGCGATTCACTGAGTCCAAAAAAAGTTTAAATAGTCTAGTTTGATATATAACAGTCTAGAATCGGGATTTGGCACGATAATAGAGATGAGGAATAGGAAACGACTATAATAGTCGTGACTTACGATTTAAGGGAAAAAATAACTATAAATACATATCTATCTACAAATCATTTATAATATTTAGAAACTATAATTTTATTTACAAAATATTATTAGGTAATACTAGAAACCCAAAATCATTTAGAGTTTTACAAAACCATTTATATATATATATATATATATATATATATATATATAAAAGCTAATAATATGAATTTCAAGTTGTAGATTATTAAAATATCAAGTTGCACCTCGTTATTCGTACATCGAAACCTACGACACACAAATCGGAATAAGACGATCAATCGTAAGGTTAACAATCTTATCATAGCGATTCACATGGCCATCTTGTCAATTTCAGCGATGTGAGATAACTGGAATCGACTGATCTCAGTTTCGTTGCACTAATTCTGAAATACGAACATAATAAGAATTAATTATAACTAATAGTGATACATAAAAAAATAGCTACAGACGTTGTCGGATGATGAAAAAAATGTCACCAACGTGTCCAAAATAGTCAAATTAGCAAGGAGAGCCTACCCATAAGTCCAATTTGGACACAAAGCAAAAATATAATTTTGGGTCAAAATGATGTTCGTGTTGGACCCACTTTGCACCGAAACGTGTCAGGATAAAAGTCTACTAAATCTAACAAATTATATGTTT
This sequence comes from Iris pallida, assembly GCA_029216955.1. NCBI lineage: Eukaryota > Viridiplantae > Streptophyta > Magnoliopsida > Asparagales > Iridaceae > Iris > Iris pallida. Next base: position 28,068,161 of record JANAVB010014797.1, on the reverse strand, counting down.
ACGAATCCAGAATGATGATACGAACCCAATGGTATATCCGAAATTGGATTCCGATGAGTCGATCTCAAAATGGTCCATTGACCAGGACATTAGAATTTCAGCTTGCACGGAAATGCATGCCTGAGCCAAGGTCCACTAAATCTAGCAAAGTATATGTCAACGAGTCCATAATGATGATACGAACTCAACGGTATATCCAAAATCGGATTCCGATGAGCCGATCTCAAGATGGTCCGTTGACTCGGACTGTGGGGGCCTACCTTGCACCGAAATGCATACCAGGGCCCACGTCCTCCAAATCAAGTAAACTTTATATGAATTATGCCAAAATAATGCAACGAGTCTACTGGTGGTGTCAAAATTTGAATCTGGAGTCCCAGGTCCAAAATTAGAATTTTACAAGTTAAAATTTACGAATTCGGACGGTCAATTTTGGCGTCAAATTCAACCAATCAAATAAGCTCACAATGAAACGAAACTTGAGAGACAAAAAGATGGTTATACCAGCTGTGCACGGGAATCAGTAGCGCATCAAACGGAGCTGTAACGACAGAGATACGAGTCGACGAAGTTGGCTCCATAAAACTGTCCAAAATATACACAATTTAAATGGTCAACTTGGCGACCGGTTTTGATCTAACAAACGATCGAATTAACGGTTGAAACTTGAGAGGAGCGAATGGGTATATACCGAGATTATGATGGAGGAAAGATTTAGTCGATCCAACGATCGAATTGTCCAAAAAATACGTGCGAAGTCGCTGCCACGAAGTACATTTTCTGAATTCAAAATGTGCGCGTCACGATGGGATATGATAAAAATGTTAAAATCGTCATACTGTCGACACGACAAGCAGCCATTGGCCAAGGGGGTGGCACATGGATGGTCGTCGGTAACCAGGGGTAGCGCGGGTCGGTCGCTGGAGCCGTGGCCAGAAGTAGCATTCGCTGCTACGACAGCGAACAACTGTACACGTGTGCAGCATGGCGGCGCACGACCGATCGTGGGGCGCACGATGGGACGTACGGGTGGCTGGCCTGTGTTTATCGGGACTTGCCACGCGGGGTGGTGCACGAGGGAACGCACGTGAAGTGGTCACGGTGGTGCAGCGCCAGCGACGGTCGGCCACAATGTCAGCGACAGCAACGGCCATGGCAACATCTGCTGTACGGGGGCACGCAACTGTGCGGAGGTACAGCACAGCAGCGCTAAGGCGGTAGCAGCAGCAGCCATAGCTGCTCGTAATGTCAACAGCAGCAACCGTATGAGGCTGTCGGGGGCAGTTCAAGGAGGAGAAGGAAGGAATGAGGTGGTTATAGTGATGAGAGATGGTGTTGAAGATGGTAGTGAAGAAGAAGAGGAGAAGAATGGGCTGACGGCTATGGGTGTTTGGAAGAGAGAAAAGAGAAGTTGAGGAGGGGGAAGAAGATGTTGGCTGAGATGGAGGGGGATTTGAAGCTGTTGTTGTGTTTAAGGAGAAATGAGAGAGAAGAGAGGTTTGAGTGAAAAAGGGGGTGGATGTTGTATTATTAGAGAGAGAGAAATATCTCCATAAAAGTAGAAAGAGAAATACTTTTTGGGATTAGGGCCGTGTCCATATTTTGGGCCGACTAGTTTGGGTCGAAATGGTGTCCCCAATTCGAGTCGGAAATAAATATGACTCCGTGGGATGAATTAAGATTGGTTCTTGTGTCAGAAAAGTTGTGCGATAAAAATGAAGCAGAAGATGGTGCGTCTGAGTAGGACACGAAGGTCATGGGTGTAGGGTGTCTTGACTAGATCATGCATGTGAAGTTGGTTTTGAGAAAACAACTAGTCTTCTGCTCTAAATTAAAAATCATGGCAATGTGCATATGATAATCATAAATAAAAGTAGGAATGGTCAAATGATCTAAATTGATCCGAAAGTTGTGCGATGCAAATATAGTACAAGGAAACAAGTTTGAGTAGGACATGATATATCAAAATAAAGATAATCTTATCTACTACAAACTCATGAAGGAAGTTTTCAGAGATTGACATCTCTGATGCTTCATAAATCAAAATCACGAAAAAGAACATTTGATGATTAAAATAATTAAATAAAAATATTTATTGAAAATAATTCATTTAGAAAATTTTAAAATAAACCCTAAAATTCAGGGGGCTCACAGAAAAAATCCACGCTAAAGATGAACTTTTGAGCTACATATAGACATACAATAAGGAATTATACTAGTGTTTATACTAGGCCATCTCCAATTGGGTTTCTATCTCTCATATTTCTATGGCAGAATTTTTTTTTAGAAAATTTTCTTCCTTTCTATAATTTTTCATTCTACATGGTAATGATGTAGGATGAGAATTTCTATTAGGGTTTCTACATGTAGAAACTCTCATAGAAATTATGTATCTCTTATATTGGACCCTACTTTCAAACTAATTGAACTTTTTATTTTCTGCCACGAATAATAGAAATTGAGAACTATTGGAGAGTGTTGGTACAATTTTTATGTAGAAATGCTGTCAACTAGCATTGAAATTTCCTTATAGCAAAATGCCAAGTATGTGCAAACTCAATTTTAGAAATTTCAATTGGATAGCCTTAGGTTTACTATGCGAATGTAGCGATTTGGTTGCATATAATAACAAAATCCCAACGAAGAAAAGAATGTGAGAAAGTTAAATCGTAGATTTTGACCGTATGACAACACCCAATTATAAGGAATAGATAGGCGACTTGTAACTATCCACGTACAGGAATTCGTATATCAGAATTTTCATAGACAAATGTGCAAGTAAATATGCAAAAAAAAATATGCAAGTGGCCAATTACTAAAAAGGTAGACAAGCTAAAAGTAAAACCTAATGCATACAATCAAACCAAATCGTATTTCATATTTCTATTATTGGATTCTATCTCATTTTCGCTTGAGCTCTCAAAAGGGGGTGACAACATAGTTGGTAATTTAGTCACACATCACGTAGAGGTACGATCATGAGGTATAGATAATTAGAATTAATTCAAGCCTTACATGGAAATTCTCTTCTAAGGCATATTAGTCCAATCCAATATCGTACCTCATGGGACAACTTCGGTTTGGATCACACTGCGTTACAAACATAGTTACCGAGTTTGGCCTGAGTTCAGCCACTGGGGGGACAGTAGGTTGCTCGACTTGCTGGCTCGAAATAGCTGAGTTCGGCCCGAACTCGATTGTCGGCAAGCTGTACGGGATTTGGGGGTGTTTTATGCACCCTTGGATCACATCCAGTAGTCTAAATTTTTTGCGAATTTGAGGGGGTATATATTAGGTTTCGGCCCGAACTCGATTGTTGGCGAGCTGTACGAAATGTGGAGTATTTTATACATCATTGGATCACATCCATGGTCCTAATTTATTACGGGTTTGAGGGGTATATATTAGGTTTCTTATAACCCTAATCCAAGTAACAAAGAGGCAATTATTGGAGAGAGAGAGAGAGAGAGAGAGAGAAAAAAAAGAATGGGTTGACGGCTACTTCGAAGAGGGGATCATTTTTGGGTAGTTCTTTCTCGTTGTCTTCGTTCTTCGTGAGTCTGTAATCTATTATCTAATCCAAGGAGTTATGGTGATCCGTTTTGGATATGTGAGAAGCTTGTAAGGGATCGATGTATTTCTTATTCCAATAGTGAAGACTTTTCAAGGTTGGACTCCTATCGGTGATCCATTTTGGATCGATGAGAAGCTTGTAAGGAGTCGATGTATTTATTGTTTCAATAGTGGAGGCTTTTTAGTGTTGGACTCAAATCATCCCATGGTTTTCAGGGGTTGACTTCGATCATTTCAGGGTTTTCTACCCAAGTTCACCTCAGTCCGTTTACTAAATATCAGGCATAGATTATCCTGCTTGTATCTGCAACATTCGTTTCAAGGGGTCTGAGTCCCTTCAGTAAAGTTATTCCTAGGGTAAATCGATTCTAACTAAAATCCTCGATATAACAAGATCGATAAACATCCATCTGAACTATTCTCCTAGTTTCAAGTCCTTGAACTTATGCGATACAATCCACCAATTCAAACTTATATATCTCGACCATAAAATCACAAGTTATAACCATCGATTTCAATTTCGAGTCATAACATATGCATCCTAAATTTGTCAATCATAACTTATCTCAAACTTTAATCCTACTAGTCCTCCATTCGTGCATCTATCTCGTCGCAAAATCACCAAGATCACCTTGGATGCGTCGACGAGGCATAGAGTTTCTTGGTGTTTCGAGGCGTGCGTCCACATTAGAATCTTTACCTATATGGAACATAATGTATGGACTGTCACGACCCGCACCCGTTTTTTTTAAACGGATACGAGACGTGTCCAAGCCAGCCTACGCCGCAGTGTCGGCGGTAGAACGCTGTCACGGCCATGAAGATCAGAATCACAAATAATACTCATTCACAAAATTAATTTAATTTACAAAAAGCACAAGTTTTACTTTTGCAGAAAATATAAACTTGTACAATTATAGAATGACTACCACTCAACTATCTAGCTAGTCTCTAAGCTTCTGTCTGTAAGTATCTCCGTATCTCCCATGCTAAGTAAATCTACGGCTAACATGAAAAATATTGGTTTTCAGTCAGGAATGGAACGAGCACAATTCACTGAATGCAATTTCAAATAAAAAAAATGACTATAAAACAAAGGTTAGACATCAATCATGAGTTTTGAAAATAAACAGGAAATACAGAAAACCAATAGCAAATAAATAGACACAAAATACTTTTCCCAACTGTTAGAAGTACCTTTGATATGTGATCGGTCTGGGGTACTACACCGCACGGTCTAAGAGGTCTACTTGCAGAAATTAAACAATGTCTACGAGGTCTACTTGCAGAAAATAAACAATGTCTACGAGGTCTACTGCATAAAAATAAATAATGTCTACGAGGTCTACTGCATGAAAATAAACAATATCTACGAGGTCTACTGCATGAAAATAAACAATGTCTACGAGGTCTACTGCATGAAAATAAACAATGTCTACGAGGTCTACTGCATGAAAATAAACACGATCTACGGTCGGATCACACATCCTTGGTACTTCTCATTCCCGACTCAACAATTTATAATAGAGTATAAAAATCACATAACCAATGGCCAATCAATGAAATATAGTAAAGATCAATATCGAAATGCAGACAATAAACTATACTCGCCTGTGGTCCTCTGCTGGTGAAACCGACAGTCTGAACTACTCAATGTGCCACAATAGTCAAAACCCGTACAACAGTCCCCGGATGCTGAAATAGACAATACCAATGATCTCAGAATAGTCAAATTCGCTAGGATTGCCTGTCCTTAAGTCCAATTCTGGACACAGGGGCAAAACGGTAATTTTGGACCAAAACGATGTCCGTCGTTGGACCCGCTTTGCACCGAAAAGCGTACCAGAGTCAACGGTCTCTAAAGTCTTCAAACTACATGTCTACGGATCCAGTTTTCTGATATGAATCCAACCATATGTCCAAAGTTGGATTTTGGCGGGCCGTGCACAAAATCACCCGTTGAGTCGGACCGTGGGGCCCGCGAAACGATGATTTTATCAACTATCTCAGAATCGGACCAAACTTGGCATACAGGACCAAAAAAATGATACGGTTCTGCTGGCACAAGTTTTGTCTCGATCTGACGAATGTGCACAAAGTAATTGAGAAATTTGCACAGAGGTCGATACGGTAAATTTCGACGGATACGCATCAAATTCGTCGCGCACACGCGACCAAT